>CAUOFW020003425.1:273699-369200 GCA_963454935.2 Ilex paraguariensis
TAAGGCATCTCTAATAAGTACTTGTTATTTTGGAGGGCATCTTTAATAAAATTTTAAAATAAAAAGTGAAATATTTTAGACAATTTCAATGAGGTCTCTATTTTAATAAAAAAATAAGTTTATAGTCAATAACATTTAATGAAAAATGTACATGAGTTATTTTTTTTATTTATTAAAAATAAAATAAAAAAATGAGTTAGACTCTCCAAATATAGAGAGTCAAACAAGGCTTAGGGATTTCTAGTCAAAAGCAGAGACTACTCATGTGGAGATTAGAGTATTAATGACAAATAAATCTTTTATGGTCTGATCTTAAATAGTTATTAAGATTCGAATTCAAAATATTTAGATTTATAATTCGTCAATAGTACTAGTTGAACTATTCCTTAAGATTAAAAAAACTCTTTATTTTAATTAGTATAAATATAGAGCCTATTAAAATTTGATTTTTGATTACTACTCTCTACAATAAAATAAATAAGGGTTATTTAGATATTAGCAATGACCTTGTTAGATGCACGAAGATTGCATCCCATCCCCCTTCGTCTTCATTCCCCTCTCCCAACCTATCATATATTAATGGTTAGGGCATTAAGACAATAGGGAAAAAATAAACTTTACAAACCTCTTTTTTTTTTTTTACAATAAGACAAAAATTTACAAACCTCTCTCTGAAAATGACAAAAATAACGTTTAGAAAATTAAATAAAAAAATGTCAACTCTAACTAATCAATTACTGTTGGATTGACTAGTAAAATTTTTTAATGGAATCAAATCTGTTGAACAACCTAGTTCTTTTTTTTAAAAGAAGAATTATATTCAAATTCTTTGAAGGCTGTCACTTAATCACTTAAACTCGCTGACATTTAAAATATTATATACAGACTCGTTGAAGTTTATAAACGCATAGCACTTAGACTCTTGTTGTAAATATATCTGCTAATAAATTACACTTAAACTCTCTTAAAGTTTGTGGGTATATAATACTTAAACCCTTTAAGTTTAAAATATTGTATTTAAACTAAAAATACTCTAATCAAATATAAAATATAAAATATTTTAAAATTTACAACCAAAATTTATATTCTATTGTATCATTTATTGAAATAAAATCAAAAATAAAAATTTAATTTTTTCTTAAAAAATTATAATTAGTATAAAATTATATTATCTATTAGAATTTAATTTAGTGATTTAAACGACCAAATTAAAATACCAAATTATCCCAATTAAATCTAAAAGATATTGTGTCCATCACAGTTTAATTCCTTATTTGATTTTTTAGTATTGTTCTAATAGACAGTATAAATATATATTAACCATGTTTTTTTTAAATAAATTTTTATTTTTGATTTTATTTCAATAAATGACATAATAGAACATAACTTTTGGATGTAAAATTCATGTTCTATTATGAATGACTTAGACTGATTGTTTGATTTTTTAGTTTTATTCTAATAGATAGTATAATTGTATACTAATTATGATTTTTTAAGAATTTTTTTTTAATTTTATTTTAATAAATGATACAATAGAAACATGAATTTTGGTTGTAAAATTTAAAATATTTGATATCTTATATTTGATTGAAGTATTTTTGGTTTAAGTAAAATATTTTAAGCTTAAAAAGTCTAAGTATTATATACCAACAAACTTTAGGGGAGTCTAAGTATAATTTATTAATGGATATATTTATAACAGGGGTCTAACTGTTCCACGCATACAAACCTTAAGGGATTTGTGTATAATATTTTAAATGTCAGGAGATTTGAGTGATTAAGTGACAAATTTCAGAGAATTTGGGTATAATTCTCCCTTTTTTTATTTATTTTTTATAACAAGTTGAACAACCTAATTTAAGTTGTGGATTCCAATCTCTTCCCCAACAAATAGACAAAAATAAACCCTAACATGTCATTTTACACCAAAAAAGAAAAAACCTCTAATAAGTAATGTTAATATTTTACGTCAGCCCAAAAAATGCCATTTTACCCCCAAGAAAGACAAAAAAAAAAAAACAAACAAAATATCTAGGGAGAATTACACTCAAACTTTTTAAAGTTTGTTATTTAATCATTCAAAATTCTTGATATTTGAAATATTATACACAGACCTCCTAAAATTTGTACATGTGTAACACTTAGACATCTGCTGTAAATATATCCGTTAATAAATTATACTTAGATCTCCTAAAATTTGTAAACATATATTACTTAGATCTGTTAAATTTAAAATGCTATATTTAAACAAAAAATACTTCAATCAATGATAAAATATTAAATATTTTAAATTTTACTATTAAAATTTATATTCTATTATATCATTTATTAAAATAAAATCACAAATAAAAATTCAATTTCTTCTTAAAAAATTATAATTAATATACAATTATATTGTCTATTAAAATTTAATTTTATCTTTTAATTAGGTTTAAATTTTTTAAAATAAAAATTAATTAAAGCTACATAATTTATTATTTGATTTAATTACACATATAATTTAAATTTTTATATAAAAATATTATTTAAATATATTCACGATACAACGCCAATCGTGCATCACTACTGTCAATAAAACAAAATTTTTGGTGCGCTATAGTGGGGGAGGCACCGGAAGGGGCTGCAGACATTGTGGGGTCTACAGAAAATAAATATAGTTGGGGACCCCACACTTGTCTTTAGAGTTTAGAGGGGTCCTACAAGTGAAAGAAAGTGACGGTTAAAAAAAGATAAGGATTACTCGATATAGACAGCTTCGCCGCCTCCGTTGTCCTACTGACTCGAATTTGGATCAGTCAAAGCTTGTGGTTGTCGAATACCAGATAGTTTACATCAAATAAAGTAAGATAAGGATTTGGTATACCTTGACCTTGGCTGCTGCATGGTAAAAGGGTATAGGCAGATTGGTAAGATAGGTGTTAAAAAATAGTTTAAAGGATCCCTATATTTCATGTTTATTTTAAAAATATAATTTTTGATTCTCAT
The DNA here is from genome assembly GCA_963454935.2 of Ilex paraguariensis. NCBI lineage: Eukaryota > Viridiplantae > Streptophyta > Magnoliopsida > Aquifoliales > Aquifoliaceae > Ilex > Ilex paraguariensis. The sequence goes on from CAUOFW020003425.1 coordinate 276,685, forward strand.
ATTAATTGGTCTGTAATTGTTTTAAATATTAAAATCATAATCATAAATTTCGTTAAACCTAAAAAAAGATGGGTTTGAGAAATTAAAGACACAAAAGACAATAATACCCTTTAACATGCATACAAATTGAATTGCTCAAAAATAAAATAATTATTTATAGAACAAATAATTATTAATAATTATGATATATATGTGAATCTTACATGTGTATGTATTTATATACTAAACATAGATATGAACTGAATTCAATTTTAAATCTTATCTTTATATAAAAAAAGTTTCTATAACATTACTCGAGATTATAATATCTTGAGATATAGTTACAATTCTTTAAGATAGAATTACACCTTTAACTTTAAAAAAATCAAACTCCCTCGCGAGGCAATGTCAGCTGACAAGAGCTTCAATTGTACTCTTCTTGGATTGTCTACAACAAACCATGGGCATAGAATAAGGAAGCCAGAAGAATAATATTACAAAAAAGCGAGCAATTTAAAACTAATATATCGTACTCTAGTATGGATGTGACTAATTAAATAGTATGCAATCAATCATACAGGATTAAGTTCACTAAATTACACCAAAATGTCTACCTTATTTTCAGAAATTATTTTAGAAAACAGAAATTTATACAATTTTTCGAGGCTTAATATGTCAATTCACCTTCTTGCAATATACATAATATGCAATTATTAACTCTACTTTGAAATGTCTTCAAAAAAAAAAAAAACACTCAACTTTTAAAAGGGCACCAAATACAGTACTTCGTTTAGTACTGTACCAAAAATCAACTTTCAATATTTTAAGGATTTAAATTATAATTAATCACAAAAGTCTATTATCAATCAAGAAAAATTATAACTTATTTAAAATGTATAGTTTAACTTAACTGTCAATAATATTATTTTGTTGAAAAGATATTAGCAATGACCTTGTTAGATGCACGGATCCCATTAAATAGCGTTTTACAAACCTCTTTCTCAGAAAGACAAAATAACGTTTATAACATTAAATAAAAAAATGTTAACTCTAACTAATCAATTAGAGTTGGATTGACTAGTAAAATTTTTTAATGGAATCAAATCTGTTGAACAACGTAAGTACAAGTTGTGGATTGGAATCTTTTCCCCAACAAAAAGACAAAAATAAACCCTAACGTGTCATTTTACCCCCCAAAAGAAAATTTTTTTATTAAGTGATGGTCACTAATGACGTCAGCCCATAAACCTTAAAATGTCTTTTTACACCCAAGAGAGGAAAAAAAAAAAATATTTTGACAGAATTATATCTAGACCTCTTAAAATTTGTTATTTAATCATTTAAATTTTTTGATATTTGAAATATTATAGACAAACTCTATAAAATTTGTACACATGTAATACTTAGATTCTACTACAAATATATCCGTTAATAACTTACACTTAGATCCCCTAAATTTTATAAACATATATTACTTAGACATTTTAAGTTTAAAATGTTATGTTTAAACCAAAAATACTTCAATTAATAATAAAATATCACATATTTTAAATTTTAATATTAAAATTCATGTTCTATTATATCATTTATAGAAATAAAATCACAAATAAAAATTCAATTTTTTTCTTAAAAAATCATAATTAGTATACAATTATATTATTTATTAAAATTTAATTTGGTTGTTTAAATGACCAAATTAAAATACTAAACTACTCCAATTAAAGATGAAAGATATTGTGTGCATAACATTTTGATTCCTTATTTAATTTTTTTAGTTTTATTCTAAGAGATAGTATAATTATATACTAACTATGATTTTTTTTTTTCAAAAAACTAGATTTTTATTTTTGATTTTATTTCAATAAATGAATAAATAGAATATGAATTTTGGATGTAAAATTCATGTTCTATTATGAATGACTTAAACTCCTTATTTGATTTTTTAGTTTTATTCCAATAAATAGTATAATTGTATACTAATTACAATTTTTTAAGAAAAAATTAAATTTTTATTTTTAATTTTATTTCAATAAATGATACAATAGAACATGAATTTTTATTGTAAAATTTTAAATTTAAAATATTTTATATTCTATATTTAATTAAAGTATTTTTTGTCTAAATATAATATTTTAAACTTAAGGAATCTAAGTAGTACATATTTACAAACTTAAGGAGGGTTTAAGTAGAATTTATTAACGGATATATTTAAAGTAAGGGTATAAGTGTTACGCATGTACAAATTTTAAGGACTCTGTGTGCAATATTTTAAATAATAGAAGATTTAAGTGATTAAGTAATAAATTTTAGAGGATCTAAGTGTAATTCCCTTAAATATCTAATTAGAAAGGTTAATATCTTACGTCACCAATGACGTGGGCCCATTCTCAATATCTTACGTTACCAATGACGTCAGCCCATTCGCAAGTATATATAGGACCCGCCACTCTCCCCTTGCTTCATCAAAGTACCTCTCTCCCTCTGTCTGTCTCTCTCTCTCTGCAATTCATTTCTTGTCGACCAATGGCGAAATCACCAGAGGAACAACACCCAGTAAAAGCTTTCGGATGGGCAGCTAGAGACACATCCGGTGTCCTCTCTCCCTTCAAATTCTCCCGCAGGTATTCTATATATATCTTCTTCAATCACTGTCTCTCGATCGCTTCATTATGTTGTGTGAATTGAATATAATCACATTCTCTCTCTCTCTTGATATATGTATTTTTATAGAATAATATATATGAGTGTTAGAATCGTCCAACATGTATTGGGTATTTATGATGTTACAGGGCAACTGGAGATGAAGATGTGTTGTTGAAATAATTGTATCGTGGGATCTGTCACTCCGACCTTCACACTGTCAAGAATGAATGGGGCTTTTCCCAGTATCCTGTCCTTCCCGGGTACGATTGAACACCCCCCCCCTCTCTCTCTCTATACAACTATCAAGATTTAATGTAACAATGATACTATGTAATTACACGATTAAAAAAAAATTCAGTACCGTATTGCCATTACAAATTTTATGATTTTTTTTTTTTTGAATAATGTTATTGGAATCTAATTTGTTGACTTAATTTATTGTAACTTTTGAATTAACTGTCAGTTCTATCAAACATTAGAATTTAATGTTTATTCAATAATTCTAATGAAACTACGTCAATAGATCAACAAATTATGTCAAATTTTTAGATCTAAATAGTATTTTTTTTTTTTATAATTTTTGTGGTAAGTTGTAATCGATTCAACAAAATTATAATTCAAATCTTAAAAGTAGTATAATTTTTTTCGGAAACAAATCTCAAATCTTATATCAAAAACCCATCAAAATTATAAAATTTAGATGTACGGTACGGAGTGAGTACCGTAGTCTTGTCCTTAATTGTGTACCATTTTTAAAGAAAAACTATCTAACATCGAACTGTTTAGAGCGATGTTTTTTAAGTCATTTGTTATACCAGGTTTACTTATTAGTGGGTGGTTGCATGCTTAGGTCCAATTTGGCCTACTTAGACAGTTCTCTCATTTAAAAAAAAAAAAAAAGAGTTCATAATTTCATTGTAAAGCAAATGTGACTGTTGTGAAAGTAATCTATATCTATATAAAAAACCACTTAAAATGTTCGATTCCACGGCTAATATTACAAGTTTTATATTTTAATTTTGTAACCACAATAAAAAAAAAAAAAGTGTTTTGCACATAATATTTTAGTCTTCTATATAATAAAACAGGGTATCCCGCTTTCCCCCAACAATTGCCTAGGTTGTTTAACGACGACGGTTTATTTATGATTTATATTTTAACGTCTTTAATCAGAGTACATTTGTTTGTTTACTTTAAAATATTAACTAAACACACACACACACACATATATAATGTGGTGATTGTAAATTTGGAATTATCGAGATATTTTCCTTGAAAATAAGCCACCACTATATAGGTCTGCAGGAAGCAGGGTGATGGAATTTTTCTTGTGGAAAACCTCTTGGGACAATAGTATAAATTAGTCACTATAAAAGATTAAGATTGATGTTCCTGATGTACCAATCTCCAAAATAACTCTTCACAAACTTTATACTGAATTTCCATACTAATCTGCTTTGTCAAATAACATGGCATGCGAAAAAATAGTCAGTTATTAGTCTTCTACTTTCATTAGGATAGATGATGAATTATGTTAGTTTTACTTGTCACGTTTTTGAATTTAAAATTTGATCGATGCAGGCACGAGATTGTGGGTGAAGTAACGGAAGTGGGTAGCAAGGTAAAAAAGTTCAAAGTTGGAGATAANGGAATGTGAATTTAAAATTTGATCAGTGCAGGCACGAGATTGTGGGTGTAGTAACGGAAGTGGGTGGCAAGGTAAAAAAGTTCAAAGTTGGAGTGGGGTGCATAGTTGGATCATGTCACTCGCGTGACAACTGCGCCAATGATCTTGAAAATTATTGTCCCAAATTCATCCTTACTTATAATTCCATCTACTATGATGGAACTCCGACATATGGAGGTTACTCTGATATTTTAGTTGTTAATGAGCACTTTGTGGTTCGTTGGCCTGAAAATCTGCCTCTTGATGCTGGTGCTCCCCTTCTTTGTGCTGGAATCACAACTTATAGCCCCTTGAAATATTATGGACTTGACAAGCCTGGAATGCATGTGGGTGTAGTGGGTTTAGGTGGATTGGGACACGTAGGTGTGAAGTTTGCAAAGGCTTTGGGGGTCAAGGTGGCAGTCATTAGTACATCCCCAAGCAAGAAAGAGGAGGCCAGTGAACATTTTGGTGCTGATTCATTTTTGGTCAGCCGTGATCCAGATCAGATGCAGGTTATCATTATTTTGAATATGTTTCAGTTTGAACTTTGTGGAGACTCTCAAGTTTATACCAATTCTCATACNGGCTTTGGGGGTCAAGGTGGCAGTCATTAGTACATCCCCAAGCAACAAAGAGGAGGCCATTGAACATCTTGGTGCTGATTCATTTTTGGTCAGCCGTGATCCAGATCAGATGCAGGTTATCATTATTTTGAATATGTTTCAGTTTGAACTTTGTGGAGACTCTCAAGTTTATACCAATTCTCATACTGATATGTGGNTGTTTCAGTTTGAACTTTGTGGAGACTCTCAAGTTTATACCAATTCTCATACCGATATGTGGAATATATATAGGCTGCTATGGGTACAATGGATGGTATCATCGACACAGTCTCTGCAGTTCATCCTCTCCTGCCATTGCTCGGTCTGTTGAAATCTAATGGGAAGCTGGTTGTGGTTAGGGCACTAGAGAAGCCATTGGAGCTACCAGTATTTGCTTTACTTACGGGCAAGTATTTGACCATTACCAATGAAAGGAGCTAGTTAAATAATGGGAACTTTGGCTAACAGAGTACTTGCATTTTTTGTACATCATTATTCATGTTCTATGGTTTTCTATCTAATCCTTCCTACTCTACATTGGTTTATGGTGTAACAGAGAGAAAGTTAGTGGCTGGAAGTGGCATTGGGGGGATGAAGGAGACCCAAGAAATGATTGATTTTGCAGCTGAACACAACATAACAGTGGACATTGAGGTTATTCCAATGGACTATGTGAACACTGCTATGGAGCGTCTTGTGAAAGCTGATGTTAGATATCAATTCGGGATTGACGTTGGGAACACACTTAAGGCTGCCTAATCACTGGATATTTATACTCATTATCAACGAGACTTGGGAAAATGAGAATGAACATCCAGAGACTTTAGTATCCAATTGTTTTATCCTGTCCTCCACTCTGGTGTCTGAACAAGTCTTTTTGTACTACAACAATCAACTTATTGCGACTAAATAAAGTTGTTTTCCAAATTTGTAATCGTATGTTCGGTTGTTGAAAAAATGGGTGCTTAAACTATTGGTTTGAATTTTACCTTGCTCCAACAGTGGACTTTTTGTTTAAGCTGCAATATGAAAAAGTGGAATGTGTAAGGGATAACATAAAGCGATTGGTATAACTCGGGTCTTGAGTATAATATGCTTATTGATATATCATCATTTGTTCAACATTCCACCAGTTGGTATCTCGATGATATAACGTTTTTGAAACAGATATAGAAAAATTTATAGTAACATCTTGGTAACATTTCGAAAAGAAGATAAAATTATAACCAATTGATATTGAAGGTCAAAAGTCAAATGTGCTCCATTGTGTGACCCATTGGTCCCAAATTTCTTGAGCAAAGCGAGCCGTCGAGGAAAATGTGTCCTTTGTGTTTGGGGCACTATAATGGAAATAAGTTAACCCTAAAAGTGGGATTGATCCTAACAAGTCGTCATAATGGATCTCAGCACAATCTCATTGAGTTATAACTTGATTTATTTGAGTCAGAACTTGGGTTGATTAACTTGTAATTTTCAAAATACAAAATCGAAAAATACATTATTTAGTCTGGTGATTAAATCTAGACATCAAAAATAACATTGTCACAGTTTAACATTCGCAGAATATGGATCACATCTCAAGTCTTAAGTATAATATGTTTGTTGATATATCATCATTTGTTCAACATTCCATCAGTTGGTAGTTGGTATCGATGACATAATGCTTTTGAAACAAATATAGAAAAATCTATAGTACTAATTTGGTAACATTTCAAAAAGAAGATAAAGTTATAACCAATTGATATGGAAGGTCATAAGTCAAGCGTGCACCATTGGTCCCAAATATCTTGAGCGAAGTGAGCCTCCGAAAAAAAAGTCTGCTTTGTGTTAGGGGTTACTATAATGGAACTAAGTCAACACAAAAACACATGGGATTGATCCTAACAAGTCTTCATAATGGATCTTAGCACAATCTCATTGAGTTATAACTTGGTTTATTTGAGTTGGAAACTTGGGTTGATTAAATTGTAATTTTCAAAATACAAAATCGAAAAATATATTACTTAGTCTGGTGACTGAATTTGGGCAACAAGAATAACATTGTCACAGCTTAGGATTCCCAGAATATGGATTACATTTCATTTCTCCTCAAGAATATACCATACATATGGGGGATTACATTTAGTTTGACATCAAGCACACTAGCAATCTACTACACAGTGAAGGATAGGAAAATTTTATCCATAACGTAAATGTTAGTTGAAAAGACAACACAATTACAAGTTGGCTTCGACTAGTTTCACCTTGCTATCTTGACCAGATCCTTTTCTTGCTATCCATCTCTTTAACTCCTTGAATGGGATCTCCGTTTGTTCGGATATGAGTCAAGCGTCGTGGAGCATTTGTTGCCGGGTTTGCTGTTTTTGTGACCCTGGGAAATGGTTTCGGTGGGTCAGATTGCCTGGCCTTCTTTTCATTGAGAGAAGATGATAAAATGATGTTCTCTGTTTCACTATTTCTGGATAATCTTTTCCTTCTTATGTCATGACGGAAGTCATTTCCCTTTAGCAAATTAGACCCCCGACTCATTTGGCGGTTAGTTGAGTTTGAACTCCTCAGAATATAGCGGTCAGCCTCATTCATAGTCTCGTCTCTAACACAGCGTTTATCTTCAGTTGGAGTGGATCTTAATGAATTAGCAGAATCTGAAACTAGGGTACATGCCAACTGTTGTTCTTGCACCCTGAACTTGTCTTCAAGCTCATTAATCTACCATTACACAAGGAAAAGATAGTAGCACTTTAGCTCATTTTTTAGCTATTAATGTCAACAATTTTATATCAAAATCTCGTCACGGATAAGGAATGTAACAAATTTGGTTATCAAATGTTTGGCCTGACAACAGTTTACGCAAAGCCAATAGATTTGGATAGGCGGAAATACGAGGATATAAAAATTCAAGGAATGTTATCATGATAAATGTTTCAAACTGTGATACCAGTTTAAAATCAAATGGATCAGAGAAGCACAAATTAGGACTTCTTCAAGAACACTGGAAAAGAATGTCACAGAGAGCTTTGCAGAAAAAAACTCTCGATGTGATGCACGTCAATTAAAAAATTCTTAAATTGATCTTTCAGGATACCTGGCAAGTTTCTTGAAATGAAATATGGATTTGATTTGTTAGACTAAAAGATAGAAAGGAGCAGGACCTTTTGACGAAGTACAATGGATTCTGAGTTCTGTTCTTGTTCTTTCAGTTTCCTCTCAAGCTCCTCAACCTGAAACCACATAAAACATAAATTTTAAGGTTAGCATCTTATTATTAAAATAATATACTTACTAAAATAATACACCAAGTGGACGACCTTTTGTTGGATGATGACAGAACGAAACTCGGATTCTTGAACTTGCTCTTTCAGCTTGGTTTCAAGGTCCTTGACCTGCTTTACAAGTATACAAGTTAGTTTGCAGCGATCTTTTATTATTGGTCTAATTGTCAAGTTCTTTTGAATAATCATAAAGTGGGGGAGCGGAAAGTTACAACAACTAATGATAATTAATAAATTAATCTCAGAAAACTTTAAAATCCCATTTCATTCAATCACAACCTCACAAGTGAGACGTTTTCATTATGTAAAAGTCCACATGTTTTAAGATCACAAATATCTGTTGGTATTTCTAAAGACTCTAGGCTGCTTTTGCCTCCTAAGCTTGTTACCTAAATCTCTAACCTTCAGCAGATTAAGTACCCAAAAGGACATGACCANGACGACCACAACAAAAAATGTTAAAAGTTTGTCACAAATATCTGTTGGTATTTCTAAAGACTCTAGGCTGCTTTTGCCTCCTAAGCTTGTTACCTAAATCTCTAACCTTCAGCAGATTAAGTACCCAAAAGGACATGACCAATCATTTTAAATACAACCTTCTGTTGAAGACCAGCACAAATTTCTTCCTTCCCAATCAATCTCTCTGAAAGATGTGAAACTTGTTTCTCTGACTGACTGTGTAGCACTGTCTTCAACTCAAGCTGACCTTCCAGTTCTTTGATCTTTTCCTGTTGGTTTCTGCAATTCATATCTTTGCCTCGGGCCTTGCTTTCAAAGTTTTGTAAGCTCTCCTCTAGCTTCCTTAAGGATTCATCTTTGGATCTAGATTCTTGCCTTGCTTTATCAAGCTTCATGTAAATTAGAAATAAACAAATAAATGATAAAGAAGTAATAATCATTACTAAAGATGTTACAGAATAGCAAGGCATTTGTACAGGAAAAAAACAACAGTTAAAAGATGCCAAACCTACCATCATTTTCATCTTTTGAAGCTCACTTGCATCTATTTGCCTTTTTACAGGACCCAACTCGACCCCTCGAACCCGGGTTGCAAAATTTAATGAACTCAGAGTCTCACTCAAGTCCTGCTCTGAAGGACTAATTTGCACAAACATCAATGTTTTGGAGTCACCCCCTACAACAAAAGATAAATTAGCTAAGTAGAAAGAGTTGACCAGATGCATGAGGTAAAATATCCCTATCAAAAGGGTGATCAAACCTTTCCTAAATTCTAATACCAATTCAAGTAAATCAATGTAGTCAGAATTCTGATCCACGAAAAAGAAAAAAAATGATAAGGTGGGAAGAAGAAGATNAGATCAAACCTTTCCCAAATTCTAATACCAATTCAAGTAAATCAATGGAGTCAGAATTCTGATCCACGAAAAAGAAAAAAAATGATAAGGTGGGAAGAAGAAGATTTACCTAATGAATCCTGGAGTAAATGTGTGAGCTTTGAGTTCCTAAAACCAGTAAACAAAAAAAATAAAAATCAACATATAGGTAATGGAGCATTCATAATATGAAAAGCAAGATAGGCTAAAGTGAACCTGTAAGGAATGTGACTGCTTTTACTTGCCAAAGCAGATATTACATCTCCAAGGGCTGAAAGTGATCTATTGATGTTCTGAGCTTCCTTGAGCCGATCCCCTTGCACATCTGTCTTGGCAATCCTCTCACTGCCTGCCAAATCCACAAGCCAAAGCTTGCTCTTGGTGGACTCACCATTCATCAAGTTCTTGGCTCTTACCATTATACAGAGCATACTGAAGTGAGGATAAATATGGCAGAAATCATGTTGACAGTTAACTTAATTGCAGTTGCAAATTACAAAATCAATTGATGACTATAGTCAAGCAACATAAAAAAAAAATGCTATAGAGCTAGTTACCAGTGAGAACGACTGCTATGCTCATTCACATTATTGGATCCAACAGCCCTGGCACTGCTTCCAGCCTGTAGCACATTCCATACTTCCTTTATGTTATGAACTTGTGCTTCCACTATTCCAGGAATATGATGAAATCCTTCAGAAGCTTGCTTTATCTCCAACCTAACATTACCCCATATAGAAATTTAATCTGTTATGGCTTATGTGTAATAGCAACTTTTATCGAAGCAGAGAAAAGTGAAGAATTTTACTTCTTTGATGTTGTCGATGTGGCCAGCAAGTCCCTTATCTGCTCATTATAGACTTCAAGTACACTAACTGATATGTTATATATAAATGTTTCACTCCTTTCCTTTGCAATTTTGAACAGTTCCTCAAGAGTCCTATAATTAACACCCCGGTTCTCCTCAGTACCCTCCATCGTAAATGTCTTTCCTGTTCCTGTTTGCCCATAAGCAAATATGCAGACATTATAGCCGTCTAAAACTGATACCACCATTGGAGAGGCATCCTTAAACACATCAACTGTTAACAGAAAAAGGACCTATCAATACAAAGTTTGTATGGAAAGAGTAATAAATAGCATGTTATCCAAACGATGCTACTGTATCAAACACCTTGATCATTTTTTGGTGTGTATACTTGATCAAATCTGAAAGTTTTTTTTGTGGATCCACCACTCAGAATTCCAAGTTCCCCGTCCTTGGCTGTGTCAAATTCAACCACAGTGGAATAACCCGCTGAGACTTCTGCCTTGCTTAATGGACGGCATCGACAAAATACCCTGATGTTCCCTGATTNGATGTGATGCACGTCAATTAAAAAATTCTTAAATTGATCTTTCAGGATACCTGGCAAGTTTCTTGAAATGAAATATGGATTTGATTTGTTAGACTAAAAGATAGAAAGGAGCAGGACCTTTTGACGAAGTACAATGGATTCTGAGTTCTGTTCTTGTTCTTTCAGTTTTCTCTCAAGCTCCTCAACCTGAAACCACATAAAACATAAATTTTAAGGTTAGCATCTTATTATTAAAATAATATACTTACTAAAATAATACACCAAGTGGACGACCTTTTGTTGGATGATGACAGAACGAAACTCGGATTCTCGAGCTTGCTCTTTCAGCTTGGTTTCAAGGTCCTTGACCTGCTTTACAAGTATACAAGTTAGTTTGCAGCGATCTTTTATTATTGGTCTAATTGTCAAGTTCTTTTGAATAATCATAAAGTGGGGGAGCGGAAAGTTACAACAACTAATGATAATTAATAAATTAATCTCAGAAAACTTTAAAATCCCATTTCATTCAATCACAACCTCACAAGTGAGACGTTTTCATTATGTAAAAGTCCACATGTTTTAAGATCGACGACCACAACAAAAAATGTTAAAAGTTTGTCACAAATATCTGTTGGTATTTCTAAAGACTCTAGGCTGCTTTTGCCTCCTAAGCTTGTTACCTAAATCTCTAACCTTCAGCAGATTAAGTACCCAAAAGGACATGACCAATCATTTTAAATACAACCTTCTGTTGAAGACCAGCACAAATTTCTTCCTTCCCAATCAATCTCTCTGAAAGATGTGAAACTTGTTTCTCTGACTGACTGTGTAGCACTGTCTTCAACTCAAGCTGACCTTCCAGTTCTTTGATCTTTTCCTGTTGGTTTCTGCAATTCATATCTTTGCCTCGGGCCTTGCTTTCAAAGTTTTGTAAGCTCTCCTCTAGCTTCCTTAAGGATTCATCTTTGGATCTAGATTCTTGCCTTGCTTTATCAAGCTTCATGTAAATTAGAAATAAACAAATAAATGATAAAGAAGTAATAATCATTACTAAAGATGTTACAGAATAGCAAGGCATTTGTACAGGAAAAAAACAACAGTTAAAAGATGCCAAACCTACCATCATTTTCATCTTTTGAAGCTCACTTGCATCTATTTGCCTTTTTACAGGACCCAACTCGACCCCTCGAACCCGGGTTGCAAAATTTAATGAACTCAGAGTCTCACTCAAGTCCTGCTCTGAAGGACTAATTTGCACAAACATCAATGTTTTGGAGTCACCCCCTACAACAAAAGATAAATTAGCTAAGTAGAAAGAGTTGACCAGATGCATGAGGTAAAATATCCCTATCAAAAGGGTGATCAAACCTTTCCCAAATTCTAATACCAATTCAAGTAAATCAATGTAGTCAGAATTCTGATCCACGAAAAAGAAAAAAAATGATAAGGTGGGAAGAAGAAGATTTACCTAATGAATCCTGGAGTAAATGTGTGAGCTTTGAGTTCCTAAAACCAGTAAACAAAAAAAATAAAAATCAACATATAGGTAATGGAGCATTCATAATATGAAAAGCAAGATAGGCTAAAGTGAACCTGTAAGGAATGTGACTGCTTTTACTTGCCAAAGCAGATATTACATCTCCAAGGGCTGAAAGTGATCTATTGATGTTCTGAGCTTCCTTGAGCCGATCTCCTTGCACATCTGTCTTGGCAATCCTCTCACTGCCTGCCAAATCCACAAGCCAAAGCTTGCTCTTGGTGGACTCACCATTCATCAAGTTCTTGGCTCTTACCATTATACAGAGCATACTGAAGTGAGGATAAATATGGCAGAAATCATGTTGACAGTTAACTTAATTGCAGTTGCAAATTACAAAATCAATTGATGACTATAGTCAAGCAACATAAAAAAAAAATGCTATAGAGCTAGTTACCAGTGAGAACGACTGCTATGCTCATTCACATTATTGGATCCAACAGCCCTGGCACTGCTTCCAGCCTGTAGCACATTCCATACTTCCTTTATGTTATGAACTTGTGCTTCCACTATTCCAGGAATATGATGAAATCCTTCAGAAGCTTGCTTTATCTCCAACCTAACATTACCCCATATAGAAATTTAATCTGTTATGGCTTATGTGTAATAGCAACTTTTATCGAAGCAGAGAAAAGTGAAGAATTTTACTTCTTTGATGTTGTCGATGTGGCCAGCAAGTCCCTTATCTGCTCATTATAGACTTCAAGTACACTAACTGATATGTTATATATAAATGTTTCACTCCTTTCCTTTGCAATTTTGAACAGTTCCTCAAGAGTCCTATAATTAACACCCCGGTTCTCCTCAGTACCCTCCATCGTAAATGTCTTTCCTGTTCCTGTTTGCCCATAAGCAAATATGCAGACATTATAGCCGTCTAAAACTGATACCACCATTGGAGAGGCATCCTTAAACACATCAACTGTTAACAGAAAAAGGACCTATCAATACAAAGTTTGTATGGAAAGAGTAATAAATAGCATGTTATCCAAACGATGCTACTGTATCAAACACCTTGATCATTTTTTGGTGTGTATACTTGATCAAATCTGAAAGTTTTTTTTGTGGATCCACCACTCAGAATTCCAAGTTCCCCGTCCTTGGCTGTGTCAAATTCAACCACAGTGGAATAACCCGCTGAGACTTCTGCCTTGCTTAATGGACGGCATCGACAAAATACCCTGATGTTCCCTGATTGCAACAGTTATTGATGAGACTAAAAATACCTCAAATTTGTTGGCTATTCAAACAAACATGATATGACTTTGTGTTATAGATGACAAAGGAGATAAGAACACACCTTTTGTCTCCTGAACTTGGTTATAGAGTTTCCTTCTCTTTGCTTGCTCTTGGCTGTATTTCACTTTGAGATCCTCACACTGTGCAACTACAAGGAGATTCCAAGCAAATGATAATTTGTAATCGTATGCAATTTAGAAGGATTATGCAAAATATAAAATTACCCAATGCCTGAACTGCAAAAATCATTTTGTTCAACTCAGGGATTGAATTAGCACACTCGTGTGCTTCTTGAGAGAGCTGAGAGTACTCTTGTTTCATCATCTGATAGGATACATACTCAATATCACAAAATAAAAATAGAAAATTCCTCATTTCACACTAAAACAGCACTAGTTTGTGTCATTTTCATGAATTATATCAATTACCTTTACTTTATGCTCCATGTCATTGACTACCACAACCCAGAATTTCTTGTCTCGCTCATACCTGCTAGAGATACCCCTTAGCTTTTCAGCTTGTTTCTCCACAGTTTGATCTAAGACAGGACAAAAAAGGAAAAGGAAAAAGTATTAAACAGGCTCCAGTTTTCCAAACACCCAAATTCTCAAATTATTGTTGCAAGTTCCCAGATATGGTCCCATTACGTCTAAATTCAAAGGCCAACCAGACCAAGTATTGTTAACAACTGATTCCATTTTTGTTCGAGAAATTCACTGCAATTGATCTAAATCATTTAACCCAAGGTTTTTTTTTTTTTTATTCCAGCTTCTTTTTGGTGACAGGGAATTACAAGACATAAACATCATTGTAATTTTAAAAAGTGATGAATGCTAGACACCAAGAATATTATAAGATTAAAAACTGCCATCGAACCTTCTAACGATGATTACTTTTTCACTAAACTATTAAAAAGAACATGTGCTTTTCAAAAGAGAAACCTTACGAAAGTCCATGTTATTCNACTAGACACCAAGAATATTATAAGATTAAAAACTGCCATTGAACCTTCTAACGATGATTACTTTTTCACTAAAATATTAAAAAGAACATGTGCTTTTCAAAAGAGAAACCTTACGAAAGTCCATGTTATTCTATCTTACCGAGAGAGTAGGTGTGAAATGACTTATTGTCCAGTTCCATCCTAAGCTTCTCTAGCTGCTCATTTGCTGTAGTCCAAGACATCCAAGCCTGATAACATTCATCTGTCTTGAGCTGGCACTGCATGGTTAGCTCTTGTATCTTCTTCTCGTACTTGGCTGTCGATTTCATTCGTATGACTTTGTTCTGAAAAAACCAAAAAATGAATATCCGACATGACAAACATTGAAAAAATTCACATTTGCAACTCTTCACATTAAGTTGCATCATACCTGAGCTGAAGGGACTTCGATCTCAGAGGCACAATTTTTGCATGTAACATATTCATGTTTCACTTGAGGAGCTGCATTTGAGGCAGAAGATAAAGTGACCAGAAAATGGCTTCAAATACATGTTATCCATAAAAACTCAATTTCAAAGAGAAATAGAATAATATATAAATCCACCTGGCAGAAGGAAGGAAGATACCTGACAGTTTAGGCGCTTTCCTTATGCAAATTCCACTAACCAGTGGGCTTCCATTTACCCCTTCAAACCTAATTACAGCNTCAAAATAAGATAAGGCAGAAGGAAGGAAGATACCTGACAGTTTAGGCGCTTTCCTTATGCAAATTCCACTAACCAGTGGGCTTCCATTTACTCCTTCAAACCTAATTACAGCCATCCCATCATCCTTCACAGAGATTCTCGAGTAAAGTAGTTGTANCTAACCAGTGGGCTTCCATTTACCCCTTCAAACCTAATTACAGCCATCCCATCATCCTTCACAGAGATTCTCGAGTAAAGTAGTTGTAATGGCTTATTGGCTCCAACAATGGAAAAGATATCAAAATCAGATAGAACCTGTCATTTTAAAAAAGACAATAAATTCTAAAAGCCAATATCACATATTTCAAATAATACAAACTAGAACAAATTTCTTTGTTTCGTCGACTTACCTTCTCATCCTGTATGAATACATTAAATGCCCTCATTCCTTTAGGTCCATTTGTGTTTATGATCTCCACAAAATGAAGATCAATGAAATAATCTCCAGGCAAAAGATTCTGAAATCGATAAGAGAAGTTTCCTAGACGTGCAGACTGATAAATGAATGGATAGTCACCACCGTCACTTATACACTCCTCAGTCTGAAATGTATCTCCCCCATCAAAAAAGCTATCAGCCAAGAAGCTAACACTTGAATCTGCTTCCACTGAAACCTCCCCACCTCCAGCATTTAAAAACATCAGAACTCCTTCTGCTTCAAGAAACCAATGTCATAAAGTCACTACATAAATTCCCAGTTCACAGTATAAAATTAACATTTCGACCTTAAATTTGGTTTCGAAAAAAAAAAAAAGAAAGTTTCGCTACTTTGATATCATCACAAAGCCTAGTTATACCATCCACATTGAAACTTCCGATAAGTTTCCAAGATTAGATTTTCCGTTTCTATGCCCACAATTTCTCAGCAACCAAAACTAGTTCATGTGCAAAAACAATTCCCTTCCAAAAAATTTAGGCACTTCATAATCGATAAAATGGGTACTGAATATGCTTAAAAAATGTAAAGTATTCTAAAAGATTGCCTACATTCAATAGCAGAAATGAGAAACCACATATTGCTTCAATAACCCCAAAAATACCTTACATTCTTGGTTTGAGAAATTTTGACCCGTTTCAAGATCTTGTGAACCCTGATCCAATTAGGGAAAATCAAAACTTTACGAAGATTTACCAACCTGCACAACTTGATCTTGTAAATCCACTTGGGACAAGTCTTGAACCCGAGTCACAAACCATGGAATCAACCAAGGATTCTTCGGTTTCGTCCATGGCGGAAACTCCATTTTCTGGATCCATGGGCTTTTCCCAGTGAAAAACTTCCGAGTTTTGAACAGATGCGTCGAATTGAATGTCTTCCATTTGGAATTGGGTATTCTGGCTTTCTGCGGACAGAGAAAATCTTGAAATTATTGGAAGGTTTTTTTTTGCTGTAAACAGTGATTTTGAAAGAGATGAGAGGGGGAAATGTGCTTTCTTGTACTTGGTGTTATGTTGGGTAGTTTGTAGCACGTTCAAATTTCAATTTCTTATGACCNCTTTCTGCGGACAGAGAAAATCTTGAAATTATTGGAAGGTTTTTTTTGCTGTAAACAGTGATTTTGAAAGAGATGAGAGGGGGAAATGTGCTTTCTTTTACTTGGTGTTATGTTGGGTAGTTTGTAGCACGTTCAAATTTCAATTTCTTATGACCGTTAGAAAGGTGATTGCCACTCCTTTTGGGTGGGCCTGAGTACGACCGTGAAGGCCAAACTTTGGGCTGTTTTGTTTTTGGACAACATAGTTTTGGGCTGTCNTATAAATTACAATCAAAACTCATTTTATACACCTTTTTTGAGAAATTTATGTTAAAGTTGTGACATCCCAACTTATGTTATAGTTGAGAAATTTATGCTTTTGCATTACCCTTCTTGCACCGACTGACCCAGGTCTAAAAAATTAGAGGAATGCAGGAACACATTCTGAAAAACACAATATTATAGACATNTATCAGATTCAAGTTTTACTTGATTCGGGCTCGGTTTATTTTTTAAATGAGTTGAGTTTGAACAATTTTTCACGTTTATGAGTAAAATAGTTGAGTTAATTAGGCTCGGTTTGATAGTTGAGCCCCAATAATATTTTAAGCTAATTTAGAAAAATAAACTCGACAAACTTAGCTCGAACTCACAAAATTCGACTTAATTATCAATCTACTGTGAATTATATAACAACAAAATTGTGAAANCATCAAAACTCGATTCAAGTTTCACTTGATTCGGGCTCGGTTTGTTTTTTAAACGAGTTGAGTTTGAACAATTTTTCACGTTTATGAGTAAAATAGTTGAGTTAATTAGGCTCGGTTCGATAGTTGAGCCCCAATAATATTTTAAGCTAATTTAGAAAAATGAACTCGACAAACTTAACTCGAACTCGCAAAATTCGACTTAATTATCAATCTACTGTGAATTATATAACAACAAAATTGTGAAATCCTTATCAAGGCTTGACTATAACACTTCTTAGAACATCTCTAATATATTCTTTATTCTCACTCAACTCTTCATTTTAGAGAGTTAACCACCAAAAATCAACCTCCAATAGGTTCTTTACATTTGAAGAGCCCAATTCACTCTCTATTTTAATTTTAATAAATGAAAAAATGATACATATACATTCTTCATTAAATGCTATTTACCGTAAGACTTTTAATGAATGCCAAGCGTCACTACATTACATGACTTGGTGGTTATTTTGGGTTTACTTGATTAGTGTTTGAAAAACATAGGAAAAAGATGAAAATTATTGGTTTTGTGGTTTTACATTTTTTAAAACTTGAATACCAAAAAAAAAAAAAGAGATGTTTTAAAAAACACTGTACATGAGTTTTGGGGGATACAGAATGCAAAATGGACTTTTCATTTTCGAAAACACGAGAAACACAAGGATCAAATGATTGGACACTTAATATGGGCTATAAAAGGGGATAATATATTTTCTCCCTCTCTCTCTCTCACACACACACACACACACACACGCTTAGATTCCATTTTTCTCTCGCGTTGCTCTTGAACCACAATAACCCATGGATGATAACATTGTCAATGGTATCCATGGGTCTAAGAATCAATAAACTCATTTATTTTAGAAGCTTACACCAATTGCTTTGTTGTACTTGTTACTTTTGATCCAATTTGTTATCTGAAGTTGTTGAAACTATGATTTAACTCATTCCTATCTTGATATTCTTTAGTCTAGGACTTGCACGTTTGATTAATCTCTACTTGTTCAAAATGTTTCTATTATTCTCACAATTGTTGAATGAAAACATAAGACATAATTATATGAGGGGATATTCTAGCATAAATCACAATCAAAACTCATTTTATACACCTTTTTTGAGAAATTTATGTTAAAGTTGTGACATCCCAACTTATGTTTAGTTGAGAAATTTATGTTTTTGCATTACCCTTCTTGCACCGACTGACCCAGTTCTAAAAAATTAGAGGAATGCAGGAACACATTCTGAAAAACACAATATTATAGACATGAACAACGACTGGCCCCGAGGAAACACTATATTACACACATGAACACATTTTGAAAAATTTTAAAAAAGGAATGCAGGCACATGCATGAACACAAACATAGGCACACACACGAACAAAAACATAGGCACACACATGAACACAGCACACAGGCGCACACACACACATGCATTGTTTCATGTGTTTCTTATTTCATTTCCCGGGTTTGAATTGCAAGCCACTAATCTGGGTCTTATGGGTATTATATTTAACTTAAGGACGAAGGTTTTTTTTTTTTTCTCTTTGGTTTTTGCATTACTTTCTTGCACCGACGGGCCCAAGTCTAAAACATTACAGGAATGCAAGAACACATTCTGAAAAACAGTACATTACACACATGAACACCGACCGGCCTTGACAAAACAATATATTAAACACATGAACACATTCTGAAAAATTAAAAATACAGGAATGCAGGCACACACATGAACACAAACACAGGCACACACATGAACACACAGCCACACACACACATGAACAAAAACACACGCACAGTGAGAGAAAGAATGAAAGAGAAGAGCCAAAGAGAAATACCTGGACTGCTCACAGTGGTTTGTTCAGTGTGTATTGGAGGCGCAAGATAGAGACAGAGAGGAAGGGAAAGGGTGGTTACTTCGGTGTGGGGAAAAAGTTAGAGATAAGAGAAAGTAGTTTGTTTTTAAAAATGAGAAAGAGATTTAGATGAGAGATAAGGAAGAGAGACAGAGATAACTTGAGAGATAAGGAAGAGAGAGAGAGGTGCCGGGTGAGAGTTGGTGGGAAAATGGAAGAGATGGGTTGCAAGTATTTTTAAAAATGGAAGAGAGAATGGAAGCGATGGGTAGCTGTAGTTGCTGGGTTGTTTGATGGGTTGATGTGCCGGGAGAGAATTGGAGGGAAAATGGAAGAGATGGGTATGGAAGAGATAGGTTGTTGGGAGTTGCTGGGTCCTAGCTACTTTATTATATAAATTATCTTCCTCTCTTTCTCTCTCCCACTGACACACATATATAGAGGAATGCAACCTCACAAAGCCCAAGCCACAATTCCCCACACNTTAATTTTAATAAATGAAAAAATGATACATATACATTCTTCATTAAATGCTATTTACCGTAAGACTTTTAATGAATGCCAAGCGTCACTACATTACATGACTTGGTGGTTATTTTGGGTTTACTTGATTAGTGTTTGAAAAACATAGGAAAAAGATGAAAATTATTGGTTTTGTGGTTTTACATTTTTGAAAACTTGAATACCGAAAAGAAAAAAAAGAGATGTTTTAAAAAACACTGTACATGAGTTTTGGGGGATACAGAATGCAAAATGGACTTTTCATTTTCGAAAACACGAGAAACACAAGGATCAAATGATTGGACACTTAATATGGGCTATAAAAGGGGATAATATATTTTCTCCCTCTCTCTCTCTCACACACACACACACACACACACGCTTAGATTCCATTTTTCTCTCGCGTTGCTCTTGAACCACAATAACCCATGGATGATAACATTGTCAATGGTATCCATGGGTCTAAGAATCAATAAACTCATTTATTTTAGAAGCTTACACCAATTGCTTTGTTGTACTTGTTACTTTTGATCCAATTTGTTATCTGAAGTTGTTGAAACTATGATTTAACTCATTCCTATCTTGATATTCTTTAGTCTAGGACTTGCACGTTTGATTAATCTCTACTTGTTCAAAATGTTTCTATTATTCTCACAATTGTTGAATGAAAACATAAGACATAATTATATGAGGGGATATTCTAGCATAAATCACAATCAAAACTCATTTTATACACCTTTTTTGAGAAATTTATGTTAAAGTTGTGACATCCCAACTTATGTTTAGTTGAGAAATTTATGTTTTTGCATTACCCTTCTTGCACCGACTGACCCAGTTCTAAAAAATTAGAGGAATGCAGGAACACATTCTGAAAAACACAATATTATAGACATNCCGATGGAAGAAAATATCTGATTCATTATAAATTAACAAGACGAAAGTCTTTCTTCCTTTTGACATGACATATTTTTTATGAGTCAGTTTAAAATATTTTAGTTATATAGCTTGGTTGAGTGACCATGTTTATTGGTACGATGATAGTGGTGGTAATGTGTGTGGTATGATTGTGCAGGAC
This sequence comes from Ilex paraguariensis, assembly GCA_963454935.2. Taxonomy (NCBI): domain Eukaryota; kingdom Viridiplantae; phylum Streptophyta; class Magnoliopsida; order Aquifoliales; family Aquifoliaceae; genus Ilex; species Ilex paraguariensis. The sequence goes on from CAUOFW020003425.1 coordinate 297,638, forward strand.
TATTGGTGATCAGGATGTGAGATTAAAAGTGTTGTATTCTGGGATCTGTCGCGGCGACATTATGATGAGCAAGGACTACCGGGGGTGTTGCAATGTATACCACCGTCCAAGGGTATGTGTAATGTATTGTTTGGTCGGTCTCTCCTCAAATATGTACATTTANCCACAATAACCCATGGATGATAACATTGTCAATGGTATCCATGGGTCTAAGAATCAATAAACTCATTTATTTTAGAAGCTTACACCAATTGCTTTGTTGTAATTGTTACTTTTGATCCAATTTGTTATCTGAAGTTGTTGAAACTATGATTTAACTCATTCCTATCTTGATATTCTTTAGTCTAGGACTTGCACGTTTGATTAATCTCTACTTGTTCAAAATGTTTCTATTATTCTCACAATTGTTGAATGAAAACATAAGACATAATTATATGAGGGGATATTCTAGTATAAATTACAATCAAAACTCATTTTATACACCTTTTTTGAGAAATTTATGTTAAAGTTGTGACATCCCAACTTATGTTATAGTTGAGAAATTTATGCTTTTGCATTACCCTTCTTGCACCGACTGACCCAGGTCTAAAAAATTAGAGGAATGCAGGAACACATTCTGAAAAACACAATATTATAGACATGAACAACGACTGGCCCCGAGGAAACACTATATTACACACATGAACACATTTTGAAAAATTTTAAAAAAGGAATGCAGGCACATGCATGAACACAAACATAGGCACACACACGAACAAAAACATAGGCACACACATGAACACAGCACACAGGCGCACACACACACATGCATTGTTTCATGTGTTTCTTATTTCATTTCCCGGGTTTGAATTGCAAGCCACTAATCTGGGTCTTATGGGTATTATATTTAACTTAAGGACGAAGGTTTTTTTTTTTTTCTCTTTGGTTTTTGCATTACTTTCTTGCACCGACGGGCCCAAGTCTAAAACATTACAGGAATGCAAGAACACATTCTGAAAAACAGTACATTACACACATGAACACCGACCGGCCTTGACAAAACAATATATTAAACACATGAACACATTCTGAAAAATTAAAAATACAGGAATGCAGGCACACACATGAACACAAACACAGGCACACACATGAACACACAGCCACACACACACATGAACAAAAACACACGCACAGTGAGAGAAAGAATGAAAGAGAAGAGCCAAAGAGAAATACCTGGACTGCTCACAGTGGTTTGTTCAGTGTGTATTGGAGGCGCAAGATAGAGACAGAGAGGAAGGGAAAGGGTGGTTACTTCGGTGTGGGGAAAAAGTTAGAGATAAGAGAAAGTAGTTTGTTTTTAAAAATGAGAAAGAGATTTAGATGAGAGATAAGGAAGAGAGACAGAGATAACTTGAGAGATAAGGAAGAGAGAGAGAGGTGCCGGGTGAGAGTTGGTGGGAAAATGGAAGAGATGGGTTGCAAGTATTTTTAAAAATGGAAGAGAGAATGGAAGCGATGGGTAGCTGTAGTTGCTGGGTTGTTTGATGGGTTGATGTGCCGGGAGAGAATTGGAGGGAAAATGGAAGAGATGGGTATGGAAGAGATAGGTTGTTGGGAGTTGCTGGGTCCTAGCTACTTTATTATATAAATTATCTTCCTCTCTTTCTCTCTCCCACTGACACACATATATAGAGGAATGCAACCTCACAAAGCCCAAGCCACAATTCCCCACACACTGAAGAAACAAGTCGCCACATAGCTGAAAATCACTCAAGATTCTTATTTTCTCTTTACTAATGTCGAAATCACAAGAGGTGGAGGCTTTTGGATGGGCTTGCAGAGACCCATCTGGTGTTCTCTCTCCATTCAAGTTTTCAAGAAGGTTTCCCCGATGGAAGAAAATATCTGATTCATTATAAATTAACAAGACGAAAGTCTTTCTTCCTTTTGACATGACATATTTTTTATGAGTCAGTTTAAAATATTTTAGTTATATAGCTTGGTTGAGTGACCATGTTTATTGGTACGATGATAGTGGTGGTAATGTGTGTGGTATGATTGTGCAGGACTATTGGTGATCAGGATGTGAGATTAAAAGTGTTGTATTCTGGGATCTGTCGCGGCGACATTATGATGAGCAAGGACTACCGGGGGTGTTGCAATGTATACCACCGTCCAAGGGTATGTGTAATGTATTGTTTGGTCGGTCTCTCCTCAAATATGTACATTTACTAATTTTTTTTCCTTCATAAACATAGATAGATCACTATTGACATCCATTGCAATTTTTGAACCATGTACTTATAGCAGAGGAGAAAATCCACGGAGGGGTAGAAATGGAAGCCCCAAAGAGGGGCTCAATAGAACATCGAAGAGGGGGAGATTGAGAGAAATCAATCCTTGACTGACAAAGTTTACTCATCGATCCTTAGAATTTCTTCTTGAGAGAATCAGGCCACCAACGAGGCTAGGCCCAGTTGATTACTTTGTCGAAGTTAAAAAACAGTTTTGGTGATTTAATTCTAGTTGGAGACCAGTAATTTCGTTTTTGATGTATATCTCATGTATCTAAACTAAAATGATCAATGCAGGCGTGAGATTGTGGGCGTAGTGACCGAAGTGGGCAAGAAGGTACAAAAGTTCAAAGTTGGAGACAAAGGGGGTGTGGGATGCTTTGTGGGATCATGTCGGAAATGCGAGAGTTGTGCTAACAACCTTGAAAGTCATTGCCCCGACCAAATGTCCATAGGCACTCCCCCTTACATTGATGGAATGATAATCCATGGGGGATTCTCCGATCACATAGTCACTGATGAGCATTTTGTGTTTCGTTGGCCTGACAACTTGCCTTTAGATTCCAACGCTTCTCTCCTCAGTGCCGGAATCACAATGTACAGTCCATTGAAGTATTTTGGACTTGACAAGCCTGGTATGCACATTGGGATGGTGGGTCTCGGAGGACATGGCCATTTAGCTGTGAAAATTGTAAAGGTTTTTGAAGGTAAAGTGACAGTGATTAGTACCTCCCTGAAAAGAATGAGAAAGCTATTAAAAGTCTTGGTGTTGACTCATTTTTGGTCAGTAGTGCAGGTAATTATGAATTATTAGAACTCTTTTTGTTTTTACTTTTTTTTTTTGACGGGGGTGGTGGGAAAAGGAGAATAAGTTGTAATCACTAGTGAATAGAAGTGAGTCTTTACCCCTGAATGAGTCCCTCATCTCATATCGAGATGTTTTGTGGTATTGATTCCTCGTGTTTTGTTTGATATGACTAGATTGCATTGGACACACTAGATGGTATCATTGATACTGTCCCTGCAGTTCATCCTCTTCAACCTTTAATTGACCTATTAAAAACCCATGGAAAGCTTGTTATGAGAGGTGGACCATTGGAGCCGCTAAATCTGCCAGTTTGTTCTTTGATTCTCGGTAAGTACACTTCATTTACTGGTATCTACAAAAAGAGCAGTGATTAATGGTCTTTCACAACTTTAAGTTATCTAGCATTAATTTTTGATAAATTGAAAAATATAGTGTAGCTGACTTGTGGAATGGCATGATAGGTCGAAAAATAGTGGCTGGGACCGACTTAGGAGGGTTGAAAGAGACGCAAGAGATGCTTGATTTTGCAGCAAAACACAATATTACAACAGATGTGGAGGTTATTCCTATAGACTATGTGAACACGGCAATGGAGCGTCTTGAGAAAGGCGATGTTCGATACCGATTTGTTCTAGATGTGGCAAACACATTGAAGACTACTTAATGTGAACATTGATAATGATCATGGTTCTTCTTCTTCGATCATGTTCGAGTTGTTTAGTATTGATTTCGATCAGAGGGTGACAACAGAGGGTGTCTACTTGTTTTCAACTTCAGGTTGATTTGATATATGGTCTATATCAGCTGGGGGAAGTTAAAAGTGCAATTGTCAATAATTTTTGTCAAAAATCTGTAGTATTTGTCAATTGCCATATAACTGAAATAATCAAATTTATTGATCATCGGCACAAACAGATAGAAATCCAATGACATATACCGACAAAGTGGTTGGTGCTCCTCCCAGATCCATCAGAGGGGTCAGTACACTCTTTGAATGCTGGAAATTGAAGAACATGTGATGGTGTGCTTCAGCTTGCTCCTACATAGCACACAATTATTTGTCTGTATCATTATTTTCATAACTCTTTAATTTTAAATCACATGAACATGAAGAGTTTAAAAAATAAAGAAAGAAAATGTCATGAATACCAAGCAAATTCCATTAAACCAAAATTTAGTTATATGCCTGAATCTTTTTTTTAAGGCACAACGGAAACTCCTATCTTTAACAAATGTTTAGATGCATATTAAGCAACAGAATGATACCTTGGATTTTCAGTAACAAGAGCTCTTGAAGGTTTGACATAGCGGTAAGGAAAGGGCACGAATATATCACCGTTTCTAATTGTATAGAACAATAACACTCTGAATCTATAGAGAATAACTCTAAAAATGTAGATGATACATAGAACAATTTAAAGGAAAATTAAAACCCTGAGATTTTCAAAACAGAAATATTGACTTGATTCTGTGTCATACTGCCAAATACTAGAGAAACTAATTCAAATAGTGTAGGGGGTAATGCGAAAAACTCGATAATTAAAGGGACAAACTACTTGACCAAAAAAGGGGGGGGGGTGACAACCCAATGAGGGGTCACACGTGAAGAGAAGTATTAGATAAATATTTTTGTTACACTCTTTTCTAATAACTTAAACTTTTGAAATAGTTGATTATTCAAGAATAATAACAAGTTTTTGTAATCCAAAAGTTTTCTCTTATAAATCAAATAATCAAATTTTCAACTAGATTGAGAATAATCTCAAATAAGTTTCGCAAGGCTAAATGAAATAAAGCTCGTTGCCGATAACTCAAACACATTCTTCAATCTATGTTGTGAATAAAACATAAATGCTTCAGATATTGATACTTGTTATGTTGCAAGAAGAGGCCGGACTCGAAATCAACCAAATGAGATTACAATTCAACATCATTATCGAACTGATATTTTTAATGCCACAATAGATGCTCAGTTGCAAATATTAAACAACAAAGTCAGTGAGCATACAAATTTTATTTTATTTTTTGAACTACTCAATTTTAGCTGAGCATTAGACAATATGATTAATATGTATTAGAAACTATTTATTTTGTTATCTTATGTTAGTATGTGTCGGTAGCTTTGTTTGTATTAAATGTATTATATTATCAAATTGGAAATTTAAAATTTAGTATGTGTGAATTTTTGTGCTTAAGGTTTGACCCCTTAAAGATAACCGTCCTAAAACATACAATATTTGAAATAAGTTATATGACCCTTGTTTTATAACACGAGTTAATACCGATTTGACTGGATGTTATACTATCAACTGATATCACATGCGTGTACAAACTAGATCCCTATGGTATAGGCGGTACAACATCAATGCTACTTAATGTTACGATTAAAAATGACAAAAGCACCTTTAACTTGGTATTGAATTTGATCATATGAAGGTTTATGTTTTTCTTATTAATTTAATACCATACATTAATACCCAGTCCCCAACCAAGATCGACATCAAGATAATGAACTGGCACCTTATTCTAAATATGAAGCAAACATGTTACAAATGAGAAAAGGTAGAATAATAGAGCAAATAGGAGAGTTATACAACTTAATGAAAATATCTTGTGAAGAAAAAATAATGTTTTACACACAAAAAATTCAATATTAGCAAATAACGACGGGAACATTGTAGCTATAATTATTGGTTTCACATTGCCAGATTTTGTATGTTAAAAAACGTGTATTTTACTACGTATTTAGGCATTTTTCGTCCAAAGCATATCGTACATTTTCTTGCGAATAATATGAAACAATTCAAATAATCGAGACAGTCTTACGAGAAAATCGATAGTTAAAGAACAAACTACCTGCCCAAAACAAAAAATTGGACAAACTACAATTTCATGAAATTTACGATATTTGCCTGCCTATTTTTTTTTTATATAAATTTCTACAATGACCCTGATTTTTTTTTTTTTTAATTAAATAGAGACCCACTGCCCCCTAAATTAAATATTTTATTTTTTGATTGACTAAACTAGAGATAAAATGTCTTGACCTATGTTCATATTGACCAAAGACCCTACTCTTCTATCTAATCCAACACTAATCTATTAACTTTGTATAAATGTTATGTCTAGTTCACAAGTCGTGTCTAGAATTATCAGGCTTATTTTGAAGAGTGATATGTGATGATAATAAAATACTAGTGAGCTGCTTTATATAGACTATTTATACAAGTGGAGTAGCGTTAACATCTAATATAGAACCTCGATCTTTTTACCCAATACTAGAATACATACCGAATTCATATAGATAATATACTATGGGAATGTGAGCAGGTGGTACCCACCATGAACACCATATGGCTCCAAAAGAGACCAAACTACTTTTTGTGAGGCCTCGTGCTCCGCGAGGGTCTTATGTGGTTTGTGTATACGCATCTAAATTTGTTAATTACATTTCAAAGTTTGCTGAAATAATCTTGCTGATTATACATCGAAATTACGATAGAACCACTTGTATTTAATTTGATGATTTAAGTACAGTACTGATAATGAATTATATCCTCTCATTACGTCTCCTAAAAAATAATGCTATTTAAACATAGTTTTTTGACCTAATGCATCACAATAATTGAATTTGTAATGGATCCCAACAAATACTAGAATCTACCATCAATCTAACTGCTATGAAATATTAGTTCAACAAATTATGGCAATAATTATGCATAAACTTAAAGTCTCCTAAGACCTCAACTGGGCATTTCATCGAACACGCACTGCGCTTGATACACACACACACACACACACACATATATAATTCAAATTTCAAAAAATAAATAAACTGATTTTTACTATTCGAGTTTAAGATCGTTTTAAATTTTAGTTTAAAGTTAATATAACGGTTAATATTAACACCTCAAATTTAATATGAAAACCAGGCCTCTAAAGATGTGTTTGGAGTGACTTTTTAAAAGTACTTTTAGAAATTATTTCTTATAAGTTTTTTAAAAAATAAAATATTGTTTGAAATCGTCCCACCACCCCCACCCCCACCATCACCATCATCACTATTGCGACCCTACCATGCCCACTACCACCACCATCACCACTCCATTGCCCCACCACCACCATAACCACTACACCACCGGCCACCACTACCACCACCCCACATCATCACTATCACTTCCACCACCCCACCACTATTCCACCACCATCCCCACCACCACTGTTGTTGTACACTACCATCATCATCATTGTTGTCGCACCTTACAATCACTACTGTTGTCCCACCATCACCCCTACCACTCACAAGGCCCCACCACCACCCCCCTGTCCATCACAATTACTATTACCATCGCCAACTCACCAACGTCACCCCAAACCGCCACTGCCCCACCCCACGCTCACTGTCCTATCACTACTGCCACCACAACCACCATCACCATCACTATCGCCACCCACCACCGATTGTTATTATCGTCGTCCATATCGATCACCCACTACCATCGTCATCTTATTCTTATATTTATTATCGTTACCACCATCTTCCCACGACTACTGTCGCCCACCCTCAACACCCATCACCACCCATCGCCAACAACCACTGTCTCCTATCCCACCACCAACCACCACCACTTGTCGTCTCCCACCACTATAGCCATCCACTGTCACCTAGCTCCACCACGCTTATCACAATCGCCATTCGCCACCACCCATCGTCGCCCATAACCACCATCACCATTGCCACCCATGGCCGCTACCACCACTACGGTCGTTGCCTTATTCAGCACAACCATCACCGTCTCTCATCACCACCACTGTCGCCCACCACTACTACCACTGCTCACCCACACTACAATCGATCCTTAAATTTTTTTATCTCTCATTTATATTTATGATTTGATTTTGAGTGTGAATACAAATATATTGACTATTTTTTTTATTATTCTGTGTCTTTAGGTACGAGGAATAACTAGTATCCATATATATATATATATATATATATATATGAATGAAGATGGCACAATGCTACCAATTATTAAGTTGTAATCATTTATAATTCTCCACATTCTATCTATTTATCTAACTTCTCGTACTATCTCTAACTTTCCAGTTTCCACTATCTAACCTATACTTTCTGCAATTCTCATTATCTATCATCTTTTCACTTGCCTCAAATATTAAGATTAGGGAAGCTAAAACGGGATCGAAGCCAGACCGACCATGATAACAATGTAAAAGGGACCAGCCATGTCAAAACCTACAAAAATAATCCTCATATCTGAATGCTGAACAACAAACAAGGCAAAAAAGTTAATATTATCTGATGTCTCCTCGCGCCTCACGAGGGGTTTCTATATTCATCTAATTTGTCCATACCATTAGACAGTTGGTTCAAAGATCTTGATTCTGCTCTGAAATTATTCCATAAACCTAGTGCATCCTGTGACCTCACGTGGTCATTTCATCGAACATGCACTGCACATGGCATATATATATTATATTTCGGAATCTGCAATTTAAACCATTATTTTCCTCTCTTTCATTCACACACTCACACACATATATATATAGAGCAATGCAACCTCACAAAGCCCAAGCCACAATTCCCCACACACTAAAGAAACAAGTCGCCACATAGCTGAAAATCACTCAAGATTCTTATTTTCTCTTTACTCATGTCAAAATCACAAGAGGTGGAGGCTTTTGGATGGGCTTGTCGAGACCCATCTGGTGTTCTCTGTCCCTTCAAGTTTTCAAGAAGGTTTGGTTTGGGTTTCTCCCTTAATGGAAGAAAATATTTGGTTCATTATAAATTACCAATAAGAAAGTCTTTCATCTACATACTTTTCATGAGCTAGTTTAAAATATTTTAGTTATATATCTAGGTTGAGTGACCATGTTTATTGATACGATGATGGTGGTGGTGGTAATGTGTGTGGTCTAATTGTGCAGAGTTACTGGTGATCAGGATGTGAGATTAAAGGTATTGTATTGTGGGATTTGTCGTTCAGACCTTATGATGAATAAGAATTATTGGGGTGTTGCAATGTATCCCACTGTTCCAGGGTATGTATAATGCATTGTTTGATCGGTCACTCATTTAATATGTACATTTACTGATTTTTTTTTCTTCATACACATAAATAGATTACTATTGGCATCAATTACCACGCAATTATAACGAAGGAGAAAATCGATTGAGGGGATGAAAGAGAAGCCCCAAAGAGGGGCTCAATTGAACATCGAAGAGGGGGACATTGAGAGAAATCAACCATTGGCTTAGATAGAGTTTACTCCTTGACCCTTAGATTTTCTTCTCGAGAGAATCAATTCATCAACAAGTCTAGACCCAGTTGATTACTTTGTCGAAGTTACAAATAGTTTGGTGACTTAATACGAGTTGGGGACCAATAATTTTGTTTTTGACGTATATCTCATATATCTAAACTGAAATGATCAATGCAGGCATGAGATTGTGGGTGTAGTGACCGAAGTGGGTAAGAACGTACAAAAGTTCAAAGTTGGAGACAAAGTGGGCGTGGGATGCTTGGTGGGATCATGTCGGAAATGTGAGAGTTGTAATAACAACCTTGAAAATTATTGTCCCGAACAAATGCTCACAGACAGTCCCCCCTACGTTGATGGAATCATAATCCATGGGGGTTTTTCTGATCACATGGTCGCCGACGAGCACTTTGTGCTTCGTTGGCCGGACAACTTGCCTCTAGATTCCGGCGCTCCTCTCCTTGGTGCAGGAATCACAATGTACAGTCCATTGAGGTATTTTGGACTCGACAAGCCTGGTATGCACATTGGGGTGGTGGGTCTCGGAGGACATGGCCATTTAGCTGTAAAATTTGTAAAGGCACTTGGTGGTAAAGTGACAGTGATTAGTACATCCCCTGAAAAGAAAGAGAGAGCTATCAAAAACCTTGGTGTTGACTCATTTTTGGTCAGTACCGACCCCGATCAGATGCAGGTAATTTTTAATTAGTAGGACTCTTTACTTTTTTTTGTTGGAGGGGGTTGGGGGGAGGGGAAAAGAGGAGAAGCCGCAACCACCTATGGACGTGAGTGAGCCTTTACAACTAAACTACTTCTTCATCTCATATCGAGATGTTTTATGGTATTTAGTCCTCATGCCATTATGTTTGATATGACTAGATTGCAATGGGCACACTAGATGGTATCATTGATACTGTCCCTGCAGTTCATCCTCTTCAACCTTTAATTGATCTATTGAAAACCCATGGAAAGCTTGTTATGAGCGGTGGACCATTGGAGCCTCTAGATCTGCCGATGTGTTCTTTGATTCTCGGTAAGTACACTTCACTTATTAGCATCTACGAAAAGAGCAGTGATTAATGGCCTTGCACAACTTTAAGTTATCTAGCATTAGTTTTTGATATAAAAAACTTGGATTTATTAACTAAATTTATCAAGACAGTATAGCTGACTTGGGGTATGGAATGATAGGTCGAAAAATAGTGGCTGGGACTGACATTGGAGGGTTGAAAGAAACGCAAGAGATGCTTGATTTTGCAGCAAAACACAATATTACAGCAGATGTGGAGGTTATTCCTATAGACTACGTGAACACAGCAATGGAACGTCTCGAGAAAAACGATGTTAAATACCGATTTGTTCTGGATATTGCAAGCACATTGAAGGCTGCTTAATGTGAACATTGAAGGCACTTGGGTTTTTCTTCTACGATCATGCTCGAGTTGTTTAGTATTGATTTCAATAAGAGGGTGACCTCAAGAAGTTAATTTGATGTGTTGCTTTGAATCTGTGTGATTTTTTTTTCTTGCCTACAGTGTTGTCTACTTGTCTTCAACTTCAGTTTGATTTGATATATAGTCTAAATAAACCGAGGGAAGTGAGTATGTGGAAATTACAATTGCAATTTTACAATAAATTTTGCCAAACCTCTACAGCATTTACTAATTGCCATATAACTGAAATAACTAAATTTATTAATCATTGTCATGAACGTATGAAAGAAATTCAATGACATATAGACTAATGCCATAAGTTTACAATGAATTCTTGCTTAAATCATTATTTTCATAACTCTATAATTTTAAATCATATCAGAATGAAATGTTTAAAAAATAAATTAAGAAAATGTCATGAATACTAAGTAGATTCCATTAAATCTACGTTTAGTTATATATCTGACCTATTTTTAAGGTTTTTCTTTCTTCTAAGGAGACACAACAAAAACTACATTTTTTTCTTCAAATGTTTAAATGAATGTTAACCAACAAAATGATACTTATGATTGTCAATAGAAATACGTGGATCCAAGGAACTAAGATCGGGAAAAATTTTTTCCTAATAAGGGTAAATTTAGATTCAATAAAGTCAAAACACCTTTATATTTAAAATAAATGATGCTCGATTCAATATCTTATAGGTTTCAGTTTTAAAAACAACACCCTCTATTGATTGTGAATCCCATGCAAAATTTTTATTAAGGGCATGTCTGTTTTGGATATTAAAGGCAGGATTTAAAGAAATTAGTCCAAAGTAAATACCATATTTGAAACAAGTTACATGGCTCTTGTCTTATAACACAAGCTAATACTGACTTGGCTTGATGTTATACTGTCAACTAATATCACATTCGTGTACAAACTAGATCCCTATGATATAGGTGGTACAACATCAATGCTACTTGATATTAGGATTAAAAATGACAAAAGCACCTTTGACTTGGCATTGAATTTAATTACATGAAAGTGTACGTTTTTCTTTTTAATTTAATACCATACATTAATACCCAGTCCCAATCAAGACAGACATCAATATAATGAACTCACACCTTATTCTAAATATAAACCAAACATGTCACAAATGGGAAAAGATAAAGTAATAGAGCAAACAGTGCCATAGTTATTATGTAGACTGGTAGGAGGGGAGTTATACAACTCAATGAAAGTATCATGTGAAGAAAAAATAATGTTTCATACACAAAAAATTCAATACTAGCAACATGTCTAACTAATAACGACAGTTACATTTTAGACATAATTATTTGTTTCACATTGCCACTACAACAAATATATTTTTTTGAGACGTTTTTTTAAAATTTGTCAGCAAAAAGTGTACTATCCGCTACAATTTTATAATTTTGTTACAAATTTCTTTTTTGGGAATATTGTTTGCGACGTATTTTTAAGTGCATCGCGAAAAGGTGATTCTCTCTCAATTTTTTTGGCGAGAGAAATGGTGGGAATTGATAATTTTTTACGACAAAATTTTTTTGTCGCAGATAATTTTAATTGGTCACAAAAAAGAAATAATCTAAAATTAAAATTAAAATAAAGTCAAAATATTTAATTCGCGAAGTAAACGTTTTTTGTCACAGAATATAAATTTTAGTTATTAAAGTAAAATAAAATAAAAATATTAATTCATGATATTTTTTATAAGTTTGTCGAGAATATTTACTTTTTAGCGACGTTTTTCTAAGGTCGTCGTAGAATATAAATTTTACTTTTGTATTAAATAAAATTATTATTTCGCGACATTTTTATATTTGTCACAGAATTTAAAATTTAAAATTTAAAATTAGAATTAAAATATTAGTTGCGACGCTATATTTTTTGTTACAGAATATATTTTTTAAAAACCAACACAACCAAAACGACATCGTTCATCCACAACAATTTTATAATTATTTTGTTAATTTTTTGTGTCGTTTCTTCTAATTGCATTGCAAAATGGCGATTCCCTCCCGATTTTGAGAAATGGCGGGAGTTGACATTTTTTTACGATGAATTTTGTTTGTTGGAGATAGTATTAAATCGTCGCCAAAATAAAGTCAAAATATTAATTGGTGACATTTAATTTTTTGTCGCAAGAAATAAATTTTATTTTTTAAACCAAAATTAAAGTAAAAATGAAATAAAAATATTAATTAGCGACGTTCTTATAAGTTCGTCGGGAATATTATTTTTTGATATATTTTTTGCGACTTTTTTTTAGGTTTACGCAGAATATAATTTTTTTTTAATTCGAGACATTTTGATATTCGTCGCAGAATATAAAATTTTTATTTATAAATCAAAATTAAAGAAAGATTAAAATTAAAATTAAAATATTAATTGCGACGTTTTAATTTTTGTCACAGAATATAATTTTTTTTAAAAAAAAAAACTAAAATGACATCATTTTTGGGATTTAAAAAAAATAAAACCAATGTTGTTTTGGGTAAGCCCTAGCAGCTCCTGCTTCACGATCGACTTCTCTTTCCACTCTCTCTCTCTCTCTCGGAGTTTTGGTAGCGTGACGTTTTAGTGTTTCGAGTGAAGATGCTTGGTGATTGATTGAAGTTGCCTCCTTGGTGATTCATTGAAGTTACTTTGGATTCAAATGTTCGAGTGAAGAGATAAAATCTTTGGTGTTTCGAGTGGAAGTTGCTTCGGATTCATAAGGTAGGACATTTGTTCGTTGAATTTATCAAAATATTCGGACATATATAATATATTCTCTACTTAATATTCTGAAAAATACCTCATCGCTGAACAAAACAAAAAACCTAACTGCTATCTCTGTTCAAATTATTGAAAATTTCATCAAAAGATAACCATGAAACCAACAAACAAAAATTAGAGTGAAAGGTTTCTGTCCCAATAGATGACTTGATTTGTTTTCTTGTTGATTTGCATTGAAGGTAGTGCTTAAGCTGATATATTCTTCTTTTGGACCTATGTTTTCTTCAAATGCTAGATATGCTCAATACCGAATATTTTGAATTTCAATAAGACCAAAGATTGTGTAGATAGATAGGTAGGAATAAAAAACCCAAACAAAAATAGAGTATACTGACCATACAGAAGAAAAAATTACAGCAATGCACCTTGTTTACTATAATGCGGTCAGCATAAGCAATTTGCTCCACTGCCTCATTGGCTACTCCCTTGTTTAATTAACAAATTAATGTCAATAATTGAGCTCAAATCAATTAGATAAATAAATTTAGGTTGGACCTAAATTCTATAACTTAAATAATACAAGCCCAAATTTAATTAACAAGGCTTGTCAAATTAAATTAAACTTGACCTAATTTCCATAGCCTAAATAATACAAGCTCAAATGTAATTAATCAGGCTTGCTAAATTAAAATGGACTCAAATTCCATAGACCCAAATTAAATAAACTTTTAAAAGTTAAACTGGACTGGCCTTAAATTCCATATACAAAAGCCCACAAAATTATGGGTAGTTTATTACCTAAAGCCCATATAAGGGTAATTAGATAAAAATACTCTTATATAGATAACTACTTCTAGCACTATAAATAGAGGTCTAGGGGAAGGCCAAGAAGGAGGGGCAAGAGAAGCTCAGGAGGAGGGAAGATCAAGAAAACACTGCCCAAGTCCACCTCAGGAGAAGAAGGGAAGATCAATAGCGAAGCTCTGCCAGAGTCTATTCCCAGTTGAGGTCTTGCAAATCTATCTCTTAGGAGAAGAAACACCGTCAAGATCCTTCTTCAAGAAAGATCCAAATTATTCTTAAGTCATTCAACACAAAGAACGGTGAAAAGATTCGATAAAGTCAAATCAAAAATCGAAGAACGAGAACCACGTCAATCTNACACCTGATGGATCCACTGCATTACCACCTCTTGACCCACTAAAACAAAAATTTTATGGTCATGTTCATCTTCTAGCTATCAATATCGAACGTCCAATCCATAAGGGTTTTATCAAAACATGCTACAACAAGGGTTTGATCAACAAGGGCAACCTAATTCACCCGCATATCAACCTCCTCATAGAAGGAATTTGGAGGACATCATGGAACAATTCGTCCAAAGTCAAACTATGACCAATAATAAAAACACCACANCCGCTGGTCAAGCCTTTGTCTTCACCAAATCTACCAAAGTCAACAACAAATCAAAGATCAAGAAATATGCCGATCTGGCCCTCGTCATCAAATTCATTGAGCATCAAAGGACAGTGCACATGAGAAGCACACCGAAGAGAGTCAATACTACATTATTTACTTAAAGTCAATTAAATTGAATATTGTAACTTGACCTTTTTTGTGTTAATTTATATTACAAAATTTGTCGTTACAAATTTTGACACGCCCAGTGGGACCCTCTCTTCCTCTCATCTCTGAAGTCAAAAAGTTAACAAGTCTGTCAGCAATGACAGCTAAAGACACTGTGATTCCTCCCACTGACAAGTTAGCAGACATAGTCGAGGAGTTAATTCCAACAACCCGCGCAAGAACAAAAGGCGAACAAATCTTATCTCTTGCCACCGATGGAGCATTGCTCCAAGCAAAGTAAAAAAAAGGCTCTTCCAACAAAAAAAAGACAATCTACCTATTCTTCAATCAATCTAGAGGAAAAAATGGACGATTCTCTGCCCGACACACACTCTAGCACAGGCTTGAAGACCGAATCTTAATCCGAGACTTCTCCTAAGCAAAAGTGGGGTGATTACTCCTCGGTCTCTGATATGTCTGTGCCCATGATGGTGACAGAATTCACTTCATCTGAAGAACATCTTCAGCAACTTACTACTATGATCGAAAGATTGACCAAAGCTTTTGAAGGTAAAAACATGCAGATTGCCGTACTAATGAATCGACTCAAATTACAAGAACCTTTAAAAGGAAACAGTCAAGAAACTCCAAATCCATCTGGTACCAAAACACCAAAAAATCCTAAATCTTTAGAAAAAAAATAGAAGCAAGAGCAGGATGATCGAGCCGTGATGCAAATGTCATGCGAGATTTTTTTCAGATTTCTGTTGCTTCACTCTCTGTCCAACAACTCCAGCATATGATTGCAGATACGATCTGAGCCCAATATGGAGGAGCTCAACAATCTTCGTTAGTATATGTCAAACCATATAGTCGACGAATTGATGAGATGAAAATGCATACAGGCTACCAACCCTTGAAGTTTCAACAGTTTGATGTAAAAGACAACCCAAAGCAACATGTTGCCCATTTCATCGAAACTTGTAATAATGCTGGCACCTACGGTGATTTAATGGTAAAACAATTTGTTCGTCTCCTTAGAGGTGCCACGTTCGACTGGTACACAGATCTTAGAGTGGGGACTGTTGATAGTTAAGACCAACTTGAACCAGATTTTCTCACTTGTTTCTACAGCACCCGACATATGGTAAGTTTTCCTGAACTTGCAGGGACAAAACAAAAAAGAAATGAATCTGTCGTTGATTATATCGAGTATTGGAGGAATCTTGTTCTCAACTGCAAAAAGCGCATTAGTGAATGTTCTTCGATTGATATGTGTGTTCAAATGATGCATTGGGGATTACTTTACAGCCTCTAAAGAAATATGCCTCACACTTTCGAAGAACTTACAACACGAGCCCATGGCTTAGAGATGCAAATCGCCAGACATGGAAATCTCTTGATAAGTGATCCTCATGAAAATAAAAATGTAAAACCTTTCAAAGTAGATGAAGCTATGACAATTATCACTACACCAATGAAGATTTCTAATAAAAGGTCAAATATAGACTTCAATGCTAAGTTCACTCAATATCAAGTCCAACAAAAGACAAGACCGTATTTGAAAGAACTTGAAGGGAAGAACTATCCCTTCNACAATTATCACTACACCAATGAAGATTTCTAATAAAAGGTCAAATATAGACTTCAATGCTAAGTTCACTCAATATCAGGTCCAACAAAAGACAAGACCGTATTTGAAAGAACTTGAAGGGAAGAACTATCCCTTCTCTGATGCGAAAATTTTTGATATTTTTGATCAGTTGCTCGAATTAAAGCTTATCGAGCTTCCAATGGCTAAACGACCAGAAGAAGTAGGAATGGTTAATAATCCAAAATATTGCAAATATCATCGGATTGTTAGCCATCCCCCTTGATAAATGCTTTATCTTGAAGGAAGAGATTCTTCGTCTGCTAAATGAGAAGAAAATCAATCTCGATTCCAGTGAAGATACAACAACTGGAAATGTGACAATGGTCATTTTTGAGTCTTTTGACCCTATACCAATCTCAAATAAAGGAGTACAATTGTCGCCTCATGCACATCTTAAAGAACCATCAGAATTATTGAATTATTCCACCTCCACAGAAGAAACATCATCAATTGAAGGGAGGGAACTCACTGTTTCCCTTCTTGATGGAGTTGTGCAGGTGCAATTCATCGTTGATGACGAGGTGACAATAGTTTATGCATACCCAGGAATGCCAAGGCACGAAAACCCCAACATTCCAACGTTTTATGAGCTAATGACAGATGATCTAGATGTTTGTGCATCATCGTCTGAATCGAAAAATGAAATTAGAGATGGTTGCTCAACTTTCATCAGCAAAAAAGATAAATATCAAACTTTAAGTGCTAATATGAAGTCATCTAATCTATCGGAGTACACAAAGCTCATGTTGGGGGCATCAATCTCGGAACTTAAACCAAGTGGGTGGTCTTCTTTGGCAGATTCTGCGGTTATTGAAAAAGATCTGGGGGAATGGACTACGGTGAAACCTCAAAAATGCCATAAGATATAATATTTGTCTCATTTATCTAATAATCCAGTACACCTCAAAAGAAAGAAGAGATCTCATTCTCGCTGAAATCGAAGATGCGGGACGAAAATAAGAGTTTATTCTCAGCCAACAACCATTGAAGATGAAAAATATAAATTATTTCCTTGCACACCTATTACTTTGTTGGAGTACTTTCCCAACCAATTCTTTGGAAGGGAACTAGTCACATGCTATACGATTAGTGCTCACAAAGTCAAATACATGACAAGTACTCCATCAAATAAATTTTTGAGTACCAAAAGTGCACAAAAAGAAGTATTAGAAGATGATTGCAAAGTTGAAAGAAATGCCATCAAATTTGAGTCTGTCCAAGGCACTTGAATTATCCGAAGAAACCCGTCAGGCACTGATACAAGTTTTGGTCAACCTAAAAAGATTCAAAGGAAAGATTCTAACTAGTGCCGATGAGGTTAGTTTTGTTGATTGCATGACAACAATCTCCTTCAATGATGAAGATTTATAGCTAGGGTGTTGTCCACACAATAGACCTCTTTACATCAGCAGATATATTCAAGATTATAAAGTGTCTCGTATATTGATTGAATGTGGATCGGCCGTCAATATCATGTCAATTCGCACTATGAAGCAACTTGGAATTCCCATAGATGAGTTGTCAAAGAGTAAGCTGACAATTCAAGGCTTCAATCTACGGGGGCAACGTGTCTTGGGTATGATTCATTTCAAGATCAAAATCGAAGAATTGGTGTCTTATGCCCTCTTCCATGTCATTGACTCTAAAACATCTAACAAGCTACTGTTGGGACGACCTTGGCTCCATGAGGTAAGAGTTGTGCCATCGACATTGCACTAATGCTTCATATATTTCCAAGATGAAAAAGTGAGGCGAGTCATTGCAGAGATCAAGTCTTTTTCAATGGAAGAATCTGACTTTGTAGATGCTAAGCTTTACTCTGAGATAGAACTCATCTCAGAAGTCCTTCCTATCCTTATGTCAAAGACCAATCTGTCAAGAGAAAGACAAGAACAATGTTCGACAGAAGATATCCAACTTTTAAGGGAAGACATAACCTTACCTGTAACTCTGTTATTTAAACTGACAATCTCTGACTCACCTCTAAGGAGTTTTGTAAAAGCCTCAGTGATGGAGAAAATAAGAGATCGTAAATATAGTTGATTTAATCCTCACGTTAAAAAACCCTTCGAAAATGCAGGATATGATAAAGGTGAACCATGTAACCTTGAAAAACTTGATTCAGTTCTGCCAACGAAGCTAGTTAATGAATCAATAGTCATGCAAGGAATGATAAACGAAGATTTTTCTACACAACACAAACTTGATTTAGGATATTCTCATTCTCCAATTCCAATCAAGCTAAAAAATGCCTCATCAAACCCCATCATGATTCAAATCTGTGAGTGTAAAGATAAAAATGCCACACAACCTCGTGCTTCTGCATTTGATCTACTTGGTAAACAAGATGGTCAAGAAACAATGTCTGATCGACTGAATAAGGAAGCTTCCTCTTCAAATGCTCCACAAAAGGCTTCTACACAGCTCAAAGAACTAGATTACCAAAGTGAAACAAGTTCTCTCAAGAAAGTCCAGAAACAAAGGAGGTGACGTAGACATCATGCTTCAAAGTTGGTAGAAACAATGGAGGATGTTGATGATAATATCCAAATTTTCTTTACCAATCAGCAACAACCCTTGAGAAATAATGAAAAGATGAAAAAGAAGCATAATGCAGACATCAAGGAAGAAAGCATTTTTGTAAATTATGTCAGCATCAATCAAATAATAGAAGAATCATAATCATAAGAATCATCTTCAACAAATGAATTCAAACAAACTCCATCTACACTTCAAGAAAAGGGGCAAACTTCCACATATAAGATAGCTAACAAAGATGGCTTGAAGAAAATCGACCCGATCAATAGAAAGTTTTTAAAGCGCTTCTACACTTGAAAGAAAGCAGCGCTCCTTTATGCACGAGCCTAAAATGCATGTTACTCCTGGCCCGCATGAGGTAAAACTGTGCACGACTCAACCTATAAAAAAAATAACAAAAAAAAAAAAACTTGTTCCTCCTAGATCGCATGAGTTAAAACTATATACGACTTGATCAAAAATAAGATCCACGCGCTCCTTTACACACGAGTCTAAATTATATGTTGCTCCTGACCCGCATAAGTTAAAACTATGTACGGCTTAAGAAATTATTTTTTTTTCTACTTGACGCATGAGCCTAAACTGCATATTGCTCCTGGCTCACATGAGCTAAAACTGCGTACAACTTGACCAAAAATAAAGGTCCATGTGTTTCTTGACGCACAAGCCTAAACTACAAGTTACTCCTGACCCGCATGAGCTAAAACTATGTACGACAAAATAAAAAAAAATACTTTTGCTTTTGACCCACATGAGTTAAAATTATGTACGACATAACCAAAAAAAAAAAAAAAATCTATTTTTGCTCTTTGGTCTCATGAACCAAAATTGTGACGAGTTCAACCAAAAGAAAAAAGGAGAAGAACTTTGAATTGTCGGTGAAGCTTTATCAAACATCAAANTTTCTACACTTGAAAGAAAGCAGCGCTCCTTTATGCACGAGCCTAAAATGCATGTTACTCCTGGCCCGCATGAGGTAAAATTGTGCACGAGTCAACCTATAAAAAAAATAACAAAAAAAAAAAAACTTGTTCCTCCTAGATCGCATGAGTTAAAACTATATACGACTTGATCAAAAATAAGATCCACGCGCTCCTTTACACACGAGTCTAAATTATATGTTGCTCCTGACCCGCATAAGTTAAAACTATGTACGGCTTAAGAAATTATTTTTTTTTCTACTTGACGCATGAGCCTAAACTGCATATTGCTCCTGGCTCACATGAGCTAAAACTGCGTACAACTTGACCAAAAATAAAGGTCCATGTGTTTCTTGACGCACAAGTCTAAACTACAAGTTACTCCTGACCCGCATGAGCTAAAACTATGTACGACAAAATAAAAAAAAATACTTTTGCTTTTGACCCACATGAGTTAAAATTATGTACGACATAACCAAAAAAAAAAAAAAAAATCTATTTTTGCTCTTTGGTCTCATGAACCAAAATTGTGACGAGTTCAACCAAAAGAAAAAAGGAGAAGAACTTTGAATTGTCGGTGAAGCTTTATCAAACATCAAATTCCCTGACTTACTAGTTGACAAAGATCTTGCATTTGAGGACAGTTAGGTGAAGGATTACATCACTCTATCAATAGAGCAACAACGGACTACCATATTAATTCTTTAATTTTCATCATCGAGGGATTGTAAAATGCTCTCAAATTGCTATAGGGATTGATCACATGAGACTATTAAAGGGCTCAAAATTTCTGTTTATCTGATTCTGTAATCCACATATTGGGAGAACTCACCTAAGGTTGACATAGAAATCACTTTGAGGCTGCCACAGAAGTCACTTAAGGTTGTCACAGAAGTCACTTAAGCCTGCTACAAAAGTCACTTGAGGCTGATACAAAAGTCACTTTTAAGCTGACACGAAAATCACTTAAGGCTGCCACAAAAGTCACATAAAATTGTTACAGAAGTCACCTAAAGCTGTTGCAGAAGTCACTTAAGGCTGCCACAGAACTCACCTAAGGTTGTTACAGAAGTCACTTAAAGCTACCATAAAAGTCCCTTAAGGTTGCCATATAAGTCACTTAAGGCTGCCACATAAGTCACTTGAGCCTGTTACAGAAGTCACTTGAGCCTATTGTAAAAGTTACTTCAGCTTGACACAGAAGTCACTTTAAGGCTGACACAAAAGTCACTTTAAGGCTGATACAGAAGTCACTTGAGACTGATACAAAAGTCACTTTTAAGCTGACACATAAGTCACTTGAGGTTGTTGCAGAAGTCACTTCAGGTTGACACAAAAGTCACTTTAAGGCTGACACATAAGTCACTTGAGACTATCACAGAAGTCACTTGAGACTACTATAGAAGTCACTTAAGGTTACCGTAGAAGTCACTTAAACCTGCTACAAAAGTCACTTGAGGTTGATATAAAAGTCATCTTTAAGCTGACACAGAAGTCACATAAGGTTGCCAAAGAAGTCACTATAAGGTTGATATAGAAGTCACTTAAGACTGCTACAGAAGTACTTAAAGTTGACATCAAAGTCAACAACTCTTGACACAAAAGTCATCCAAAGTTGACAAAAAAATCAACAATCCTTGACATAGAAGTCACCAACTCTTGACACAAAAGTCACCAAAAATTGACACAAAAGTCAACAAACCTTGACACAGAAGTCATCAACTCTTGACATAAAAGTCATCTAAAGTTGACATAAAAGTCAACAACCCTTGACACAGAAGTCACCTAAGTTAACATAGAAATCACCAACTCTTGACACAGAAATCACTCAAAGTTGACATAGAAACCACCCAAAGTTGACACAGAAGCCACCAATTCATACCAAAGTAGCAACTCAACCTCACCTCACCTCACCACACTGAAGTTGATCTTTTGGACTATTGGACTGTTGATCTAATAGTCTACTACTGTCATATGCTATTAATTGCTTTCAAGCTGCTGCAAAGACTGGTCACAAGCTTAAGAATTGTTGTTTTTTTAATTCTACAGTCCATCCCATCAAAGAAGGGATATCAACTGGCTATAGAGATATAAAATTTTTCGGTACTTTGAAACTCCTACAAGGATTGATCATGGTTTGAAAATTGCTGGGTCCTCTGATTCTTTAATGCACCACGTTACGAGATCCACTTACTACAAGAAAGAAATTTGGTGATATAGGCTACTTTTAAAGTGCCGTAAGGATTGATCATGACTTGAAAACTGTTGGGTCTTTTGATTCTTCAATGCACCACTTCAAGAGGTCTACTTACTGTAAGAAAGGAATCTAGTGGTGTAGGCTATTTTCAATCTGCCTGAAGGATTGATCTTGGGCTCGAAAACTGGTGGGTCCTTTGATTTTTCAATCCGCCACGTCACGAGATCCACTTACTGAAAAAAGGAATTTGGTGATGTAGGCTACTTTCAAACTGTTGTAAGGATTGATCATGGTTTGAAAATTGATGGGTCCTCTGATTCTTTAATGTACCACGTAATGACATCCACTTACTGCAAGAAAGGAATCTGGTGATATATACTACTTTCAAATTGCCGCAAGGATTGATCATGACTTGAAAATTGTTGGGTCTTTTGTTTCTTCAATGCATCACTTCAAGATGTCTATTTACTGTAAGAAAGGAATCTAGTGGTGTAGGCTATTTTCAATCTGCCTAAAGGATTGATCATGGGCTCGAAAACTGCTGGGTCCTTTGATTTTTCAACCCGCCAAGTCACGAGGTTCGCTTACTGAAAAAAGGAATTTGGTGATGTAGGCTACTTTCAAACTGCTGCAAGAGTTGATCATAGGTTCAAAAATTATTGGGTCCTTTGATTCTTCAATCTGCAACGTCACCAGGTTTACTTACTATAAGGAATCTAGTGGTATAGACTACTTTCAATCTGCCTCAAGGATTGATCATGGGCTCAAAAACTGTTGGATCCTTTGATTCTTCAATCCGCTACGTCACGAGGTCCACTTACTGCAAGAAAGGAATCTGGAGGTATAGGCTACTTGCTATCTGTCGCAAAGATTGATCACGGGCTTGAAAACTACTAGGTACTTTGATTCTTCAATTTACCATGTCACGAGATCCACTTATGCCAAAAGAAAAAATATCGGTGATGTAAACTACTTTCAAACTGTCGCAAAGATTGATCATGTGATACTTTCAAGCTACTATATGGACTGATAATAAGCTCGAGAACTGTTGGGTTCTTTGATTCATCATTCCACACCATCATGAGGAGATTTTCATTGACTGCAAAAATATGACCTTCAATTCTTGAGGCTGCTTTCAAAACTGCTACAAGAACTAGGATCTTTGGAATCTACAATGCACTATTCTCAAGGTACGCTTGGTCTTTGGAATCTACAATCCACCATTTTCAAGGTACGCTTGATCTTTGAAATCTTTAAAGTATTCATTGATCTAAATTTTGAAAAGGAAGTCATCTAAAAAGTGAAGAAATAAATGATAGGAAATAATTTAAATATAAGAAAATATAGAAGTTGAACAATAAATAAACACTAAAAAATAGTAACGCAAAAAAAAAATAATAATAATAGTAATAAAAATAAAACAAAATTTTTAATACAAAATTACCTGGGATCAAATTTTTAGGGAAATCACCTAAAATAAAATTCTTAGCGCAAAGTCAACTCCATGTCAAGATCTTGTAACAAAATTTTTTGAGATAAGATTCTTTAAAAAAAAGGGGGGGGGGTAGTCTTGATAATAATGTCATGAAACAAATTTAAAAACTTGAAAATTGTATAACAATAGAAAAGGAAAGAAAAAAAATACCTGGACCAAATTCTTGAAAAACAAAACCACCTAAAATAAAACTTTCAAAAAAATCTCTTAGTTATCAAGACAAAATCAATCTAATATCAAGCTATTAAAAAAAAATCACTTGAAATTGAGTCACCTAGGACAAAATTCTTAGGACAAAACTACATAGGAAGGGTTAACTAAAATAAGTCTTTAGGACAAAGACAACCTAATTCAAATTTTTAAGATAAAATTATCTTGATTAAAATCTGAAATAAATTAAACAAAAACAAATTATGGTCAAGAACCTATCTTGATAAAAAAATAATAATTAAGAAACATGTTGTGACCAAAAATAAGATAAAAATAAGATTGATTGAATGAAATAAAAGTTATTTACAATTAAAGAAGAGATGACAAATTGAGCTAAAAAAATAAAAAAAGGAGAAAAAGTATGGTCAATCACCTTTTTTTTTTCGAGTGGATCAAATCATATGAAGCTAAGATCCAAGAAGTCATTGTCATTATTCATAAGATAAAGAAACACATTTATTGCCCAAAGAATGCCAAAGCATGAAACAAACAAAAAGACAGATGCTTGTAGTCAAAGTAAGACTGTCAAACTATAAGTTGACCCAAAAAATAAATAAACAAATAAAATAATAAACACAAAAATAAAATTAAATAAAAAATCAAAAGAAGACATAAATATCATGAGACCAACAAAAAACAATCTTATGTACTTATGACAACAAAAGTTGAAAATAAAGGGAAGGGCAAAAAAAAAATTGCTCAGATTAAAGGTTTTAAGATAAAGTCATTCGATTAAAGTCTTCAAACAGAAAGGGAAGGGCAAATAATAATAATAAACAAAGAAACAAACTAAAAGATAACAAAAAATAATAAAAATACTAACCAATAAAAGCAAAAGAATGGAAAGATCACAAGAGGAATGACACAGTGCAAAATAATAATAATAATAATAATAATAATAACAATGAAACAAAATAGAATTAGGTCATGATGGCTGCCATGAAAATAACAAATTGATTACCAAGAGCTAAACAAGGAATGAAACAAAAAAAGTAAAAAATAAAATAAAATAAAAGCTAGAGGAAAAAACAAAATCGAACAAAAGCAATTAAATAACAAAACTAAGACAAAGGAAGAAATTGAATAAAGTATCAGTCCCTCAAACCTTTGACAAAATACCAAAGTATCAAGTAACAAAAACAAAAACAAACGTACCTTTGTTGTTCAGGGGAGGACATGAACCAAAACCTTCTGCCTAATTGTAACAACTAGTGTTTTAAAATTCGGCCCGGCCCGGTGGGGTGGGTTGACCTGATGACTCGGTGAACCGGTCCCCTAACCGGGTCGGTTTTGTAATTGGATCGTTTGAGCAAAGAATCCGGAATAAAACCGGTGAACCGGTCAAAAAATCGGTAACCCGTGAAAACCGGACAGGTTTACAAAACCAGCCGGTTTTGTTCCTTTAGTATAAATATGTCTTTTTTTTACATTTTTGTGTCTTTTTCTTTTCCCCTTCTGTTTTGCCATAAATCCTAAATCATTCGTTCAGTGTCCACACTCCATAGCCTGGCCTCCATCCTCCAACAGCACCACAACAGCCTCCACCCTCCAGCAGCAGCGATCCAGGAGCAGCAATTCATTTGCCCTAATCTGATCTTTGTCGTTGTGAGCCTCTGCCTCTCGTCTTCCTCTTCTTCTTCCTTTCAGCCTCTCGTCTTCCTCTCTACCTTTCGTCCTCCTCTTTGCCTCATCGTTGGATTTTAAGGTTTGATTACTCTCAGTCTGTTACTCCGATTCAATCCTCTCTCTCTCTTTGCAATGTGGTTGGCTTGCTCACTCGAACTCTACGAATTTCATTCTCTAAGACACAACAATAGGTACCTTTCTCTCTCTCTCTCTCTCTCTCTCTTTATATATATATATATATATATATATATATATTTGCTCTGGGAGCTGGTTTTTGCTTTCTGCTTATGTTGTCCTCCATGGTTGTTGTTGCTGGTGCTGGTTTTTGCTTTTGTTTCACGTTGATGGTTTTGCAATGATCTTGATGGTTTTTGCTTTTGCTTTTGCTTCGTGTTGCTATGCCTTTCTCTTGAGACTTGATTTGTATGAATTCTTATGAAGTTGATTTCAAGAACAATGCAATTAAGTGAATATTTGATTTGATTAATAGCAGATTAGGCAAATTGTATTGGAATTGAATGTATTGGTTTGATAATTTTTGAGTGTTTGTTAACTCAAAAATTAGGTGAATGCAATTAAGTGATTCAAGTTTGAGGGTGGAGACTGTTAATTGAATACATTGGTTTGTTAATTGAATGCAATTAAGTGATTCAGGTTTGATAACTTTGTTTGATTTAATATATATTAAACATGTTATTTTTATAACTATTTTAATTTTTTAGTCTATTTATCATCATTAATAATTATTTTTTATTTTTTTATTATATCAATGGTTCGACCAGTGACCCAGTGGTTGAACTAGTAACTCATTGACCCGGTCTTTTCTCCGGGTTGATGTCCGGGTCGGGTTTTAAAACTATGGTAACAACTCAAAACACTCACAATCTCATATATATATATATATATATATATAGACATTCTAGTTCTATGTACTTAAGTTAAAATAAGTATTTGTTTTCCTAATCATAAATGGATTAAAAGTCTATATTTTAGGACTCATAAGTTCAAATAAAAATGGAATTATGAAACCTATATGGTTTTGGACTCTATATCAGTAGAGGACTAGAAAACAATAACTAAGTTGAATTCTATATCTTGTTTAGGGTTCAATATGGATTATAATTCCAATTAAAATATATGTATAAATTAAATTAAATCAAATTCATTTTAAAATTAAAATACAAATCGAGATCCATTTATATATTTATAAAATATTAAATATGTAAATAAGTCTCGAGAGGGCATTTGTAGACATTAAAAATTTAATTAACAAATTAATGTCTATAATTGAGCTCAAATCAATTAGATAAATAAAATTGGGTTGGACCTAAATTCCATAACCTAAATAATACAAGCCCAAATTTAATTAACAAGGCTTGTCAAATTAAATTAAAATTAACATAAATTTCATAGCCTAAATAATACAAGCTCAGATGCAATTAATCAAACTTATTAAATTAAAATGTATTCAAATTTCATAGGCCCAAATTAAATAAACTTTTAAAAGTTAAAGTGGGTTGGACTTAAATTCTATAAACAAAATCCCATAAAATTATGGGTAGCCCATTACCTAAAACCCATATAAGGGTAATTAGGTTAAAATACTCTTATATGGATAACTATTCCTAGTACTATAAATAGAGGTCTAGGGGAAGGCCAAGAAGGAGGGGCAAGAGAAGCTAAGGAGAAGGGAAGATCAAGAAAGCACTGTCCAAGTCCACCTCAGGAGAAGAAGGGAAGATCAATAGCGAAGCTCTATCAGAGTTTACCCCCAGCTGATGCCTTGCAAATCTATCTCTAAGGAGAAGACACACCGTCAAGGTCCTTCTTCAAGAGATCCATATCATTCTTAAGTCATTCAACACAACGAACTAGCTGAGGTCTTGTAAATCTATCTTTAAGGAGAAGAAACATCGTCAAGGTCCATCGTCAAGAAATTCAAATCATCCTTAAGTCATTCAACACAAAGAACGGTGAGAAGATTCGACAAAGTCAAGTCAAAAATCAAAAAACGAGAACCACATCAATCCCACTCTTGTCTTCAACAAATCTACCAAAGCATCACCAAATCGAAAATTGAGGAATACGCTGGTCAAACCCTTGGCTTTACCAAATCTACTAAAGTTAACACCAAATCAAAGATCGAGAAATATGTCGATCCGGCCCTCGTTATCAAATTCATTGAGAATTAGAAGACAGAACATGTGAGAAGCACGCCGAAGAGAGTCAGTTATGTATTTTTTACTTAAAGTCAATCAAATTAATTATCGTAACTTGACTTTATTTTGTGTTAATTTACATCATGAAATTTGTGGTTACACTTATAATATATTACTCAACCAAAGAGACCTTACTTTTTATGAGGCCTCGTGCCCCGAGAGAGTGTTATGTGGTTTGTATATACGCATCTAAATTTGTTAATTACATTTCAAAGTTTGCTGCAATAATCTTCATGATTATGCGTTGAATTTAAAATAGAACCACTTGTATTTAATTTGATGATTTAATTATAGTATTTAATTATATCATTAAATTACGTTTCCTAAAAAATTATATTATTTAAACATATTTTTGTTAACCTAATGAATCACAAGAATTAGATTTGCAACGGGTCCCAACGAATATTAGAATTCACTGTCAATCTAACAGTTATGAATGATTAGTTCAATAAATTATGTCAATAATTTATGTCCAAGTAGTGATAGACAGTTGGCTCAAAGATGAAACCTTCATAAAAAATATTGATTCTTCTCTAAAATTATTGCATAAACCTAATGCCTCCTGTGACCTCACTTGGTCATTTCGTTCAAATATGCACCACGCATGTCATATATTAAAATCAAATTTAGAGTCCAAATTTTAAGATCAATTTTAATTGGGGCTCAAATAATGACGCCTAAGTCAGCTGCCATATCATTTGGGTTCCAAATTTAATCATTAAAATTTGGTAAGCGTAACATTAGTGTAAACCATTTTCTTCCTATCTTTCTCTCTCCCACTCACACACACACACATATGTAGAGGAATGCAACCTCACAAAGCCCAAGCCACAATTCCCAACACACTAAAGAAACAAGTCGCCACATAGCTGAAAATCACTCAAGATTCTTATTTTCTCCTTACTAATGTCGAAATCACAAGAGGTGGAGGCCTTTGGATGGGCTTGCAGAGACCCATCTGGTGTTCTCTCTCCATTCAAGTTTTCAAGAAGGTTTTGGTTTGGGTTTCTTCCTTAATGGAAGAAAATATCTGATTCATTATAAATTAACAAGACGAAAGACTTTCATCCTTGTGACATGACATATTTTTTATGAGTCAGTTTAAAATATTTTAGTTATATTGCTAGCTTGAGTGACCATGTTTATTGATACGATGATGGTGGTGGTAATGTGTGTGGTATGATTGTGCAGGGCCACTGGTGATCAGGATGTGAGATTGAAGGTGTTGTATTGTGGGATCTGTCGTAGCGACCTTATGATGAACAAAGACTATTGGGGCGTTGCAATGTATCCCACCGTCCAAGGGTTTGTATGATGTATTGTTTGGTCGGTCTCTTCAAATATGTACATTTACTAATTTTTTTTTCCCTTCATATACATAGATAGATTACTATTGACATCCATTGCAATTTTAGAACCATGTACTTATAGCAGTGGAGAAAATCCACGGAGGGGTAGAATAGAATCCCCAAAAAGGGGCTCAATCGAACATCGAAGAGGGGGACATTGAGAGAAATCAATCCTTGACTGACAAAGTTTACTCATTGACCCTTGGAATTTCTTCTTGAGAGAATCAAGCGACCAACTAGGCTAGCCCCAGTTGATTACTTTGTCGAAGTTAAAAAACAGTTTTGGTGGTTTAATTCTAGTTGGAGACCAATAATTTTGTTTTTGATGTATACCTCCCGTATCTAAACTGAAATGATCAATGCAGGCGTGAGATTGTTGGTGTAGTGACCGAAGTGGGCAAGAAGGTACAAAAATTCAAAGTTGGAGACAAAGGGGGTGTGGGATGCTTTGTGGGATCTTGTTGGAAATGCAAGAGTTGTGCTAACAACCTTGAAAATCATTGCCCCGATCAAATGCCCATAGGCACTCCCCCTTACATTGATGGAATGATAATCCATGGGGGATTCTCCGATCATATAGTCACTGACGAGCATTTTGTGCTTCGTTGGCCTGACAACTTGCCTCTAGATTCCGGCGTTCCTCTCCTGGGTGCCGGAATCACAATGTACAGTCCATTGAAATATTTTGGACTCGACAAGCCTGGTATGCACATTGGGGTGGTGGGTCTTGGAGGACATGGCCATTTAACTGTGAAAATTATAAAGGCTCTTGGAGGTAAAGTGACAGTGATTAGTACCTCCCCTGAAAAGGAGGTAGTTATTAAAAGTCTTGGTGTTGATTCATTTTTGGTCAGTAGTGACCTTGATCAAATGCAGGTAATTATAAATTAGTAGAACACTTTTTGTTTTTACTTTTTTTTTTTGAGGAGGGTGAAGGGGAAAGGAGAAGAAGTCGTTGTCACTAGTGGATAGAAGCGAGTCTTTACCCCTGGATGAGTCTCTCATCTCATATCGGGATGTTTTGTGGTATTGATTCCTCGTGTTTTGTTTGATATGACTAGATTGCAATGGGCACACTAGATGGTATCATTTATACCATCCCTGCAGTTCATCCTCTTCAACCTTTAATTGACCTATTAAAAACCCATGGAAAGCTTGTGATGGGTGGTGGACCAGTGGAGCTGCTAGATCTACCGGTGTCTCTTTTGATTGTTGGTAAGTACATTTCACTTACTGGCATGTACAAAAAGAGCAGGGATGCATGGTCTTGCACAACTTTAAGTTATCTAGCATTAGTTTTTGATATAACACTTGGTTTCATCTACAAAATTGAAAAAGATAGTATAGCTGATTTGGGGTATGGCATGATAGGTCGAAAAATAGTGGCTGGGACCGACTTGGGAGGATTGAAAGAGACGCAAGAGATTCTTGATTTTGCAGCAAAACACAATATTATAGCAGATGTGGGGGTTATTCCTATAGACAATGTGAACACAGCCATGGAGTGTCTTGAGAAAGGCGATGTTAGATACCGATTTGTTCTAGATGTGGCAAACACATTGAAGACTACTTAAAGTGAACATTGATGGTACTCATGGTTTTTCTTCTTCGATCATGTACGAGTTGTTTAGTATGGATTTCAATAAGAGGGTGACTACAGGAAGTTTGATGCGAAGATTTGAATTTGTGTACTTTTTTTCTTGCCAAGAGTGTTGTCTACTTGTTGTCAACTTCATGTTGATTTGATATATGGTCTAAATCAGCTGGGGGAAGTGAAATTGCGGAAATTACAAGTGCAATTTACAATAATTTTTGTCAAAACTCTGTAGTATTTGTCAATTGCCATATAACTGAAATAATCAAATTTATTGATCATTGTCACAAACAGATAGATATCCAATAACATACCGACTAATATCACAAGTTTACATTGAAAACTTGTGTATATCTTTTTTTCGGAAAGTAAAAATATGTTTCATTACACTGCGGCAAATATACAACCCACAGGGAGACAAAGGCTGCAGAACAACACAAAAACAAGACACAAAGTGAGCTGAATTTTGAAGGAAGTGTAGGCCTTGAGCCAGCACTTCCCCCAAAATACAATACACAAGTGCTAGGAGCAAATGCAATACAACAACAGCACCCCAAAACAGAGCAGCTGGGAGTTTTGTTCGCACAAGCTAGAAGTTCCAAGCACACATAGCACGCCCCAAGCACACAGGATTACTCAAGGCAAGACGAGGGGAGGTTCCAATTTGGCACAAGCTGGATGTTCGTTTTAGAGGATTTAAACTTCATTGGAGCTAGCCTATCCCTAATGGACATCTGAATTCTACTGAGCAAACTCCAATAGTCAGTAGACTGGCGATTGAAGATACGATTGTTCCTTTCCCTCCGTATGTGATAGACAACTGAAGAGAGGCTAAGTTTGAGGAGGATAACTCTCATGGATTTCCCTGTCTAGTGTTAGCTGGTCCAATGGATGAGATCATTCCAGGGCAACAAAGTGGTTGGTGCTCCTCCCAGATCCATCAGAGGGGTCAGTACACTCTTTGAATGCTGGAAATTGAAGAACATGTGATGGTGTGCTTCAGCTTGCTCCTACATAGCACACAATTATTTGTCTGTATCATTATTTTCATAACTCTTTAATTTTAAATCACATCAACATGAAGAGTTTAAAAAATAAGAAAGAAAATGTCATGAATACCAAGCAAATTTCATTAAACCAACATTTAGTTATATGCCCGAATCTTTTTTTAAGGCACAACGGAAATTCCAATCTTATTATCAAATGTTTAGATGAATATTAAGCAACAGAATGATACCTCGGATTTTCAATAACAAGAGCTCTTAAAGGCTTGACGTAGTGGTAACGAAAGGGCACGAATATATTACCGTTTCTAATTGTATAGAACAATAACACTCTGAATCTATCGAAAATAACTCTAAAAATGTAGATGATACATAGAACAATTTAAAGGAAAACTAAAAACCCTGAGATTTTTAAAACAGAAATATTGACTTGATTTTGTGTCATACTGCCAAATACTAGGGGTGCAACTCGGGCGGGTTAGATAATCAACCCTCGCCCAACCTCAGGAATATAATCTTCAACCCTAACCTTAACTCTAACCTTACGTCGGGTTGGAGAACTCAACCCGAGCACTACCCGAGTTTAATTCGGGCGGGTTCGGGTTGAATTCAGGTTGATAATTTCGGGTTACTTCACGGGTTCAATTCGGATAGAGCCTAAAATAAATTTGTTGTTCTAAACCTAAACATATATTACATAATATTCACCTAAATTAACAACCAATAACTTTAACCAAGTTTTTAACGAGAGAGATAAAGAGAACGAGAGAACAAAATGAAAAGTCAGTACTACTATTTTATATATATATATATATATATATATATATATATATAACCTTTTTTTTTTAATTTGTCAGGTTCGGGTTGAATTCGGGTTGGAGTTTTTTTAACCCAAACTCAATCCAAGTATTAAAAACTCTTAACCAAGCTTTAATTTTTTCGGGTTGCCCAACCCAAGTTGCACCCCTACCAAATACTAGTGAAACTAATTCAAATAATGCAGGGGGTAATGTGAAAAACTCGATAATTAAAGGGACAAACTACGTGACCAAAAGAGGGGGGGGGGGGGACAACCCAATGAGGGGTTACACGTGAAGAGAAGTATTAAATAAATATTTTTGTTACACTCTTCTATAATAACTTAAACTTTTGAAATAGATGATTATTCAAGAGTAATACCAAGCTTTTGTAATCCAAAAGTTTTCTCTTATAAATCAAATAATCAAATTTTCAACTAGATTGAGAATAATCTCAAATAAGTTTCGCAAGGCTAAATGAAATAAAGCTCGTTGCCCATAACTCAAACACATTCTTCAATCTATGTTGTGAATAAAACATAAATGTTTCAGATATGGATACTTGTTATGTTGCAGGGCGAGGCCGAGCTCAAAATCAACCAAATGGGATTACAATTCAACATCATTATCGAACTGATATTTTTAATGCTACAATAGATGCTCAGTTGCAAATATTAAACAACAAATTCAGTGAGCATACAATTTTTTTTTTTTGAACTACTCAATTTTAGCTGAGCATTAGACAATATGATTAATATGTATTAGAAACTATTTCTTTTGTTTATCTTATGGTAGTATGTGTCGGTAGCTTTGTTTGTATTAAATATATTATATTATCAAATTGGAAATTTAGAATTTAGGATGTGTGAATTTTTGTGCTTAAGGTTCGACCCCTTAAAGATAAAATTCTAACTCTGTCCTAAAAAATGCAGTATTTGAAATAAGTTATGTGACCCTTGTTTTATAACACGAGTTAATACCGACTTGGCTCGATGTTATACTATCAACTGATATCACATGCATGTACAAACTAGATCCCTATAGTATAGGCGGTACAACATCAATGTTACTTGATGTTAGGATTAAAAATGACAAAAGCACCTTTAACTTGGTATTGAATTTGATCATATGAAGGTGTATGTTTTTCTTATTAATTTAATAACATACATTAATACCCAGTCCCCAACCAAGACCGACATCAAGATAATGAACTGGCACCTTATTCTAAATATGAAGCAAACATGTTACAAATGAGAAAAGGTAGAATAATAGAGCAAATAGGAGAGTTATACAACTCAATGAAAATATCATGTGAAGAAAAAATAATGTTTCACACACAAAAAATTCAATATTAGCAAATAACGACGGGAACATTGTAGCTATAATTATTGGTTTCACATTGCCAGATTTTTGTATGTTAAAAAACGTGTATTTTACTACGTATTTAGGCATTTTTCGTCCAAAGCATATCGTACATTTTCTTGCGAATAATGTGAAACAATTCAAATAATCGAGACAGTCTTACGAGAAAATCGATAGTTAAAGAACAAACTACCTGCCCAAAACAAAAAATTGGACAAACTACAATTTCATGAAATTTACGATATTTGCCTGCCTATTTTTTTTTTATATAAATTTCTACAATGGCCCTGATTTTTTTTTTAATTTTTAATTAAATAGAGACCCACTGCCCCCTAAATTAAATATTTTATTTTTTGATTGACTAAACTAGAGATAAAATGTCTTGACCTATGTTCATATTGACCAAAGACCCTACTCTTCTATCTAATCCAACACTAATCTATTAACTTTGTATAAATGTTATGTCTAGTTCACAAGTCGTGTCTAGAATTATCAGACTTATTTTGAAGAGTGATATGTGATGATAATAAAATACTAGTGAGCTGCTTTATATAGACTATTTATACTAGTGGAGTAGCGTTAAAATCTAATATAGAACCTCGATCTTTTTACACAATACTAGACTACATACCGAATTCATATAGATAATATACTATGGGAATGTGAGCAGGTAGTACCCACCATGAACACCATATGGCTCCAAAAGAGACCAAACTACTTTTTGTGAGGCCTCGTGCTCCGCGAGGGTCTTATGTGGTTTGTGTATACGCATCTAAATTTGTTAATTACATTTCAAAGTTTGCTGAAATAATCTTGCTGATTATACATCGAAATTACAATAGAACCACTTGTATTTAATTTGATGATTTAAGTACAGTACGTAATGAATNCAACATGAAGAGTTTAAAAAATAAGAAAGAAAATGTCATGAATACCAAGCAAATTTCATTAAACCAACATTTAGTTATATGCCCGAATCTTTTTTTAAGGCACAACGGAAATTCCAATCTTATTATCAAATGTTTAGATGAATATTAAGCAACAGAATGATACCTTGGATTTTCAATAACAAGAGCTCTTAAAGGCTTGACGTAGTGGTAACGAAAGGGCACGAATATATTACCGTTTCTAATTGTATAGAACAATAACACTCTGAATCTATCGAAAATAACTCTAAAAATGTAGATGATACATAGAACAATTTAAAGGAAAACTAAAAACCCTGAGATTTTTAAAACAGAAATATTGACTTGATTTTGTGTCATACTGCCAAATACTAGGGGTGCAACTCGGGCGGGTTAGATAATCAACCCTCGCCCAACCTCAGGAATATAATCTTCAACCCTAACCTTAACTCTAACCTTACGTCGGGTTGGAGAACTCAACCCGAGCACTACCCGAGTTTAATTCGGGCGGGTTCGGGTTGAATTCAGGTTGATAATTTCGGGTTACTTCACGGGTTCAATTCGGATAGAGCCTAAAATAAATTTGTTGTTCTAAACCTAAACATATATTACATAATATTCACCTAAATTAACAACCAATAACTTTAACCAAGTTTTTAACGAGAGAGATAAAGAGAACGAGAGAACAAAATGAAAAGTCAGTACTACTATTTTATATATATATATATATATATATATATATATATATAACCTTTTTTTTTTAATTTGTCAGGTTCGGGTTGAATTCGGGTTGGAGTTTTTTTAACCCAAACTCAATCCAAGTATTAAAAACTCTTAACCAAGCTTTAATTTTTTCGGGTTGCCCAACCCAAGTTGCACCCCTACCAAATACTAGTGAAACTAATTCAAATAATGCAGGGGGTAATGTGAAAAACTCGATAATTAAAGGGACAAACTACGTGACCAAAAGAGGGGGGGGGGGTGACAACCCAATGAGGGGTTACACGTGAAGAGAAGTATTAAATAAATATTTTTGTTACACTCTTCTATAATAACTTAAACTTTTGAAATAGATGATTATTCAAGAGTAATACCAAGCTTTTGTAATCCAAAAGTTTTCTCTTATAAATCAAATAATCAAATTTTCAACTAGATTGAGAATAATCTCAAATAAGTTTCGCAAGGCTAAATGAAATAAAGCTCGTTGCCCATAACTCAAACACATTCTTCAATCTATGTTGTGAATAAAACATAAATGTTTCAGATATGGATACTTGTTATGTTGCAGGACGAGGCCGAGCTCAAAATCAACCAAATGGGATTACAATTCAACATCATTATCGAACTGATATTTTTAATGCTACAATAGATGCTCAGTTGCAAATATTAAACAACAAATTCAGTGAGCATACAATTTTTTTTTTTTGAACTACTCAATTTTAGCTGAGCATTAGACAATATGATTAATATGTATTAGAAACTATTTCTTTTGTTTATCTTATGGTAGTATGTGTCGGTAGCTTTGTTTGTATTAAATATATTATATTATCAAATTGGAAATTTAGAATTTAGGATGTGTGAATTTTTGTGCTTAAGGTTCGACCCCTTAAAGATAAAATTCTAACTCTGTCCTAAAAAATGCAGTATTTGAAATAAGTTATGTGACCCTTGTTTTATAACACGAGTTAATACCGACTTGGCTCGATGTTATACTATCAACTGATATCACATGCATGTACAAACTAGATCCCTATAGTATAGGCGGTACAACATCAATGTTACTTGATGTTAGGATTAAAAATGACAAAAGCACCTTTAACTTGGTATTGAATTTGATCATATGAAGGTGTATGTTTTTCTTATTAATTTAATAACATACATTAATACCCAGTCCCCAACCAAGACCGACATCAAGATAATGAACTGGCACCTTATTCTAAATATGAAGCAAACATGTTACAAATGAGAAAAGGTAGAATAATAGAGCAAATAGGAGAGTTATACAACTCAATGAAAATATCATGTGAAGAAAAAATAATGTTTCACACACAAAAAATTCAATATTAGCAAATAACGACGGGAACATTGTAGCTATAATTATTGGTTTCACATTGCCAGATTTTTGTATGTTAAAAAACGTGTATTTTACTACGTATTTAGGCATTTTTCGTCCAAAGCATATCGTACATTTTCTTGCGAATAATGTGAAACAATTCAAATAATCGAGACAGTCTTACGAGAAAATCGATAGTTAAAGAACAAACTACCTGCCCAAAACAAAAAATTGGACAAACTACAATTTCATGAAATTTACGATATTTGCCTGCCTATTTTTTTTTTTTTATAAATTTCTACAATGGCCCTGATTTTTTTTTTAATTTTTAATTAAATAGAGACCCACTGCCCCCTAAATTAAATATTTTATTTTTTGATTGACTAAACTAGAGATAAAATGTCTTGACCTATGTTCATATTGACCAAAGACCCTACTCTTCTATCTAATCCAACACTAATCTATTAACTTTGTATAAATGTTATGTCTAGTTCACAAGTCGTGTCTAGAATTATCAGACTTATTTTGAAGAGTGATATGTGATGATAATAAAATACTAGTGAGCTGCTTTATATAGACTATTTATACTAGTGGAGTAGCGTTAAAATCTAATATAGAACCTCGATCTTTTTACACAATACTAGACTACATACCGAATTCATATAGATAATATACTATGGGAATGTGAGCAGGTAGTACCCACCATGAACACCATATGGCTCCAAAAGAGACCAAACTACTTTTTGTGAGGCCTCGTGCTCCGCGAGGGTCTTATGTGGTTTGTGTATACGCATCTAAATTTGTTAATTACATTTCAAAGTTTGCTGAAATAATCTTGCTGATTATACATCGAAATTACAATAGAACCACTTGTATTTAATTTGATGATTTAAGAACAGTACGTAATGAATTGTAACCATTGTATTGATAATGAATTATATCCTCTCATTACGTCTCCTAAAAAATAATGTTATTTAAACATAATTTTTTGACTTAATGCATCATAATAATTGAATTTGTAACGGATCCCAACAAATACTAGAATCTACCATCAATCTAACTGCTATGAAAGATTAGTTCAACAAATTATGGCAATAATTATGCATAAACTTAATGTCTCCTAAGAGCTCAACTAAGCATTTCATCGAACATGCACCACGCTTGACACACACACACACACTCACATATATATATAATTCAAATTTCAAAAGATAAATAAACTGACTTTTATTATTCGAGGTTGAGATCACTTTAAATTTTAGTTTAAAGTTAATATAACGGTTAATATTAACACCTCAAATTTAATATAAAAACCAGGCCCCTAAAGATGTATTTGAAGTGACTTTTTAAAAGTACTTTTAGAAATTATTTCTCATAAATATTTAAAAAAAAAAATAATTTTTGAAACCGTCCCACCACTACCTCTAACACCCCCACCCCCACCCCCACCACCATCATTATTGCCACCCTACCATACCCACGACCACCACCTTACTACCACCATCACCACTCCATTGCCCCACTACCACCATAACCACTACACAACCGCCCACCACTACTACCACCCCACATCATCACTATCACTACCACCACCATCATTTCCACCGCCCCACCACCAGGCCATCACCATCCCCACCACCACTACTGTTGCACCCTACCATCATCATCATTGTTGTCGCACCTTACAACCATCGCTACTATCCCACCATCACCCCCACCACCCACCCACCATCGTCATTGCCCCCCCCCCCCCCCCCCCCCCCCCTTCCCACCCCCCCCCCCCCCCCCCCCCCCCCCCCCCCCCCCCCCCCCCCCCCCCCCCCCCCCCCCCCCCCCCCCCCCCCCCCCCCCCCCCCCCCCCCCCCCCCCCCCCCCCCCCCCCCCCCCCCCCCCCCCCCCCCCCCCCCCCCCCCCCCCCCCCCCCCCCCCCCCCCCCCCCCCCCCCCCCCCCCCCCCCCCCCCCCCCCCCCCCCCCCCCCCCCCCCCCCCCCCCCCCCCCCCCCCCCCCCCCCCCCCCCCCCCCCCCCCCCCCCCCCCCCCCCCCCCCCCCCCCCCCCCCCCCCCCCCCCCCCCCCNACCCCTACCCCTACCCCTACCCCCACGTCCATCATAATTACAACTACCATCGCCAACCCACCACCGTCACCCTCACCCCCACCCCCCACCTCACTGCCCCATCGCCACCGCTGCCACCGCCATCGCCACCCACCACCGATTGGTACCATTGTCGTCTATAGCCATCACTCACTACCATTGTCATCTTATTCTTATATTTATTATCATTATCACTATCATCCCACTATTACCGTCGCCCACCCTCAACACCCACCATCATGCATCACCACCAACCACTGTCACCTACCCCATCACCAACCACCAGCACTTGTCATCGCCCACCACTGTAACCACCCACTGTCATCTAGCTCCACCACGCTTATCACCATCGCCATTCGCCACCACCCATCGTTGCCCACCACCACCATCACCATTGCCACCCACGGTTGCTACCACCACCACGGTCGCTGCCTTCTTCCCCACAATCATTACCGTCTGTCATCACTGCCACTGTCGCCCACCACTACTACCACCGCTCACCCCCACTACAATCGATCTTTAAATTTTTTTATCTCTCCTCTATGTTTGTGATTTAATCTTGAGTATGAATACAAATATGTTAACCAATTTTTTTATTACTCCGTGTCTTCAGGCACGAGAAATAACTAGTATATATGTATATGAAGATGGCACAATGCTACCAATTATTAAGTTGTAATCATTTATAATTCTCCACATTCTATCTATTTATCTAACTTCTGATACTATCTCTAACTTTCCAGTTTCCGCTATCTAACCTATACTATCTGTAATTCTCATTTTCTATCTTATTTTAACTTGCCTCAAATATTAAGATTAGAGAAGCTAAAAAGGGATCGAACCCAGACCGACCATGATAACAATGTAAAAGGGACCAGCCATGTCAAAACCTACAAAATAATCCTCATATCTGAATGCTTGACAACAAACAAGGCAAAAAAGCTGATATTATCTGATGTCTCCTCGCGCCCCACGAGGGGTTTCTATATTCATCTAATTTGTCCATACCATTAGACAGTTGGCTCAAAGATCTTGATTCTGCTCTGAAATTATTCCATAAACCTAGTGCATCCTGTGACCTCACTTGGTCATTTCATCGTACATGCACCGTGCATGGCATATATATATTATATTTCGGAATCTGCAATATCTTCCTCTCTTTCTCACTCTCATTCACACACTCACACACGTATATATATATATAGATAGCAATGCAACCTCACAAAGCCCAAGCCATAATTCCCCACACACTAAAGAAACAAGTCGCCACATAGCTGAAAATCATTCAAGATTCTTATTTTCTCTTTACTCATGTCAAAATCACAAGAGGTGGAGGCTTTTGGAGGGGATTGTCGAGACCCATCTGGTGTTCTCTCTCCCTTCACGTTTTCAAGAAGGTTTGGTTTGGGTTTCTCCCTTAATGGAAGAAAATATTTGGTTCATTATAAATTACCAATATGAAAGTCTTTCATCCTTGTGACATGACATACTTTTCATGAGCTAGTTTAAAATATTTTAGTTATATATCTAGGTTGAGTGACCATGTTTATTGATACGATGATGGTGGTGGTTATAATGTGTGTGGTCTAATTGTTCAGAGTTACTGGTGATCAAGATGTGAGATTAAAGGTATTATATTGTAGGATCTGTCGCTCAGACCTTATGATGAATAAGAATTATTGGGGCGCTGCAATGTATCCCACTGTTCTAGGGTATGTATAACGCATTGTTTGGTCGGTCACTCATTTAATATGTACATTTACTGATTTTTTTTTCTTCATACACGTAAATAGATTAATATTGGCATCAATTACCACGCAACTATAACAAAGGAGAAAATCCATTGAGGGGGTGAAAGAGTAGCCCCAAAGAGGGGCTCAATTGAACATCGAAGCGGAGGACATTGAGAGAAATCAACCATTGGCTTAGATAAAGTTTACTCCTTGACCCTTAGATTTTCTTCTCGAGAGAATCCAGTCATCAACTAGTCTAGACCCAGTTGATTACTTTGTCGAAGTAACAAATAGTTTGGTGACTTAATACGAGTTGGGGACCAATAATTTTGTTTTTGACGTATATCTCATATAAACTGAAATGATCAATGCAAGCATGAGATTGTGGGTGTAGTGACCGAAGTGGGTAAGAACGTACAAAAGTTCAAAGTTGAAGACAAAGTGGGCGTGGGATGCTTGGTAGGGTCATGTTGGAAATGTGAGAGCTGTGCTAACAGCATTGAAAATTATTGTCCTGAACAAATGCTCACAGACAGTCCCCCCTACGTTGATGGAATCATAATCCATGGGTGTTTCTCTGATCACACGGTCGCCGACGAGCACTTTGTGCTTCGTTGGCCGGACAACTTACCTCTAGATTTCGGCGCTCCTCTCCTTGGTGCAGGAATCACAATGTACAGTTCATTGAGGTATTTTGGACTCGACATGCCAGGTATGCACATTGGGGTGGTGGGTCTAAGAGGACATGGCCATTTAGTTGTGAAATTTGTAAAGGCACTTGGTGGTAAAGTGACAGTGATTAGTACATCCCCTGAAAAGAAAGAGAGAGCTATAAAAAACCTTGATGTTGACTCATTTTTGGTCAGTAGTGACCCCGATCAGATGCTGGTAATTATTAATTAGTAGGACTCTTTGCTTTTTTTACTTTTATTTTTTGGAGGGGGTTG
This sequence comes from Ilex paraguariensis, assembly GCA_963454935.2. NCBI lineage: Eukaryota > Viridiplantae > Streptophyta > Magnoliopsida > Aquifoliales > Aquifoliaceae > Ilex > Ilex paraguariensis. The sequence goes on from CAUOFW020003425.1 coordinate 339,424, forward strand.
GGGGAGGGGAAAAGAGGAGAAGTCGCAACCACCTATGGATGTGAGTGAGCATTTACAACTAGACTACTTCTTCATCTCATATCGAGATGTTTTATGATATTTAGTCCTCGTGCTATTATGTTTGATATGACTAGATTGCAATGGGCACACTAGATGATATCATTGATACTGTCCCTGCAATTCATCCTCTTCAACCTTTAATTGATCTATTGAAAATCCAAGGAAAGCTTGTTATGAACGGTGGACCATTGGAGCCTCTAGATCTGCCAATGTGTTCTTTGATTCTCGGTAAGTACACTTCACTTATTGGTATCTACGAAAAGAGCTGTGATTAATGGTCTTGTGCAACTTTAAGTTTTGTAGCATTAGTTTTTGATATAAAAAACTTGGATTTATTAACTAAATTGAACAAGACAGTATAGCTGACTTAGGGTATGGAATGATAGGTCGAAAAATAGTGGTTGGGATTGACATTGGAGGGTTGAAAGAAATGCAAGAGATGCTTGATTTTGCAGCAAAACACAATATTACAGCAGATGTGAAGGTTATTCCTATAGACTACGTGAACACAGCAATGGAACGTCTCGATAAAAACGATGTTAAATACCGATTTGTTCTGGATATTGAAAGCACATTGAAGATTGCTTAATGTGAACATTGAAGGCACTTGGGTTTTTCTTCTACGTTCATGTTCAATAAGAGGGTGACCTCAAGAAGTTAATTTGATGTGTTGCTTTGAATCTGTGTGATTTTTTTTCTTGCCTACAGCGTTGTCTACTTGTCTTCAACTTCAGTTTGATTTTATATATAGTCTAAATAAACTAGGGGAAGTGAGTAAATAAACGGTATTTACTAATTGCCATACAACTGAAATAACTAAATTTATTGATCATCGTCATGAACATATGAAAGAAATTCAATGACATATAGACTAATGTCACAAGTTTACAATGAATTTTTGCTTAAATCATTATTTTCATAACTCTATAATTTTTAATCATATCAGAATGCAACGTTTAAAAAATAAATTAAGAAAATGTCATGAACACTGAGCAGATTCCATTAAATCTGCATTTAGTTATATATCTGACTTATTTTTAAGGTTTTTCTTTCTTCTAAGGAGACACAACAAAAAACTACATTTTTATCATCAAATGTTTAAATGAATGTTAACCAACAAAATGATATTTATGATTGTCAATAGAAATACGTGGATCCAAGGAACCTAGATTGGGAACAGATTTTTACTTATAATGGTTAATTTATATTCAATAAAGTCAAAACACCTTTATATTTAAAATAAATGATGCTCGATTCAATATCTTATAGGTTTTAGTTTTAAAAACAACACCCTCTATTGATTGTGAATCCCATGCAAAATTTTCATTATGAGCATGTTTGATTCGGATATTAAAGGCAGGATTTAAAGAAATTAGTCCAAAGTAAATACCATATTTGAAACAAGTTACATAGCTCTTGTCTTATAACACAAGCTAATGTTGACTTGGTTCGATGTTATACTGTCAACTAATATCACATTCGTGTACAAACTAGATCCCTATGATATAGGTGGTACAACATCAATGCTACATGATATTAGGATTAAAAATGACAAAAGCACCTTTGACTTGGCATTGAATTTAATCACATGAGAGTGTACGTTTTTCTTTTTAATTTAATACCATACATTAATAACCAGTCCCAATCAAGACGAACATCAAGAAAATGAACTCACACCATATTCGAAATACAAACCAAACATGTCACAAATGGGAAAAGATAAAATAATAGAGCAAATAGTGCCAGAGTTATTATGTAGATTGGTAGGAGGAGAGTTATACAACTTAATGAAAATATCATGTGAAGAAAAAATAATGTTTCAACAAGAAAAAATATCAATTTTTTTGGCGCGAGAAATGGCGGGAATTGATAATTTTTAACAACAATTTTTTTTTTGTCGCAGATAATTTTAGTTTGTCGCAAAAAATAAATAATCTAAAATCAAAATTAAAAAAAGGTCAAAATATTTAATTCGCGACATTTACGTTTTTCGTCGCAGAATATAAATTTTAGTTATTAAAGTAAAATAAAATAAAAAATTAATTCATGATGTTTTTTATAAGTTTGTCGGGAATATTTACTTTTTAGCGACGTTTTTCTAAAGTCGTCGCAGAATATAAATTTTATTTTTGTATTAAATAAAATTATTATTTTGTTACATTTTTATATTCGTTGAAGAATTTAAATTTTATAATTTTAAATTAGAATTAAAATATTAGTTGCGATGTTTTATATTTTGTCGTAGATTATATTTTTTAAAAACCAACACAACCAAAATGACATCGTTCATCTGTGACAAATTTATAATTATTTTGTTAATTTTTTGCAACGTTTTTTCTAATTGCATCGCGAAATGGTGATTCCCTCCCGATTTTGAGAAGCGGTGGGAGTTGACAATTTTTTATGATGAATTTTGTTGCAGATAGGATTAAATCGTCACCAAAATAAAGTCAAAATATTAATTGGCGACGTTTTAATTTTTTGTCGCAAAAAATAAATTTTATTTTTTAAACCAAAATTAAAGTAAAAATGAAATAAAAATATTAATTAGCGACGTTTTTATATGTTTGTCGGGAATATTCTTTTTTGATAATATTTTTTGCGACTTTTTTTTAGGTTCGTCGCATAATATAATTTTTTTTTAATTTACTACATTTTGATATTCATCGCAGAATATAAATTTTTTATTTATAAATCAAAATTAAAGAAAAATTAAAATTAAAATATTATTTGCGACGTTTTATTTTTTGTCACATAATATAATTTTTAAAAAAAAAACCAAAATGACATCATTTTTGGGCTTTAAAAAAAACCCTTTATACCCAATACGACGTCACTTTGAGTCTTTTAAAAAATAAAATCAATGCTGTTTTGGGTAAGCCCTAGTAGCCCCTTCTTCACGATTGACTTCTCTTTCCACTCTCTCTCTCTCTTGGCGTTTTGGTAGCGTGACGTTTCAGTGTTTTGAGTGAAGCTGCTTGGTGACTGATCGAAGTTGCCTCCTTGGTGATTCATCGAAGTTACTTTGGATTCAAACGTTCGAGTGAAGAGATAAAATATTCGGTGTTTCGAGTGAAGTTGCTTGGGATTCATAAGGTAAGAAATTTGTTCGTTGAATTTATCAGAAATTTCGGATAACATATAATGTATTCTCTGTTTAATATTATGAAAAATACCTCACCGCTGAACAAAAAAAAAACCTCACTGCTATCTCTGTTCAAATTATTGGAAATTTCATCAGAAGATAACCCTGAAACCAATGAACAAAAATGAGAGAAGTGAAAGATTTCTGTTCCAATTGATGACTTGATTTGCTCTCTTGTTGACTTGCATTGAAGGTAGTGCTTAAGCTGATACGTTCTTGTTTTGGACCTATGTTTTCTTCAAATGCTAGATATGCTCAATACCGAATATTTTGAATTTCAATAAGACCAAAGATAGTGTAGATAGATAGGTAGGAAAAAAAATCCAAACAAAAATAGAGTATACTGACCATACAGAAGAAAGAATTACAGCAATGCACCTTGTTTACTATAATGCGGTCACCATAAGCAATTTGCTCCACTGCCTCATTGATTACTCCTTTGGGCTTAATCTCGTCCAGATGAAAACTAGCATGTTTAGCATCAACCAAAGTCACTACACCATCCAGTTTAACATCATTAAAAACTTGATCCTCTGCATAAAAGGTTTGAGCTAATCCTGCAAATTTGCAAAAAGTAATGTAGTTCAATAAGAACAAAAGAATGTCCAACAAATCTACCCTGTCAAATACTTTACATTCAGTGTGAAAGAAAAACAACTATGCTAACCGTGAAAAGAGACGAATAAGAACTATTTGGATATATAAATTTGTAGGAAAAGACGAGATCTCATTTCGGGACTCGGGTTGAGAGTTTAAGAAAAAATTAAAAATTTTAATACTTAAGAATTAGAAAACCTGTATGTTTTTAACAAAATTGATTGATTATTTATTAATCTATTTTTTTCTTATTTGTTACAGATGAATTCCGGACTTCTGCATCAAAGTGACTGACGAATTATTTTTTGGTTATGTATTTAAATATTTTGAGAAACTTGGATGTAGATTACGTTGTTGTATATTTTGATGATTTGTATAACTTTTGTTAAGGGTATTCTATTTTGTGTTTTTGTTAGTATGGTATTTGATGTTAGTTTGTGTTAGTTGTTGAATGGAAAAATGTAAAATGTATTAACTGTGTTAGTTTTTTATTGAACACAATTATTAATGGTGTACAGGTGAAAAATTTTATTGGAATACCATTTTTTATGAAGGGTTATTTTTTAAAAAATGATTTTTTTCCCCACGAAATTAAAATCATCACGAAAAATTGTAGGAACAATATTTTTTTGCGACGTTTTTTAATCGTCGCAAAATTCTATACTAGTTTTTGGTTCAAACATTTTTGCAATGATTTTTTTTACGTCGCAAATGTATTTATTCAATTATTTTGGATTGAACCGTATCGCGACGTTTTATATTAATGTTACTAGTACCAATTTTTTTGCGTCGTGAATGTGTTTACATTTTTTTTTATTTATCAAAAATTTATTTGAGACGATTTTTTTGCTTTGCGAAAAATTAATTAAATTATTATTTTGCGTAAACTAACGTTGTAGTAAAACATGAATCTCTCGTCATGTTTATTTTATTGTTTTATAGAGCATTTTGTGTGTTTTGCCTACTATTCTTTTGCAACGTCTCGATCGATGCTTCTTAGCATAGTTTTAAAACCCGGCCCGGACACCAACTCGGAGAAGGGACCGGGTCAATGGATTTCTGGTTCAACCACCGGGTCACTGGTCGAACCGGTGATATAATAAAAAAATAAAAAATAATTATTAATGATGATAAATAGACTAAAAAATTAAAATAGTTATAAAAATAACATGTTTAATATATATTAAATCAAACAAAGTTATCAAGCCTGAATCACTTAATTGCATTTCAATTAACAGCCCAACCTCCACCCTCAAACTTGAATTACTTAATTTTATTCACTTAATTTTTGAGCTAACAAACACTGAACGAATGATTTAGGATTTAGGGCAAAACAGAAGGGGAAAAGAAAAAGACACAAAAATGTAAAAAAAAAACATATTTATACTAAAGGAACAAAACCGGCCGGTTTTGTAAACCCGGTCCGGTTTTGACCGGTTCACTGGTTTTATTCCGGGTTCTTTGCTCAAACGGTCCAATTACAAAACCGGCCCGGTTATGGGACCGGTTCACCGGGTCACCGGGTCAACCCGCCAGGCCAGGCCGGGTTTTAAAACACTGCTTCTTAGTGTCCTTTGAATCGATGTCTATACAATCTTGAACCCTGCCATAGGTAGGGCAGCTATAAAGTCTCACATTTTCCAATCTAATGGTGGGTTTGTTATTTCATGGTTTGAGAGTTATGTGACGCATTCGGAGTTTATATTGTGTTGGTATATTTTAATATTAATATATAATTTATTGTACAAATGTAATTTTATTCATCTATATGGATACATTGTATCTATGGATCTATTGTACTTACTCCTATACATAAATTATATTAATGAAATGAATGTATAATACATATACATGAACGTAAATTTATTTGGATACATGTATGGCAATATACATGAATCATCTGTTACTGCTCAACGCCGCGGCAAAGGGCCACATTATAAATCATCGCTTTGTCTTTATATATATACTAGTCATTGTCCATGTCTGAAGGCATTATATTACTATAAAATTTTAACACACAAAGATAGAATGTTTGAATAATTTCAACACATAGTGATTAGATTGGTTTTGAATATTTTTTATTAGTGCAATCGATATCTTATTTTTTTTGTATTGATCACTATTTTTTTTTGAACTTGGGCTTAAAATTTTTTTTTTTTTTATTTTCTGAGAACTATATGTTTTCATACAGTAGTTATTTATTTTTGGTATGAATAATAACTTGATAATTTTATTTATGGATTATAAAAATAATTTAAATTTCATTTAGCAATAAGAAGTAAGAAGTAAATATCAACCATCGGTACTAAGATGCGTGATAAGAAGATATATTTATAGTGTACTCTAGTATGAATCAATTTGTAATAAGAAAGATGAAAAATTATATAGTAAGTATATAATGGTTTTTCAAAAATTAATTATTATTTTTTTATTTATCAAAATTTTGTATGTTAGAAAAGTGTATTTTACTACGCATTTAAGCATTTTTCATCCAAAACTTATCATACATTTTGTTCAGGATATTGTGAAGTAATTCAAATAGTCACAGGGTACTGCATGAAAGTCGATAGTTAAAGGACAAACTATTTACCCAATAAAAAATAGGAGAAACTACAATTTTATGGAATTTATGATATTTTGCCTCCCTAATTTTTTATTTTTTTTTTTANATGGAAGAAAATATTTGGTTCATTATAAATTACCAATATGAAAGTCTTTCATCCTTGTGACATGACATACTTTTCATGAGCTAGTTTAAAATATTTTAGTTATATATCTAGGTTGAGTGACCATGTTTATTGATACGATGATGGTGGTGGTTATAATGTGTGTGGTCTAATTGTTCAGAGTTACTGGTGATCAAGATGTGAGATTAAAGGTATTATATTGTAGGATCTGTCGCTCAGACCTTATGATGAATAAGAATTATTGGGGCGCTGCAATGTATCCCACTGTTCTAGGGTATGTATAACGCATTGTTTGGTCGGTCACTCATTTAATATGTACATTTACTGATTTTTTTTTCTTCATACACGTAAATAGATTAATATTGGCATCAATTACCACGCAACTATAACAAAGGAGAAAATCCATTGAGGGGGTGAAAGAGTAGCCCCAAAGAGGGGCTCAATTGAACATCGAAGCGGAGGACATTGAGAGAAATCAACCATTGGCTTAGATAAAGTTTACTCCTTGACCCTTAGATTTTCTTCTCGAGAGAATCCAGTCATCAACTAGTCTAGACCCAGTTGATTACTTTGTCGAAGTAACAAATAGTTTGGTGACTTAATACGAGTTGGGGACCAATAATTTTGTTTTTGACGTATATCTCATATAAACTGAAATGATCAATGCAAGCATGAGATTGTGGGTGTAGTGACCGAAGTGGGTAAGAACGTACAAAAGTTCAAAGTTGAAGACAAAGTGGGCGTGGGATGCTTGGTAGGGTCATGTTGGAAATGTGAGAGCTGTGCTAACAGCATTGAAAATTATTGTCCTGAACAAATGCTCACAGACAGTCCCCCCTACGTTGATGGAATCATAATCCATGGGTGTTTCTCTGATCACACGGTCGCCGACGAGCACTTTGTGCTTCGTTGGCCGGACAACTTACCTCTAGATTTCGGCGCTCCTCTCCTTGGTGCAGGAATCACAATGTACAGTTCATTGAGGTATTTTGGACTCGACATGCCAGGTATGCACATTGGGGTGGTGGGTCTAAGAGGACATGGCCATTTAGTTGTGAAATTTGTAAAGGCACTTGGTGGTAAAGTGACAGTGATTAGTACATCCCCTGAAAAGAAAGAGAGAGCTATAAAAAACCTTGATGTTGACTCATTTTTGGTCAGTAGTGACCCCGATCAGATGCTGGTAATTATTAATTAGTAGGACTCTTTGCTTTTTTTACTTTTATTTTTTGGAGGGGGTTGGGGGAGGGGAAAAGAGGAGAAGTCGCAACCACCTATGGATGTGAGTGAGCATTTACAACTAGACTACTTCTTCATCTCATATCGAGATGTTTTATGATATTTAGTCCTCGTGCTATTATGTTTGATATGACTAGATTGCAATGGACACACTAGATGATATCATTGATACTGTCCCTGCAATTCATCCTCTTCAACCTTTAATTGATCTATTGAAAATCCAAGGAAAGCTTGTTATGAACGGTGGACCATTGGAGCCTCTAGATCTGCCAATGTGTTCTTTGATTCTCGGTAAGTACACTTCACTTATTGGTATCTACGAAAAGAGCTGTGATTAATGGTCTTGTGCAACTTTAAGTTTTGTAGCATTAGTTTTTGATATAAAAAACTTGGATTTATTAACTAAATTGAACAAGACAGTATAGCTGACTTAGGGTATGGAATGATAGGTCGAAAAATAGTGGCTGGGATTGACATTGGAGGGTTGAAAGAAATGCAAGAGATGCTTGATTTTGCAGCAAAACACAATATTACAGCAGATGTGAAGGTTATTCCTATAGACTACGTGAACACAGCAATGGAACGTCTCGATAAAAACGATGTTAAATACCGATTTGTTCTGGATATTGAAAGCACATTGAAGATTGCTTAATGTGAACATTGAAGGCACTTGGGTTTTTCTTCTACGTTCATGTTCAATAAGAGGGTGACCTCAAGAAGTTAATTTGATGTGTTGCTTTGAATCTGTGTGATTTTTTTTCTTGCCTACAGCGTTGTCTACTTGTCTTCAACTTCAGTTTGATTTTATATATAGTCTAAATAAACTAGGGGAAGTGAGTAAATAAACGGTATTTACTAATTGCCATACAACTGAAATAACTAAATTTATTGATCATCGTCATGAACATATGAAAGAAATTCAATGACATATAGACTAATGTCACAAGTTTACAATGAATTTTTGCTTAAATCATTATTTTCATAACTCTATAATTTTTAATCATATCAGAATGCAACGTTTAAAAAATAAATTAAGAAAATGTCATGAACACTGAGCAGATTCCATTAAATCTGCATTTAGTTATATATCTGACTTATTTTTAAGGTTTTTCTTTCTTCTAAGGAGACACAACAAAAAACTACATTTTTATCATCAAATGTTTAAATGAATGTTAACCAACAAAATGATATTTATGATTGTCAATAGAAATACGTGGATCCAAGGAACCTAGATTGGGAACAGATTTTTACTTATAATGGTTAATTTATATTCAATAAAGTCAAAACACCTTTATATTTAAAATAAATGATGCTCGATTCAATATCTTATAGGTTTTAGTTTTAAAAACAACACCCTCTATTGATTGTGAATCCCATGCAAAATTTTCATTATGAGCATGTTTGATTCGGATATTAAAGGCAGGATTTAAAGAAATTAGTCCAAAGTAAATACCATATTTGAAACAAGTTACATAGCTCTTGTCTTATAACACAAGCTAATGTTGACTTGGTTCGATGTTATACTGTCAACTAATATCACATTCGTGTACAAACTAGATCCCTATGATATAGGTGGTACAACATCAATGCTACATGATATTAGGATTAAAAATGACAAAAGCACCTTTGACTTGGCATTGAATTTAATCACATGAGAGTGTACGTTTTTCTTTTTAATTTAATACCATACATTAATAACCAGTCCCAATCAAGACGAACATCAAGAAAATGAACTCACACCATATTCGAAATACAAACCAAACATGTCACAAATGGGAAAAGATAAAATAATAGAGCAAATAGTGCCAGAGTTATTATGTAGATTGGTAGGAGGAGAGTTATACAACTTAATGAAAATATCATGTGAAGAAAAAATAATGTTTCAACAAGAAAAAATATCAATTTTTTTGGCGCGAGAAATGGCGGGAATTGATAATTTTTAACAACAATTTTTTTTTTGTCGCAGATAATTTTAGTTTGTCGCAAAAAATAAATAATCTAAAATCAAAATTAAAAAAAGGTCAAAATATTTAATTCGCGACATTTACGTTTTTCGTCGCAGAATATAAATTTTAGTTATTAAAGTAAAATAAAATAAAAAATTAATTCATGATGTTTTTTATAAGTTTGTCGGGAATATTTACTTTTTAGCGACGTTTTTCTAAAGTCGTCGCAGAATATAAATTTTATTTTTGTATTAAATAAAATTATTATTTTGTTACATTTTTATATTCGTTGAAGAATTTAAATTTTATAATTTTAAATTAGAATTAAAATATTAGTTGCGATGTTTTATATTTTGTCGTAGATTATATTTTTTAAAAACCAACACAACCAAAATGACATCGTTCATCTGTGACAAATTTATAATTATTTTGTTAATTTTTTGCAACGTTTTTTCTAATTGCATCGCGAAATGGTGATTCCCTCCCGATTTTGAGAAGCGGTGGGAGTTGACAATTTTTTATGATGAATTTTGTTGCAGATAGGATTAAATCGTCACCAAAATAAAGTCAAAATATTAATTGGCGACGTTTTAATTTTTTGTCGCAAAAAATAAATTTTATTTTTTAAACCAAAATTAAAGTAAAAATGAAATAAAAATATTAATTAGCGACGTTTTTATATGTTTGTCGGGAATATTCTTTTTTGATAATATTTTTTGCGACTTTTTTTTAGGTTCGTCGCATAATATAATTTTTTTTTAATTTACTACATTTTGATATTCATCGCAGAATATAAATTTTTTATTTATAAATCAAAATTAAAGAAAAATTAAAATTAAAATATTATTTGCGACGTTTTATTTTTTGTCACATAATATAATTTTTAAAAAAAAAACCAAAATGACATCATTTTTGGGCTTTAAAAAAAACCCTTTATACCCAATACGACGTCACTTTGAGTCTTTTAAAAAATAAAATCAATGCTGTTTTGGGTAAGCCCTAGTAGCCCCTTCTTCACGATTGACTTCTCTTTCCACTCTCTCTCTCTCTTGGCGTTTTGGTAGCGTGACGTTTCAGTGTTTTGAGTGAAGCTGCTTGGTGACTGATCGAAGTTGCCTCCTTGGTGATTCATCGAAGTTACTTTGGATTCAAACGTTCGAGTGAAGAGATAAAATATTCGGTGTTTCGAGTGAAGTTGCTTGGGATTCATAAGGTAAGAAATTTGTTCGTTGAATTTATCAGAAATTTCGGATAACATATAATGTATTCTCTGTTTAATATTATGAAAAATACCTCACCGCTGAACAAAAAAAAAACCTCACTGCTATCTCTGTTCAAATTATTGGAAATTTCATCAGAAGATAACCCTGAAACCAATGAACAAAAATGAGAGAAGTGAAAGATTTCTGTTCCAATTGATGACTTGATTTGCTCTCTTGTTGACTTGCATTGAAGGTAGTGCTTAAGCTGATACGTTCTTGTTTTGGACCTATGTTTTCTTCAAATGCTAGATATGCTCAATACCGAATATTTTGAATTTCAATAAGACCAAAGATAGTGTAGATAGATAGGTAGGAAAAAAAATCCAAACAAAAATAGAGTATACTGACCATACAGAAGAAAGAATTACAGCAATGCACCTTGTTTACTATAATGCGGTCACCATAAGCAATTTGCTCCACTGCCTCATTGATTACTCCTTTGGGCTTAATCTCGTCCAGATGAAAACTAGCATGTTTAGCATCAACCAAAGTCACTACACCATCCAGTTTAACATCATTAAAAACTTGATCCTCTGCATAAAAGGTTTGAGCTAATCCTGCAAATTTGCAAAAAGTAATGTAGTTCAATAAGAACAAAAGAATGTCCAACAAATCTACCCTGTCAAATACTTTACATTCAGTGTGAAAGAAAAACAACTATGCTAACCGTGAAAAGAGACGAATAAGAACTATTTGGATATATAAATTTGTAGGAAAAGACGAGATCTCATTTCGGGACTCGGGTTGAGAGTTTAAGAAAAAATTAAAAATTTTAATACTTAAGAATTAGAAAACCTGTATGTTTTTAACAAAATTGATTGATTATTTATTAATCTATTTTTTTCTTATTTGTTACAGATGAATTCCGGACTTCTGCATCAAAGTGACTGACGAATTATTTTTTGGTTATGTATTTAAATATTTTGAGAAACTTGGATGTAGATTACGTTGTTGTATGTTTTGATGATTTGTATAACTTTTGTTAAGGGTATTCTATTTTGTGTTTTTGTTAGTATGGTATTTGATGTTAGTTTGTGTTAGTTGTTGAATGGAAAAATGTAAAATGTATTAACTGTGTTAGTTTTTTATTGAACACAATTATTAATGGTGTACAGGTGAAAAATTTTATTGGAATACCATTTTTTATGAAGGGTTATTTTTTAAAAAATGATTTTTTTCCCCACGAAATTAAAATCATCACGAAAAATTGTAGGAACAATATTTTTTTGCGACGTTTTTTAATCGTCGCAAAATTCTATACTAGTTTTTGGTTCAAACATTTTTGCAATGATTTTTTTTACGTCGCAAATGTATTTATTCAATTATTTTGGATTGAACCGTATCGCGACGTTTTATATTAATGTTACTAGTACCAATTTTTTTGCGTCGTGAATGTGTTTACATTTTTTTTTATTTATCAAAAATTTATTTGAGACGATTTTTTTGCTTTGCGAAAAATTAATTAAATTATTATTTTGCGTAAACTAACGTTGTAGTAAAACATGAATCTCTCGTCATGTTTATTTTATTGTTTTATAGAGCATTTTGTGTGTTTTGCCTACTATTCTTTTGCAACGTCTCGATCGATGCTTCTTAGCATAGTTTTAAAACCCGGCCCGGACACCAACTCGGAGAAGGGACCGGGTCAATGGATTTCTGGTTCAACCACCGGGTCACTGGTCGAACCGGTGATATAATAAAAAAATAAAAAATAATTATTAATGATGATAAATAGACTAAAAAATTAAAATAGTTATAAAAATAACATGTTTAATATATATTAAATCAAACAAAGTTATCAAGCCTGAATCACTTAATTGCATTTCAATTAACAGCCCAACCTCCACCCTCAAACTTGAATTACTTAATTTTATTCACTTAATTTTTGAGCTAACAAACACTGAACGAATGATTTAGGATTTAGGGCAAAACAGAAGGGGAAAAGAAAAAGACACAAAAATGTAAAAAAAAAACATATTTATACTAAAGGAACAAAACCGGCCGGTTTTGTAAACCCGGTCCGGTTNTTCTATTTTGTGTTTTTGTTAGTATGGTATTTGATGTTAGTTTGTGTTAGTTGTTGAATGGAAAAATGTAAAATGTATTAACTGTGTTAGTTTTTTATTGAACACAATTATTAATGGTGTACAGGTGAAAAATTTTATTGGAATACCATTTTTTATGAAGGGTTATTTTTTAAAAAATGATTTTTTTCCCCACGAAATTAAAATCATCACGAAAAATTGTAGGAACAATATTTTTTTGCGACGTTTTTTAATCGTCGCAAAATTCTATACTAGTTTTTGGTTCAAACATTTTTGCAATGATTTTTTTTACGTCGCAAATGTATTTATTCAATTATTTTGGATTGAACCGTATCGCGACGTTTTATATTAATGTTACTAGTACCAATTTTTTTGCGTCGTGAATGTGTTTACATTTTTTTTTATTTATCAAAAATTTATTTGAGACGATTTTTTTGCTTTGCGAAAAATTAATTAAATTATTATTTTGCGTAAACTAACGTTGTAGTAAAACATGAATCTCTCGTCATGTTTATTTTATTGTTTTATAGAGCATTTTGTGTGTTTTGCCTACTATTCTTTCGCAACGTCTCGATCGATGCTTCTTAGCATAGTTTTAAAACCCGGCCCGGACACCAACTCGGAGAAGGGACCGGGTCAATGGATTTCTGGTTCAACCACCGGGTCACTGGTCGAACCGGTGATATAATAAAAAAATAAAAAATAATTATTAATGATGATAAATAGACTAAAAAATTAAAATAGTTATAAAAATAACATGTTTAATATATATTAAATCAAACAAAGTTATCAAGCCTGAATCACTTAATTGCATTTCAATTAACAGCCCAACCTCCACCCTCAAACTTGAATTACTTAATTGTATTCACTTAATTTTTGAGCTAACAAACACTGAACGAATGATTTAGGATTTAGGGCAAAACAGAAGGGGAAAAGAAAAAGACACAAAAATGTAAAAAAAAAACATATTTATACTAAAGGAACAAAACCGGCCGGTTTTGTAAACCCGGTCCGGTTTTGACCGGTTCACTGGTTTTATTCCGGGTTCTTTGCTCAAACGGTCCAATTACAAAACCGGCCCGGTTATGGGACCGGTTCACCGGGTCACCGGGTCAACCCGCCAGGCCAGGCCGGGTTTTAAAACACTGCTTCTTAGTGTCCTTTGAATCGATGTCTATACAATCTTGAACCCTGCCATAGGTAGGGCAGCTATAAAGTCTCACATTTTCCAATCTAATGGTGGGTTTGTTATTTCATGGTTTGAGAGTTATGTGACGCATTCGGAGTTTATATTGTGTTGGTATATTTTAATATTAATATATAATTTATTGTACAAATGTAATTTTATTCATCTATATGGATACATTGTATCTATGGATCTATTGTACTTACTCCTATACATAAATTATATTAATGAAATGAATGTATAATACATATACATGAACGTAAATTTATTTGGATACATGTATGGCAATATACATGAATCATCTTTTACTGCTCAACGCCGCGGCAAAGGGCCACATTATAAATCATCGCTTTGTCTTTATATATATACTAGTCATTGTTCATGTCTGAAGGCATTATATTACTATAAAATTTTAACACACAAAGATAGAATGTTTGAATAATTTCAACACATAGTGATTAGATTGGTTTTGAATATTTTTTATTAGTGCAATCGATATCTTATTTTTTTTGTATTGGNTACATGAATCATCTGTTACTGCTCAACGCCGCGGCAAAGGGCCACATTATAAATCATCGCTTTGTCTTTATATATATACTAGTCATTGTCCATGTCTGAAGGCATTATATTACTATAAAATTTTAACACACAAAGATAGAATGTTTGAATAATTTCAACACATAGTGATTAGATTGGTTTTGAATATTTTTTATTAGTGCAATCGATATCTTATTTTTTTTGTATTGGTCACTATTTTTTTTTGAACTTGGGCTTAAAATTTTTTTTTTTTATTTTCTGAGAACTATATGTTTTCATACAGTAGTTATTTATTTTTGGTATGAATAATAACTTGATAATTTTATTTATGGATTATAAAAATAATTTAAATTTCATTTAGCAATAAGAAGTAAGAAGTAAATATCAACCATCGGTACTAAGATGCGTGATAAGAAGATATATTTATAGTGTACTCTAGTATGAATCAATTTGTAATAAGAAAGATGAAAAATTATATAGTAAGTATATAATGGTTTTTCAAAAATTAATTATTATTTTTTTATTTATCAAAATTTTGTATGTTAGAAAAGTGTATTTTACTACGCATTTAAGCATTTTTCATCCAAAACTTATCATACATTTTGTTCAGGATATTGTGAAGTAATTCAAATAGTCACAGGGTACTGCATGAAAGTCGATAGTTAAAGGACAAACTATTTACCCAATAAAAAATAGGAGAAACTACAATTTTATGGAATTTATGATATTTTGCCTCCCTAATTTTTTATTTTTTTTTTTTTAAAATTTCTATCATGGCCCTGATTTTTTATTTTTAATTAAATAGAGACTCATTTCCCCCCTAAAATAAATATTTTATTTTTTGATTGAGTTAACTAGATGTGAAATGCCTTGACCTATTTTCAAATTGACCAAAGACACTACTCTTCTATCCAATCTAACACTTCCTATTTTTTAAAATTATTGTATATATTTTATAATTAGTTTTTTTTTTGGCATGTTAGTTGCTTATAATCCAATAAAGCATGATTAGATGTAATAGTAAACTATTGTAACCCAAAAGTTTTCTCTTATATATTAAATAATTAATTTTTTTTGTTATTTTTATATCTTCAGACATGGACAATTATTAGTTATAAAAAAATTTGAGATTTCAAAGAATATTTTAGTTAACTTTAATATATGATTCAACTACAATATACCAAATACAAGTTATTGTTTTGTAGTTTTTGTTCAAATTTCATGTAGTTTAAAAAAAAATTTATTTTACTACTTTGTATAATAAGTTAGTCTCGAATCTTAAGTCTAAATATATTTTGACATGCTAAAACTTAATCTTTTTTCTTGGATCAACCACCCCCCCCCCCCCCCAAAAAAAAAAAATCCTTGCTTCACCCTTGTGTAAATGCATATATTTGATAGATTAGACAAGTTCACATATTTATCAACAGAATCCATTAATGCTAGACCCTAATTTACTGACTCTGCATCAATTTCATTTCATTTCTAGTTCATAAGTTGTGTTTATAATTATCATACCTATTCTGAACAGTGATATGAGGTGGCAATAAAATACTAATGATCTGCTTTATATAGCCTATTTGTACTAGTGGAGTAGCGTTAACATCTAATATAGAACCTCGATCCTTTTGCCTAATACTAGAATTCATACCGAATTCATCTAGATTCTATAGTATGGGAATCACTCCAAAACAAAAGTTGGTAGTATTGTAGACATTAAAAATTTAATTAACAAATTAATGTCTATAATTCAGCTCAAATCAATTAGAAAAAAAAAATTTAGTTGGACCTAAATTCCATAGCCTAAATAATACAAGCTCAAATGTAATTAATCAGGCTTGTTAAATTAAAATAGACTCAAATTCCATAGACCCAAATTAAATAAACTTTTAAAAGTTAAAGTGGGTTGGACTTAAATTCCATAAACAAAAGCCCACAAAATTATGGGTAGCACATTACCTAAAGTCCATATAAGGGTAATTAGGTAAAAATACTCTTATATGGATAACTACTCCTAGTACTATAAATAGAAGTCTAGAAGAAGGCCAAGAAGGAGGAGCAAAAGAAGCTAAGAAGGAGGGAAGATCAAGAAAGCACTGCACAAGTCCACCTCAGGAGAAGAAGAGAAGATCAATAGCGAAGCTCTGATAGACTCTACCCCCAGTTGAGGTCTTACAAATCTATCTCTAAGGAGTAGAAACACCGCCAAGGTCCTTCTTCAAGAGATCCAAATCATCCTTAAGCAATTCACCACAAAGAACGGTGAAAAGATTTGACAAAGTCAAGTTAAAGATCGAAGAACGAAAATCACGTTAATTCGATTCTCGTCTTCAACAAATCTACCAAAGTATCACCAAATCGAAGATTGAGGAACACGTTGGTCAAGCCCTTGTCTTCATCAAATCTACCAAAGTCAACACCAAATCAAAGATCAAGAAATATGCCGATCCGGCCCTTGTCACCAAATTCATTGAGAATCAGAGGACAATGCATGTGAGAAGTAAGCTGAAGAGAGTCAACAATACATTTTTCAAAGTTAATCAAATTGACTATTGTAACTTGACCTTATTTTGCGTTAATTTACATCACGAAATTTGTCGTTACAAATTTTGGCATGCCCGGTGAGACCCTTTCTTCCTCTCATCTCTCAAGTCAACAAGTCTCTCAGCAATGAAAGCTAAAGACATCGTGATTCCTCCCATTGACAAATTAGCAGACTTGGTCGTGGAGTCATTTCCAACAACCCGCGCAAGTACAAAGGCGGACAAATCTCAACTCTTGCCACCGATGGAGCATCGCTTCAGACAAAGTAAAAGGAAGGCTCTTCCAACAAAAAAGAGACAACCTACCTATTCTTCAATCGATCTGGAGGAAAAAAATGGATGATTCTTTGCCCGACACACACTCTAGCATGGGCTCAAGGATTAAATCTTACTCTGAGACTTCTCCTAAGCAAAAGTGGGGTGATTACTCCCTCGGTCTCCGATATGCCTATGCCTGTGATGGTCATAGAAGCCACTTCATTTGAAGAACATCTTCAGCAACTTACTACTATGATCGAAAGATTGACCAAAGCTCTTGAAGGTAAAGACATGCAGATCGCCACACTAATGAATTGGCTAGAATTACAAGAACCTTCAAAAGGAAACAGTCAAGAAACTCCAAATCCATCTGGTACCAAAACACCAAAAAATCCTAAATCTTTAGAAAACAACAGAAGTAAGAGCAGGATGATTGAGCCGTGATGCAAAATGTCATGAGAGATTCTTCTCAGATTTCTATTGCTTCACTCTCTGTCCAACAACTCCAGCATATGATTGCAGATACGATCCGAGCCTNCGAGATTCTTCTCAGATTTTTGTTGCTTCACTCTCTGTCCAACAACTCCAGCATATGATTGCAGATACGATCCGAGCCTAATATGGAGAAGCTGAACAATCTTCGTTAGTATATGCCAAGCCATATAGTCGATGAATTAATGAGATTAAAATGCCTACGGGCTACCAACCCCCGAAGTTACAACAATTTGATGGACAAGTAAATCCAAAGCAACATGTTGCCCATTCATTGAAACTTATAATAATGTTGGCACCTATGGTGATTTAATGGTAAAAAAATTTGTTCCTTCCCTTAAAGGTGCCGCGTTCGACTAGTACACAGATCTAACAGCAGGGACTGTTGATAGTTGGGACCAACTTGAATAAGAGTTTCTCACTCGTTTCCACAACACCCGACGTATGGTAAGTCTTCCTGAGCTTGCAAGGACAAAACAAAGAAGAGATGAATTCATCGTCGATTATATCGAGCATTGGAGGAGTCTTGTTCTCAACTGCAAGGAGCGCATTAGTGAAGGTTCTTCGATTGATATGTGTGTCCAGGGGATGCATTGGGGATTATTTTATAGCCTCCAAGTAAATATGCCCCATACTTTCGAAGAACTTATAATACGAGCCCATGACTTGGAGATCCAAATCGCCAGACATGGAAATCACTTGATAAGTGATCCTCATGAAAATAAAAATGTAAAACCTTTTAAAGCAGAGGAAGCTATGGCAATTATCACTACACCAATGAAAGTCTCTAATAAAAGGTCAAATACAGACTTCAATGCTAAGTTCACTCAATATCAGGTCCAACAGAAGACAAGACCGTATTTAAAAGAATTTGAAGGGAAGAACTTTCCTTTCTCTGATGCTGAAATTTTTGATATCTTTGATCAGTTGCTTGAATTGAAGTTTATTGAGCTTTCAACGCCTAGACAATCAGAAGAAGTAGGAATGGTTGATAATCCAAAATATTGCAAATATTATTGGATTGTTAGCCGTCCTCTTGAAAAATGATTTATCTTGAAGGAAGAGATTCTTCATCTGCTGAATGAGAAGAAAATCAATCTTGATTCTAGTGAAGATACAACAACTACAAATGTGACAATGGTCACTTTTGAGTCTTTTGACCCTATGCCAATCTCAAATAAAGGAGTACATTCGTCGCCTCATGTGCATCTTAAATAACTATCACAATTATTGAATTCTTCCACCTCCACAGAAGAAACATTATCAATTGAAGGAAAGGAGCTCACCGTTTCCCTTCCTAATGGAGTTGTGCAGGTGCAATTCATTGTTGATGACAAGGTGACAATAGTTTATGCATACCCAAGTATGCCAAGACACGAAAATCCCAACATTCCAACACTTTATGAGTTAGTGACAGATGATCTAGATGTTTGTGCATCATCGTTTGAATCAGAAGATTAGATAGGAGATGGTTGCTTAACTTTCATCAGGAAAAAGGATAAATATCAAACTTCAAGTGCTAATCTATTAGAGTACACAAAGCTCATTTTAGGGGCACCAATTTCGGAACTCAAACCAAGTGGGTGGCTTCTTTGGGAGATTCTGTGGTTTTTGAAAAAGATCTGGGGGAATAGACTATGGTGAAGCCTCATAGATGCCATAAGATACAATATTTGTCTTATTTATCTAATAAGCCAGTAGACCCCAAAAGAAAGAGGGGATCTCATTCTTGCCGAAATTGAAGACGTGGGACGAAAATAAGAGTTCCTTCTTAGCCAACAACCATTGAAGATGAAAACTATAAATTATTTTCTTGAGAACCTATTACTTTGTTGGAGTACTTTCCCAACCAATTCTTTGCAAAGGAACTAGTCACATGTTATATGATTAGTGCTCACAAAGTCAAATACATGACAAGTACTCCATCAAATAAATGTTTGAGTACCAAAAGTGCACAAAAAAAGTGTTAGAAGATGAAAAGATGATTGCAATGTTGAAAGAAATGCCATCAAATTTGAGTCTGTCCAAGACACTTGAATTATCTGAAGAAACCCGTCAGGCACTTTGGTCAACCCGAAAAGATTCAAAGGAAATATTCTAACTGGTGCCGATGAGATTAGGTATGTTAACTGCATGACAACAATCTCCTTTAATAATGAAGATTTACAGCTAGGGTGTTGTCCACACAATAGACCTCTTTACATCAGCAGATATATTCGAGGTTATAAGGTGTCTCGTATATTGATTGAATGTGGATTGGCCGTCAACATCATGTCAATTCACACTATGAAGCAACTTGGAATTCTCATAGATGAGTTGTCAAAGAGTAAGCTGACAATTCAAGGCTTCAATCAATGGTGGCAACGTGTCTTGGGTATAATTCATCTCAAGATCAAAATCAAAAAATTGGTGTCTTATACCCTCTTCCATGTCATCGACTATAAAACATCTTACGAGCTACTGTTGGGATGACCTTGGCTCCATGAGACAAGAGTTGTGCCATTGACATTACACCAATGCTTCAAATATTCCCAAGATGAAAAAGTGAGGCGAGTCATTGCAGAGATCAAGTCTTTCTCAATGGAAGAATCTCACTTTACAGATGCTAAGATTTACACTGAGATAGAACTCATCTCAGAAGTCCTTCCTATCCTCGTGTAAAAGACCAATTTGTCAAGAGAGTGACAAGAACAATGTTTGACAGACGATATCCAACTTTTAAAGGAAGACATAACCTTACCTGTAACTCAGTTATTTAAACAGACAATCTCTGACTCACCTCTAAGGAGCTTTGTACAAGCTTCAGTGACAAAGAAAATAAGAGATCGTAAAGATAGTTGGTTTGATCCTTGCGTTAAAAAAACCTTCAAAAATGCAGTATATGATAAAGGTGAACCACACAAGCTTGAAAACTTGATTCAATTCTACCAATGAAGCTAGTTAATGAATCAATAGTCATGCAAGGAATGATAAACGAAGAGTTTTCTACACAACACAATTTTGATTTAGGATATTCTCATTTTCCAATTCCAATCAAGCTAAAAAATGCCTCATCAAACCCCATCATGATTTAAATCTGTGAGTGTAAAGATGAAAATGCCACACAACCTCGTGCTTCTGCATTTGATCTACTTGGTAAACAAGATGGTCGAGAAACAATGTTTGATCGACTGAACAAGGAAGCCTCCTCTTCAAATGCCCAAAAAAGGCTTCTACACAGCTCAGAGAACTGGTTTACCAAAGTGAACCAAGTTCTCTCAAGAAATTTTAGAAACAAAGGAGTCGACGTAGACATCATGCTTCAAAGTTTGTACAAACAATGGAGGATGTTGATGATAATATCCAAATTTTCCTTGTCAATCAACAACAACCCTTGAGAAATAATGAAAAGATGAAAAAGAAGCAAAATGATGACATCAAGGAAGAAAGCATTTTTATGAACTGTCACTATTGATCAAACAATGGAAGAATCACAATCACAAGAATCATCTTCAACAAATGAATTCAAACTAACTCCATCTATACTTCAAGAAAGGGGGCAAACTTTCACATACAAGATATCTGACAAAGATCGCTTGAAGAAGATCGACTGAATCAATGAAAAGTTTTTAAAACGTTTCTACACTTGAAAGAAAGCAGCACTTCTTTACGCACGAGCCTAAACTGCATGTTACTCCTGGCCCGCATGAGTTAAAACTATGCACGACTCAACCTATAAAAAAAATAATTAAAAAAAAAAACTTGTTGCTCTTGGCCTGCATAAGCTAAAATTGTGTACGGCTTGACCAAAAATAAAGATTTACGCGCTCCTTTACGCACGAGCCTAAACTACATGTTGCTTCTGACCCACATGAGTTAAAACTGTGTACACCTCAACCAAAAAAAAATATATTTTTTTTTGCTCCTTGATGCAAAAGCCTAAACTGAATATTGCTCCTGGCCCGCATGAGTTAAAACTGTGTACTACTTGACTAAAAATAAAGGTTCATGTGCTCCTTAACGCACAAGTCTAAACTATAAGCTACTCCTGGCCCGCATGAGCTAAACCTGTGTATGAAAAAATTAAAAAAAAATACTTTTGCTCCTAACCCACATGACTTAAAACTATGTACGTCATAACAAAAAAAAAAAAAATCTATTTTTGCTCTTTGGTCTCATGAACCAAAACTGTGATGAGTTCAACCAAAATAAAAAAGGAGAAGGACTTTGAATTGTCGGTGAAGCTTTATCAAACATCAAATTCCTTGACTTTCTAGTTGACAAAGGCCTTGCAATTGAGGACAACTAGGTGAAGGAGTACATCATTCTGTCAACAGAGCAACAACGAACTACCATATTAATCCTTTAATTTTCAGCATCGAGGGATTGTAAAATGCTCTCACATTACTATAGGGATTGATCACAAGAGACTGGTTAAGGGCTCAAACTTCTGTTTATCCGATTCTATAATCCACCTATTGGGAGAACTCACCTAAGGTTGATACAGAAATCACTTTGATGCTGCCACAGAAGTCATTTAAGGTTGTCACAAAAGTCACTTCACCTATTACAAAAGTCACTTGAGGCTGATACAAAATTCACTTTTAAGCTGACATGGAAGTCACTTAAGGCTACCATAGAAATCATATAAGGCTATTATAGAAGTCACCTAAGACTGTTGCAGAAGTCACTTAAGGCTACCACATAAGTCACATAAGGCTATTGTAGAAGTCACTTAAAGCTGCCATAGAAGTCCCTTAAGGCTGTCACAGAAGTCACTTGAGACTATCATAGAAGTCACTTGAGGCTGAGGCTGTTACAGAAGTCACTTGAGGCTGTTACAGAAGTCACTTCGGCTTGACATCAAAGTCACTTTAAGGTTGACACAAAAGTCACTTTAAGACAAACATAGAAGTCATTTGAGGTTGTTATAGAAGTCACTTGAGGCTGACACGGAAGTCACTTGAAGTAGACACAAAAGTCACTTTTAAGCTGACACAAAATCCACTTGAGGCTACCGCAGAAGTCACTTCAGGTTGACATAATGATTAATTTGGGATGTGTATTTTGTTTTTTGGGAGAATATTTGTATTTTTATTTATGTGGAAGTGGTGATGGTGATTAGATTGGTTGTGAATTTTTTTTTTTTTTTTTGCGATTGCAATTGGTTTCAATTGTTTTGTATTTATTGTTCACTTGTTATTTTTTTATTTTATAAATTTTTGTTTGTGTGGAAGTGGTGATGACGATTACACTGGTTTTGAATTTTTTTCTGCGACTGCAATTAGTTTCAATTGTTTTGTTTTTACTGGTCACTTGTTATTTTTTTATTTTATATTTTTTGTTTGCATGGAAGAATAAGTAATTAGCTTGGATTTTATTATATAGATTTTTTGTTTTTTTGGTGTAATTAGTATGATTTTTTTTATTGGTGATTAGCTTGGATTTTGTGTTTTTGTTTTTTGGGAGAATTGTTTTGTATTTACTGGAGCTTGGGGGAATTGTTTTAATTTTATTTTTATTTATAATTTTGAGAACTATATGTTTGCATGTAGTAGATTTTTTTTTTTGTATAAATAATAGCTTGAATGGTGAATTTATTGATTAGATATTGGTGATTAGATTGAATTTTATTTTGAGTCAACTTTTCCTATTAGAAATTCAACTAACTTTCAAAAAAATGTGTAGAACCTGTAAATTTTTATTTATATTTAAGATTTTTTGTGGTTGTGTGTTCATATAAAAAAATAAAATATTTTCTCATTTGGATACTGATTGTGGTCTTGTTAAACATGCAAATCTTGAGTAAATATGTAATTAAAAATAGTAATACACATTTAACATAAAACATCTTTGTATAATGATAAATTCATGTCAAAGCATGCACAACTAAACCACGATAAAAATTAATTTAAAAGAACAAATATTTAATGATAATTACACAACAAATTTTAATATGGGTATAATATTTAACTTAAGGACGAAGGTTTTTTTTTTTCTCTCTCTTTGCTTTTTGCATTACCCTTCTTGCACCGACTGGCCCCAGGTCTAAAAAATTAGAGGAATGCAGGAACACATTCTGAAAAACACTATATTACAGGCATGAACACCGACTAGCCCCGAGGAAACACTATCTTGCACACATTAACACATTTTGAAAAATTAAAAAAAAAAGAATGCAGGCACACACATGAGCACAAACATAGGCACACAAATGAAGACAGTAAACACACATGAACACAGCACACAGGCGCACACACACACATGCATTGTTTCATGTATTTTTAAATGTATTGTTTCATGTGTTTCTTATATCATTTCCTGGGTTTGAATTGCAAGCCACTAATCTAGGTCTTATGGGTATTATATTTAACTTAAGGACAAAGGTTTTTTTTTTTTTTTCTCTTTGGTTTTTGCATTACCTTTCTTGCACCGACTGGCCTTGACAAATCAATATATTACACACATGAACACTTTCTGTAAAATTAAAAATACAGGAATGCAGGCACACACATGAACACACATACATGAGCACAAACACAGGCACACACATGAACACAGCACACACACATGAACAAAAACACACACACGGTGAGAGAGAGAGAGAGAGAGAGAGAGAGAAGAGCCAAAGAGAAATACCTGGACTGCTCGCAGTGGTTTGTTCAGTGTGTATTGGAGGCGCAAGATAGAGACAGAGAGGAAGGGAAAGGGTGGTTACTTCGGTGTGGGGAAAAAGTTAGAGATAAGAGAAAGTATTTTGCTTTTAAAAATGAGAAAGAGATTTAGATAAGAGATAAGGAAGAGAGACAGAGATAACTTGAGAGAGTTGGTGGGAAAATGGAAGAGATGGGTAGCTAGTATTTTTTATAATGGAAGAGAGAATGGAAGAGATGGATAGCTGTAGTTGCTGGGTTGTTTGATGGGTTGCTGTGCCGGGTGAGAGTTGGAGGGAAATGGAAGAGATGGGTTGTTGGGAGTTGCTGGGTACGTGGGTCCTAGCTACTTTATTATATAAATTATCTTCCTCTCTTTCTCTCTACCACTCACACACACACACATATATAGAGGAATGCAACCTCACAAAGCCCAAGCCACAATTCCCCACACACTGAAGAAACAAGTCGCCACATAGCTGAAAATCACTCAAGATTCTTATTTTCTCTTTATTAATGTCGAAATCACAAGAGGTGGAGGCTTTTGGATGGGCTTGCAGAGACCCATCTGGTGTTCTCNTTCTCTTTGGTTTTTGCATTACCTTTCTTGCACCGACTGGGCCTTGACAAATCAATATATTACACACATGAACACTTTCTGTAAAATTAAAAATACAGGAATGCAGGCACACACATGAACACACATACATGAGCACAAACACAGGCACACACATGAACACAGCACACACACATGAACAAAAACACACACACGGTGAGAGAGAGAGAGAGAGAGAGAGAGAAGAGCCAAAGAGAAATACCTGGACTGCCCGCAGTGGTTTGTTCAGTGTGTATTGGAGGCGCAAGATAGAGACAGAGAGGAAGGGAAAGGGTGGTTACTTCGGTATGGGGAAAAAGTTAGAGATAAGAGAAAGTATTTTGCTTTTAAAAATGAGAAAGAGATTTAGATAAGAGATAAGGAAGAGAGACAGAGATAACTTGAGAGAGTTGGTGGGAAAATGGAAGAGATGGGTAGCTAGTATTTTTTATAATGGAAGAGAGAATGGAAGAGATGGATAGCTGTAGTTGCTGGGTTGTTTGATGGGTTGCTGTGCCGGGTGAGAGTTGGAGGGAAATGGAAGAGATGGGTTGTTGGGAGTTGCTGGGTAGGTGGGTCCTAGCTACTTTATTATATAAATTATCTTCTTCTCTTTCTCTCTACCACTCACACACACACATATATAGAGGAATGCAACCTCACAAAGCCCAAGCCACAATTCCCCACACACTGAAGAAACAAGTCGCCACATAGCTGAAAATCACTCAAGATTCTTATTTTCTCTTTATTAATGTCGAAATCACAAGAGGTGGAGGCTTTTGGATGGGCTTGCAGAGACCCATCTGGTGTTCTCTCTCCATTCAAGTTTTCAAGAAGGTTTCCTCAATGGAAGAAAATATATGATTCATTATAAATTAACAAGACGAAAGTCTTTCTTCCTTTTGACATGACATATTTTTCATGAGTCAGTTTAAAATATTTTAGTTATATAGCTAGGTTGAGTGACCATGTTTATTGACACGATGATAGTGGTGGTAATGTGTGTGGTATGATTGTGCAGGGCTACTGGTGATCAAGATGTGAGATTGAAGGTGTTGTATTGTGGGATNACAGGAATGCAGGCACACACATGAACACACATACATGAGCACAAACACAGGCACACACATGAACACAGCACACACACATGAACAAAAACACACACACGGTGAGAGAGAGAGAGAGAGAGAGAGAGAGAAGAGCCAAAGAGAAATNACAGAGGAGAAAATCCACGGAGGGGTAGAAATAGAAGCCCCAAAGAGGGGCTCAATAGAACATCGAAGAGGGGGACATTGAGAGAAATCAATCCTTGACTGACAAAGTTTACTCATTGATCCTTAGAATTTCTTCTTGAGAGAATCAANTTCGGTGTGGGGAAAAAGTTAGAGATAAGAGAAAGTATTTTGCTTTTAAAAATGAGAAAGAGATTTAGATAAGGGATAAGGAAGAGAGACAGAGATAACTTGAGAGAGTTGGTGGGAAAATGGAAGAGATGGGTAGCTAGTATTTTTTATAATGGAAGAGAGAATGGAAGAGATGGATAGCTGTAGTTGCTGGGTTGTTTGANGAAATGATCAATGCAGGCGTGAGATTGTGGGTGTAGTGACCGAAGTGGGCAAGAAGGTACAAAAGTTCAAAGTTGGGGACAAAGGGGGTGTGGGATGCTTTGTGGGATCATGTCGGAAATGCGAGAGTTGTGCTAACAACCTTGAAAATCATTGCCCTGACCAAATGTCCATAGGCACTCCCCCTTACATTGATGGAATGATAATCCATGGGGGANATGTGGGATCATGTCGGAAATGCGAGAGTTGTGCTAACAACCTTGAAAATCATTGCCCCGACCAAATGTCCATAGGCACTCCCCCTTACATTGATGGAATGATAATCCATGGGGGATTCTCCGATCACATAGTCACTGACGAGCATTTTGTGCTTCGTTGGCCTGACAACTTGCCTCTAGATTCGGGCGCTCCTCTCCTCGGTGCCGGAATCACAATGTACAGTCCATTGAAGTATTTTGGACTCGACAAGCCTGGTATGCACATTGGGGTGGTGGGTCTCGGAGGACATGGCCATTTAGCTGTGAAAATTATAAAGGCTTTTGGAAGTAAAGTGACAGTGATTAGTACCTCCCCTGAAAAAAAGGAGAGAGCTATTAAAAGTCTTGGTGTTGACTCATTTTTGGTCAGTAGTGACCCAGATCAAATGCAGGTAATTATAAATTAGTAGAACTCTTTTTGTTTTTACTTTTTTTTTTTGAGGGGGGTGGTGGGGAAAGGAGAAGAAGTCGTAATCACTAGTGGATAGAAGTGAGTCTTTACCCCTGGATGAGTCCCTCATCTCATATCGAGATGTTTTGTGGTATTGATTCCTCGTGTTTTGTTTGATATAACTAGATTGCATTGGGCACACTAGATGGTATCATTGATACCGTCCCTGCAGTTCATCCTCTTCAACTTTTAATTGACCTATTAAAAACCGATGGAAAGCTTGTTATTAGCGGTGGACCATTGGAGCCGCTAAATCTGCCAGTTTGTTCTTTGATTCTCGGTAAGTACACTTCACTTACTGGTATCTATGAAAAAAGCAGTGATTAATGGTTTTTCACAACTTTAAGTTATCTAGCATTAATTTTTGATAAATTGAAAAATATAGTATANACAGTGATTAATGGTCTTTCACAACTTTAAGTTATCTAGCATTAATTTTTGATAAATTGAAAAATATAGTATATCTGACCTATGGTATGGCATGATAGGTCGAAAAATAGTGGCTGGGACCGACTTGGGTGGGTTGAAAGAGACGCAAGAGATGCTTGATTTTGCAGCAAAACACAATATTACAGCAGATGTGGAGGTTATTCCTATAGACTATGTGAACACGGCAATGAAGCGTCTTGAGAAAGGCGATGTTCAATTCCGATTTGTTCTAGATGTGGCAAACACATTGAAGACTACTTAATGTGAACATTGATGGTGATCATGGTTGTTCTTCTTCGATCATGTTTGAGTTGTTTAGTATTGATTTCGATCAGAGGGTGACCACAAGAAGTTTGATGTGTTGATTTGAATCTGTGTAATTTTTTTCTTGCCAAGAGTGTTGTCTACTTTTTTTAAACTTCATGTTGATTTGATATATGGTCTAAATCAGCTGGGGGAAGTGAAATTGTGGAAATTACAAGTGCAATTTACAATAATTTTTGTCAAAAATCTGTAGTATTTGTCAATTGCCATATAACTGAAATAATCAAATTTATTAATCATCGGCACAAACAGATTGAAATCCAATGACATACCGACTAATATCACAGGTTTACATTGAATACTTGTGTATATCTTTTTTTCGGAAAGTAAAAATATATTTCATTACACTGCTGCAAATATACAACCTACAGGGAGACAAAGCCTGCAGAACAACACAAAAACAAGACACAAGTGAGCTGAATTTTGAAGGAAGTGTAGGCCTTGAACCAGCACTTCCCCCAAAATACAATACACAAGTGATAGGAGCAAATGCAATACAACAACAACATCCCAAAAACAGAGCAGCTGGGAGTTTTTGTTCGCACAAGCTAGAAGTTCCAAGCACACACAGCACGCCTCAAGCACACAGGATTACTCAAGGCAAGACATGGGGGGGTTCCAATTTGGCACAAGCTGGATGTTCGTTTTAGAGGATTTAAACTTCATTGGAGCTAGCCTATCCTTAATGGACATCTGAATTCTACTGAGCAAACTCCAATGGTCAGTAGACCGGCGATTGAAGATACGATTGTTCCTTTCCCTCCATATGTGATAGCCAACTGAGGAGAGGCTAAGTTTGAGGAGGATAACTCTCATGGATTTCCCTGTCCAGTGTTAGCTGGTCCAATGGATGAGATCATTCCAGGGCAACAAAGTGGTTGGTGCTCCTCCCAGATCCATCAGAGGGGTCAGTACACTCTTTGAGTGCTGGAAATTGAAGAACATGTGCCGTTGTGTTTCAGCTTGCCCCTACATAGCACACAAGTATTTGTGTATACCATTATTTTGATAACTCTTTAATTTTAAATCACCTCAGCATGAAGAGTTTAAAAAATAAAGAAAGAAAATATCATTGAATACCAAGCAAATTCCATTAAACCAACATTTAGTTATATGCCTGAATCTTTTTTTTAAGGCACAACGGAAACTCCAATATTATTATCAAATGTTTAGATGAATGTTAAGCAACATAATGATACCTCGGATTTTCAATAACAACGGCTCTTGAAGGCTTGACGCAGCGATAACGAAAGGGTACGAAGAGATTACTGTTTTTAATTTTATAGAACATTAACACTCTTAATCTATAGAGAATAACTCAGAAAATGTAGATAATACATAGAACAATTTAAAGGAAAACTAAAAACCTTGAGGTTTTCAAAATAGAAATATCGACTTGGTTCTATGTCATACTGTCAAATAATAGCGAAACTAATTCAAAGAGTGTAGGGGGTAATGTGAAAAACTCGATAATTAAAGGGACAAACTACTTGACCAAAAAAAAGGGGGGGGGGGGGGGGGGAAGGG
>CAUOFW020003425.1:369272-403888 GCA_963454935.2 Ilex paraguariensis
GGGGGGGGGGGGAGGGACAACCCAATGAGGGCCCACACGTGAAGAGAAATATTAGATAAATACTTATGCTACACTCTTCTCTAACAACTTAAACTTACAGAATATACGGTTATTCAACAGTAATAACAAGCTTTTGTAATCCGAAAGTTTTCTCTTATAAATCAAATAATCAAATTTTCAACAAGATTGAGAATAATCTCATATAAGTTTCACAAGGCTAAATGAAATAAAGCTCGTTGTGAATAAAACATAAATGTTTCAGATATGGATACTCGTTATGTTGCAAGACGAGACGAGGCTGAGCTTGAAACCAACCAGATGAGATTACAATTCAACATCATTATTGAGTTGATATTTTTAATGCAACAATAGATGCTCAGTTGCAAGTAATAAACAACAAATTCAGTGAGCATACAATTTTTTTTTTCTTTAACTAATCAATATTAGCTCAGCATTAGACAATATGATTAATATGTATTAGAAACTATTTCTTTTGTTTATCTTATGTTAGTATGTGTCGGTAGCTTTGTTTATATTAAATGTATTATATTATCAAATTGGAAATTTAAATTTTAGTATGTGTGAATTTTTGTGTTTAAGGTTTGACCCCTTAAAGATAAAATCTTGGCTCTGTCCTAAAAAATACAATATTTGAAATAAGTTATATGACCCTTGTTTTATGACACGAGTTAATACCGACTCGGCTCGCTGTTATACTATCAACTGATATCACATGCGTGTACAAACTAGATCCCTATGGTATAGGCGGTACAACATCAATGCTACTTGGTGTTAGGATTATAAATGACAAAAGNCGTCCTAAAAAATACAATATTTGAAATAAGTTATATGACCCTTGTTTTATGACACGAGTTAATACCGACTCGGCTCGATGTTATACTATCAACTGATATCACATGCGTGTACAAACTAGATCCCTATGGTATAGGCGGTACAACATCAATGCTACTTGGTGTTAGGATTAAAAATGACAAAAGCACCTTTAACTTGTTATTGAATTTGATCAAATGAGGGTGTATATTTTTCTTATTAATATAATACCATACATTAATACCCATTCCCCAACCGAGACCGACATCNGGTGTTAGGATTATAAATGACAAAAGCACCTTTAACTTGTTATTGAATTTGATCAAATGAGGGTGTATATTTTTCTTATTAATATAATACCATACATTAATACCCATTCCCCAACCGAGACCGACATCAAGATAATGAACTAGCACCTTATTCTAAATATGAAGCAAACATGTTACAAATGAGAAAAGATAAAATAATAGAGCAAATAGGAGAGTTATACAACTCAATGAAAATTTCATGTGAAGAAAAAATAATGTTTCACACACAAAAAATTCAATATTGCCAAATAACGACGGGTACATTTTAGATATAATTATGGGTTTCACATTGCCAAATTTGTATGTTAAAAAACGTGTATTTTACTACGCATTTAGGCATTTTTCGTCTAAAGCATATCGTACATTTACTTGCGGATAATGTGAAATAATTCAAATAATCGAGATAGTCCTACGAGAAAATCAATANATTTGCGGATAATGTGAAATAATTCAAATAATCGAGATAGTCCTACGAGAAAATCAATAGTTAAAGAACAAACTACCTGCCCAAAACAAAAAATTGGACAAACTACAATTTCATGAAATTTACGATATTTGCCTGCCTATTTTTTTTTATATAAATTTCTACAATGGCCTTGATTTTTTTTATTTTTAATTAAATAGAGACCCACTGCCCCCTAAATTAAATATTTTATTTTTTGATTGACTAAACTAGAGATAAAATGTCTTGACCTATGTTCATATTGATCAAAGACCCTACTCTTCTATCTAATCCAACACTAATCTACTAACTTTGTATCAATTTTATGTCTAGTTCACAAGTCGTGTCTAGAATTATCAGACTTATTTTGAAGAGTGATACGTGATGATAATAAAATACTAGTGAGCTGCTTTATATATACTATTTATACTAGTGGAGTAGCGTTAACATCTAATATAGAACCTCAATCTTTTTACTCAATACTAGAATACATACCGAATTCATATAGATAATTTACTATAGGAATGTGAGCAGGTAGTACCCACCATGAACACCATATGGCTCTAAAAAAAGTATGATCTTATAATATATTACTCAATCAGAGAGACCAAACTACTTTTTGTGAGGCCTCGTGCTCCGCGAGGGTCTTATGTGGTTTGTGTATACGCATCTAAATTTGTTAANTTCTAATTCAACACTAATCTACTAACTTTGTATCAATTTTATGTCTAGTTCAGAAGTCGTGTCTAGAATTATCAGGCTTATTTTGAAGAGTGATACGTGATGATAATAAAATACTAGTGAGCTGCTTTATATAGACTATTTATACTAGTGGAGTAGCGTTAACATCTACTATAGTACCTCGATCTTTTTACCCAATACTAGAATACATACCGAATTCATATAGATAATATACTATGGGAATGTGAGCCGGTAGTACCCACCATGAACACCATATGGCTCCAAAAGAGACCAAACTACTTTTTGTGAGGCCTCGTGCTCCGCGAGGGTCTTATGTGGTTTGTGTATACGCATCTAAATTTGTTAATTACATTTCAAAGTTTGCTGAAATAATCTTGCTGATTATACATCGAAATTACAATAGAACCACTTGTATTTAATTTGATGATTTAAGACTAGTACGCAATGAACTGTAATCATTGTATTGATAATGAATTATATCCTCTCATTACGTCTCCCAAAAGATAATGCTATTTAAACATAATTTTTTGACCTAATGCATCACAACAATTGAATTTGTAACGGATCCCAACAAATACTAGAATCCACCATCAATCCAACAACTATGAATGATTAATTCAACAAATTATGACAATAATTATGTATAAACTTAATGTCTCCTAAGACCTCAACTGGACATTTCATTGAACACGCACCGCGCTTGACATATATATATATATATATATATATATATTATTCGAAGTTAAGATCACTTTAAATTTTACCTTAAAGTTAATTTAACAGTTAATATTAACACCTCAAATTTAATATGAAAACTAAGGCNACCTTAAAGTTAATTTAACAGTTAATATTAACACCTCAAATTTAATATGAAAACTAAGGCCCTAAAAGTATGTTTGGAGTAACTTTTTAAAAGTATTTTTAAAAATTATTTCTCACAAATATTTAAAAAAAAAATAGTGTTTGAATCCTCCCCACCGCTCCACCCCCACACCTACCACCATCATTATTGCCACCCTACCATACCCACCACCGCCACTACCACCACCTTATCATCACCATCACCACTTCCATTGTCCCACCACCACCATAACCACTACACTACTGCCCACCACTACCACCACCCCACCATCATCACTATCCCTACCACCACCACCATCACTTCCACCGCCCCACCACCAGTCCACCACCATCCCCACCACCACTGCTATTGCACCTATCATCATTACCATCGTTGTCCCTCCTTTCAACCACCGTCGTTGTCGCACCTTAAAACCACCACTATTGTCACATCATCACCCCCCACCACCTCACCACCACCCCAATGTCCATCACAATTACCATTACCATCGCCAACCCACCACCGCCACCCCCACCATCGCCACTGCCCCACCTCCACCCCACCCCCACCCTCACTGTCCCATCGCCACCCACCACCAATTGCTACCATTGACGTCCATAGGCATCACCTACCACCATCGTCATCTATTCTTATTTTTATTATCATTACCACCATCATCTCACTATTATAGTCTCCCACCCTCAACACCCACCACTAGCCATTGTCACCTCCCCCATTACCAACCATCACCACCTAACATCGCCCACCACTATAGCCACCTGCTGTCACCTACGTCCACCACGTACGCTTATCACAATCACCATTCGCCACCACCATCATCGCCCACCACCACCACCATCGTTGCACACCACTGCCAGCGTTGCCACTCACGGCTACCACTACCATGATCATCACTCAAAATCCACCACCACCATCACCATTGCCACCCACAACTGCTACCACCACCACGGTCGTTGCCTTATTCACCACAACCATCACCGTCTCTCATCACTACCACTGTCGCCCACCACTACTACCACCGCTCACCTCCACTATAATCGATGCTTAAATTTATTTATCTCACCTCTATGTTTATAATTTAATTTTGAATGTGAATACAAATATTTTGACCATTTTTTTTATTATTTCGTGTCTTCAGGCACGAGGAATAATTAGTATATATATATATATGATGATGGCACAATTCTACCAATTATTAAGTTGTAATAATTTATAATTCTCCACATTCTATCTATTTATCTAACTTCTCATACTATCTCTAACTTTCCAGTTTCCGCTATCTAACCTATACTATCTGTAATTCTCATTATCTATCTTCTTATTAACTTCCCTCAAATATTAGGATTAGGGAAGCTAAAACGGGGTCGAAGCCAGACCGACCATGATAACAATGTAAAAGGGACCAGCCATGTCAAAACCTACAAAAAAAATCCTCATATCTGAATGCTGAACAACAAACAAGGCAAAAAAGTTTATATTATCTGATGTCTCCTTGCGCCTCGCGAGGAGTTTCTATATTCATCTAATTTGTCCATACCATCAGACAGTTGGCTCAAAGATCTTGATTCTGCTCTGAAATTATTCCATACACCTGGTGCATCCTGTGACCTCATTTGGTCATTTCATCGAACATTCACCGCGCATGGCATATATATATATTATATATATTAAACCATTATCTTCCTCTCTTTCTCACTCTCTCACTCACACACTCACACACATATATATAGAGCAATGCAACCTCACAAAGCCCAAGCCACAATTCCCCACACTCTAAAGAAACAAGTCGCCACATAGCTGAAAATCACTCAAGATTCTTACTGTCTCTTTACTCATGTCAAAATCACAAGAGGTGGAAGCTTTTGGATGGGCTTGTAGAGACCCATCTGGTGTTCTCTCTCCATTCAAGTTTTCAGGAAGGTTGGCTTTGGGTTTCTCCCTTAATGGAAGAAAATATATGGTTCATTATATATTAACGAGACGAAAGTCTTTCATCCTTGTGACATGACATAATTTTTATGAGTTAGTTTAAAATATTTTAGTTATATAACTAGGTTGAGTCAGCATGTTTATTGATACAATGGTGGTGGTAATGTGTGCGGTATGACAATGTAGGGCTACTGGTGATTAAGATGTGAGATTGAAGGTGTTTTATTGTGGGATCTGTCAATCAGACCTTATGATGAATAAGAATTATTGGGGCGTTGCAATGTATCCCATTGTTCCAGGATATGTATAATGTATTGTTTGGTCGGTAACTCATTTAATATGTACATTTACTGATTTTTTTTTCTTCATACTCATAAATTGATTACTATTGGCATCAATTACCACGCAACTATAACAGAGGAGAAAATCCATTGAGGGGGTGAAAGAGAAGCCCCAAGGAGGGGCTCAATTGAACATCGAAGCGGGGGACATTGAGAGAAATCAACCATTGACTTAGATAAAGTTTACTCCTTGACCCTTAGATTTTCTTCTCGAGAGAATCAAGTCATCAACTAGTCTAGACCCAGTTGATTACTTGGTCGAAGTTACAAATAGTTTGGTGACTTAATACGAGTTGGGGACCAATAATTTTGTTTTTGACGTATATCTCATATATCAAAACTGAAATGATCAAATTTTGTTTGTGGGAAGAACGTACAAAAGTTCAAAGTTGGAGACAAAGTGGGTGTGGGATGCTTGGTGGGGTCATGTCGGAAATGTGAGAGTTGTGCTAACAACCTTGAAAATTATTGTCCCGAACAAATGCTCACAGACAGTCCCCCCTACGTTGATGGAATCATAATCCATGGGGGTTTTTCTGATCACATGGTCGCCGACGAGCACTTTGTGCTTCGTTGGCCGGACAACTTGCCTCTAAATTCCGGCAATCCTCTCCTGGGTTCAGGAATCACAATGTACAGTCCATTGAGGTATTTTGGACTCGACAAGCCTGGTATGCNAATCCTCTCCTGGGTTCAGGAATCACAATGTACAGTCCATTGAGGTATTTTGGACTCAACAAGCCTGGTATGCACATTGGGGTGGTGGGTCTCGGAGGACATGACCATTTAGCTGTGAAATTTGTAAAGGCACTTGGTGGTAAAATGATAGTGATTATTACATCTCCTGAAAAGAAAGTGGGAGCTATCAAAAACCTTGGTGTTGACTCATTTTTGGTCAGTAGTGACCCCGATCAAATGCAGGTAATTATTAATTAGTAGTACTCCTTACTTTTTTTACTTTTTTTTTTGGAGGGGGTTGGGGGGGAGGGGAAAAGACGAGAAGCCGCAACCACCTATGGATGTGAGTGAGCCTTTACAACTAGACTACTTCTTCATCTCATATCGAGATGTTTTATGGTATTTAGTCCTCATGTTATTATGTTTGATATGACTAGATTGCAATGGGCACACTAGATGGTATCATTGATACCGTCCCTGCAGTTCATCCTCTTCAACCTTTAATTGATCTATTAAAAACCAATGGAAAGCTTGTGATGAGCGGTGGACCATTAGAGCTGCTAGATCTACCAGTGTCCCTTTTGATTTCTGGTAAGTGCATTTCACTTACTAGCATCTATGGAAAGAGTTGTGATTAAAGGTCTTGCACAACTTTAAGTTATCTAGCATTAGTTTTTGATATAAAAAACTTGGATTTATTAACTAAATTGAACAAGACAGTATAACCTTCTTGGTGTATGGAATGATAGGTCGAAAAAAAGTGGTTGGGACTGACATTGGAGGGTTGAAAGAAATGCAAGAGATGCTTGATTTTGCAGCAAAACACAATATTACAGCAAATGTAGAGGTTATTCCTATAGACTACGTGAACACANTTGGAGGGTTGAAAGAAATGCAAGAGATGCTTGATTTTGCAGCAAAACACAATATTACAGCAAATGTAGAGGTTATTCCTATAGACTACGTGAACACAGCAATGAAACGTCTCGAGAAAAACGATGTTAAATACCGATTTGTTCTGGATATTGCAAGCACATTGAAGGTTGCTTAATGTGAACATTGAAGGCACTCGGGTTTTTCTTCTACGATCATGTTCGAGTTGTTTACTATTGATTTCAATAAGAGGGTGACCTCAAGAAGTTAATTTGATGTGTTGCTTTGAATCTGTGTGATTTTTTTTTTCTTGCCTACAGTGTTGCCTACTTGTCTTCAACTTCAGTTTCGTTTGATATACAGTCTAAATCAATTGGGGGAAGTGAGTAAGTGGAAATTACAATTGCAATTTTACAATAAATTTGGTCAAACCTCTACAGTATTCACCAATTGTCATATAACTGAAATAACTAAATTTATTGATCATCGTCATAAACAAAAGAAAGAATTCAATGACATATCGATTAATGTCACAAGTTTACAATGAATTCTTGCGTAAATCATTATTTTCATAACTCTTTATTTTTAAATCATATTAAAATGAAAATTTTCAAAAATAAATTAAGAAAATGTCATGAATAATAAGCAGATTCCATTAAATCTTCGCTTAGTTATATATCTGACCTATTTTTAAGGTTTTTCTTTCGTCTAAGGAGACACAACGAAAACTACATTTGTATCATCAAATGTTTAAATGAATGTTAACCAACAAAATGATACTTATAATTGTCAACAGAAATACGTGAATCCAGGAAACCTAAATCGGGAACAGATTTTTATTCATAAGGGTTAATTTAGATTCAATAAAGTCAAAATATATTTATATTTAAAATAAATGATGCCCGATTCAATATCTTATAGCTTTCAATCTTAAAAACAGCACCCTCTAATGATTGTGAATCCCATGCAAACTTTTCATTAAGGGCTTGTTTTGTTCAGATTTTAATGGCAGGATTTAAAGAAATTAGTCCAAAGTAAATATCATATTTGAAACAAGTTACATGGCCCTTGTCTTACAGCACGAGTTAATACCAACTTGGCTTGATGTTATACGGTCAACTAATATCACATGCGTGTACAAACTAAATCCCTATGATATATAGGTGGTACAACATCAATGCTACTTAATATTAGGATTAAAAATGACAAAAGCACCTTTGACTTGGCATTGAATTTCATCACATGAAAGTGTACGTTTTTCTTTTTAATTTAATACCACGCATTAATACCTAGTCCCCAACCAAGACCGCATCAAGATAATGAACTTACACCTTATTCTAAATATGAACCAAACAAGTCAAAAATGAGAAAAGATAAAATAATATTATGTAGATTGGTAGGAGGAGAGATATACAACTCAATGAAAATATCATGTGAAGAAAACCTAATGTTTCATACACAAAAAATTCAGTACTAGCAACATTTCTAACTAAATTGTTAAAGGACAGATTCCCAAATTTTCGGTTTTACATTGCCAAATTTTGTCTGTTAGAAATTTTACTACGCATTTAGGCATTTTCCATCGAAAACATATCATACATTTTGTTTACGATAATGTGAAGTAATTCAAATAGTCCAGGAGGTACTTTGAGAAACTCAATAGTTAAAGGACAAACTATTTGCCAAAAAAATTGGACAAACTACAATTTTATGAAATTTATGATATTTGCCTCCCTAATTCTTTTTTCAAATTTCTATCATGGCCCTGATTTTTTTATTTTTGATTAAATAGAAACTCATTGCCCCCCTAAAATAAATATTTTATTTTTCGATTGAATAAACTAAAATTGAAATGTCTTGACCTATTTTCATTTTGACCAAAGACACTACTCTTCTATCTAATCTAACACTTCCTATTTTTTAAAATTATTTTATATATTTGATATTTACTTTTCTTTTAGCATGTTAGTTGCCTATAATCCATAAAGCATGATTAAATGTAATAGTAAACTGTTGTAACCTAAAAGTTTTCTCTTGTATATCAAATAATCAATTTCTCAACAAGATTGAGAAAAAACTCAAATAAGTTTTGCAAATTAAAATGAATGATACGGACTCTGGGATTGTGTGAATTAAAAGAACATTAGTAAAAAATTTGGCTTGCAATTAATTTTTTTTTGGAGATAAGCTTACAATTAATTAAATATAAAAAAATGAGAGATTTCAAAGAATATTTTTGTTAACTTTAATATATGATTCAACTAAAATATACCAACTACAAGTTATTGTTTTGTAGTTTTTGTTCAAATCTCATGTTGTTTGAATAAAAACTGATTTTACTACACGTATAATAATTTAGAGTGTGTTTGACACGACTTAAAAAAAAAGTGTTTTTTGGAACTTTTAACTTATGAAAAATACTTTTTTAAAAATAATAGTGTTTGGCTTAACTTGTTAAAAACACTTTTTGATAAATAAAAGTAATTGAGCACTTAAATAAGTTAATAAAAAAAAGTAAATATAATTAACTTTTACTTTTAAAAATTACTTCTCATTTTCTCCTCACTCCCTCCGATAGCTCTCTGTAAGTCCCCGTAGCCCTATTCTTCGATAGCTTAGACAATGAGAAACTCACCAATGGATGAAGGAGCAAAAATTGAACTCTCCCAAAGGTTTTCCACCGCCTCTTCCAATACACATTTCACTTTAGCTTCATTGTCTGCCGGAGATTTCTTTTTCCTTGATTTCTCAGCCTGAGTCAAAGCTTGAGATTCCTCCACTAGGTCTTCTAACAAACCACTATTTCCTAGTGGAAATTCTGGTGTAATTTCATACTCATCAGCATCACTTGATGTTGCATCTATTATATAGCCACTCCCAGTGTTTGCAGACGAAGTTGGTGATGGTTTTGGCATTGGTGATGGTTTCGGCATTGGTGATTGGATTGCAGGCAGCTCAATACCCATGTCCAATGAACTAATTGGATAAAAAGAAACTTCCTTATGAGGTCTTGGATTGTTGTTGTAACAGAAAGAATTGAAGTGAAGTGAAGTGAAGGTGTTTGTTGAAATAGCTCACTGGAAAAGTCAAGATTAAACCAAGGCTCTGTGGCTGTAGGAAATGGCAAACTAGGGGATGTAAATGACAAAGCGAGAGATTGAACTGCGGGTTGAAATTGGGGAGAAATGAAGAGTTTGGGTGATGCTATGGAGGATTGGCAGTGGGTGGAAACAATACATTAATACATTAATTTAAGTTTTCACATCCAAACGTACTTTTTCTAATATACATTTATTAATTTAATTATTTTTTCTTCAATCTGTTTCCAGTCCCCACTCCCAATTAACCTAGTATGAAATCCTTGCTGCACCCTTGTGTATATTTATATATTTGATAGATTAGACAAGTTCACGTATTTACGCCTTGAACCCATTAATGCTAGACCCTAATTCACAAACTTTGTATGAATTTCATGTCTAGTTTATAAGTCATGTCTAGAATATTCAAGCCTACTCTGAATAGTGATATGGGATAGTAATAAAATACTAATGAGCTACTTTATATAGCCTATTTGTACTAGTGGAGTAGTGTTGGCATGTAATATAGAACCTCAATCCTTTTGCCCTATACTAGAATACTGTCATATGGTAACTTTTATTTTTCTTTCGAGGCTACCTGTGAAGGCGTTGCTATTACAACTAGCCACACTCAAACTCAAGAATAAGGGACAGAAACTCACATAGAAGGCACACACGAATTTACTGAGACAAAACTCTCAAATCTTATATATTGAACTCAACAATTTACAAGGACTCTCAAAGCCAGAACACTCTGCCCCATCAGAATGCTCAAGCACCCCTATTTATACAGGAGTAAGGCAGATGACACCCCCATCTGCCAAGGGATAATTAAACACGTTTTTGCTATTCCATTTCATACTGGCTAGTAGGCTTGGTCAATGTGCGACACTTGGCAAACAGTTCCACCACTTCCAGTAACTGCTGTGGAACTGCCCTTCATCAGCATGCATCTAGACTGAATCCAGACTAGGGACGCCCAGAACTGCCTCAGTAACTAC
The DNA here is from genome assembly GCA_963454935.2 of Ilex paraguariensis. Taxonomy (NCBI): domain Eukaryota; kingdom Viridiplantae; phylum Streptophyta; class Magnoliopsida; order Aquifoliales; family Aquifoliaceae; genus Ilex; species Ilex paraguariensis. The sequence goes on from CAUOFW020003425.1 coordinate 380,317, forward strand.
CTTGACTGTGTCTCAGCATCATAACCGTCCACATCCTCCTGTTCACATGTATTGAACAGTCATGTGCCAGTCAAGTGCCCACATTCAGCAGTCAGCCTGGCTACACGAACCAATGTGCATGCTGGGTTCAACTCATGCCATGCAATTCGAAGCTATGCACCCGCATTGCTTCAATTGAGTCCACCACGTGTTGTCATACTCAACCAAGTGTTCTCATACTGCCTTGGTTCACCCCAATCTATCGAACCATTTAGTCGCATCACCTTGATTCCAACTTATGGCATGCTTTGGTGCAAGGTGCCATCAAGACCGGTCATTTACACCCAAGTCAGTTAGGGTGTGACAAATACATACCGAATTCAGCTAGATTCTATTGATGATGTTCGCAGAACTAATTGGTTCTTCCCAAAATGCTTTGAGGCATAGCAATTGATTGAATATCTCGTATGCTTTTCTTATTTTAGATACTATTTTAAAAAAAATAAAAATTAAGAATTCATGAAGGCTCAAATTAAGATTAGTGAGAGCTGGAATGGGATAATTATATCATTAGAAATCTTTGGTTATAAAATTTATATTCTATTATGAATGTCTTAGACTCCTTGTTTTATTTTTTAGTTTCATTTCAAAAGATAATATAATTGTATACTAATTATGAATTTTTAACAAAAAAATAGAATTTTATTTTTGATTTTTTTAAAATAAATGATACAATATAACGTGAATTTTGATTGTAAAATTTAAAATATTTGATATTCTATCTTTGATTAGAGTATTTTTTTTGTCTAATTATAACATTTTAAACTTGAAGGGTCTAAGTATTATAAGTCTACAAACTTCAAAGAGTCTAGATATAATGTACTAACGGAGATATTAACTGACATTAGCAGCAGAGGTCTAAATGTTACACGCATGGGGTCTGTGTATAATATTTTAATTGCCAGAGAGTCTGAGTGATTAAATGACAAATTTTGGATGTTTGAATGTAATTCTTCCTTATTTATATCGTTAGAAATTTTTTGTCTTCTTTGTGACCCAGCCATGGCTATCCCTTATTTTGTTGGCATAATAAACTATACTATATATGGCACTGTGAGTAGGTAGTACCCACCATGAACACCATATGGCTGCCAAAAAAGTTGATCTTATAATATATCAAAGGGACCATACTTTTTATGAGACCTCGTGCCCCGCGAGGGTCTTATGGGGCCTGTACATACACACATATATAGAGAGAGCAATGCAACCTCACAAACCTCAAGTCACCACCATTCACATACACCAATTCTCCAGTCACTCTAGATTCTTATTTTCTCTTCCTAATGGCAAAATCAGAGGAGGTAGAGGCTTTTGGATGGGCAGCTAGAGACCCTTCTGGTGTTCTCTCTCCCTTCAAGTTTTCAAGAAGGTTAGGGCTGCTCTCTTGTTGAAATTTCTGGTGCATTTGCAAGAAAAAAAAAAAGATTTTGGTTATTAGTTAGTGTAAATGACAATATTAATTGAATAGTGATGGTGAGAATGTGTGTGATCTAATGGTGCAGAGCTACTGGTAATCAAGATGTGAGGTTGAAAGTATTGTATTGTGGGATTTGTCACTTTGACCTTGAGATGAACAAAAACGAATGGAGCGTTACAGTGTATCCAAATGTCCCAGGGTATGTTCGGTCTCTCCTTTTATAGTTATTCATATTTGGAGGATATTACTCTAATCAACAAGAAGTAATTTTTGTTTAGAAACTACTGCACAAGGTTTTTACTAAGGAAACATTTTTGAGGGAAAACCCAAAAATTAGTCGGTAAAGGTCATCCTTTACGAAAATTTGATTTTTATTCATTCAGACTAGACTTCTATTTACTAAACCATTTGCAAATTCAATGTAACACGTAGCAAACAAATGTGGGAATGTTCCGCCCACATATACCCTACTAATTTTAACCCTACAAAATAAATTTCCTTCGACCAAAGTTGGATGAATATTTTGTTATCGACGAAAACTTCTTTTCCTCGGTTTTTTGTAGTATGTATCAACTAAATTGATCAATGCAGGCATGAGATTGTGGGTATAGTAACAGAAGTGGGTGCCAAGGTACAAAAATTCAAAGTTGGAGACAAAGTGGGTGTTGGAGCCTTGATTGGATCATGTCGGAAATGTGAGAATTGCATTAACAATCTCGAAAATTATTGCTCTGCACACCAACTCACAGACAGTCCTCCACCACCCTACAAAGATGGAATCACCAACTATGGGGGCTACTCTGACCACATGGTCGTTGATGAACACTTTGTGCTTCGTTGGCCCGAAAACTTGCCTCTTGATTCTGGTGCTCCCCTTCTAGGTAAGAGTCACAATTCTTGACACGGCAAATTAAATTAACAATACTGCACAAACCAGACATGAAATTAGCAAACGAAAACTTTTGTTTCACTGGCCTAGTAACTTGCCTCTTGATTTTTGGGATCCACTTCTAGGTGCTGGAATAATAACTTACAGCCCTTTGAGATATTTTAAACTCGACAAGCCAGGTATGCATGTTGGGGTGGTAGGTCTCGGAGGGATTGGTCATCTAGCTGTGAAAATTGCAAAGGCTTTTGGGGTTAAAGTCACAGTGATTAGTACATCCCCAAAAAAAAAGGATGGAGCTATTAAATATCTTGGTGCTGACTCGTTTTTGGTCAGTAACGACTCAGATCAAATGCAGGTAATTAGTAGTAGGACTGTTATCATTGTCAAAATGTGGATAAAATTCTAATTTTTTGTAGTGATCTCAAAACTTTATTTTCTATGTTATATTATGTTGAATATGGCTAGGCTGCAGCGGAGACAATGGATGGTATCATTGATACTAGCTCTGCAGTTCATCCTCTTTTACCGTTGATTAATCTATTGAAACCCCATGGAAAGCTTGTTATAGTTGGTGCTACAGAAGAGCCTCTAGGTCTACCAGTGTGTCCAATGATTATTGGTAAGCATTCCACTTTTACTTGTACCATGAAAAATGAGAAAAGAATTTTCTTGTAAAGCTTAAAACCATCGTTTGGTAACGCTTTTGTTTTTTTTTTTAATTTTTTTCAAGTCAAAAGCAATTTTGTCAAAAACATAAAAAAAACATATTTAATTAGAAAGATTACGTTTTAGTACTTAACTAATACACTTAATAATTATAGTGTATCTTATTATTCATATAATTATGGTTTGAAGAAGGGAGTTGCGCCAAACAAGCAAAAGCTACTTACAAAATTACTTCAAAAACATTAAAAAAAACAAGTAATTTAAAAAATGTTACCAAACAGTACCTTGTTATCTGGCATTCTAATACAAACAACTCTCTGGGGTATGGAATGATAGGTCGGAAGGTAGTGGCTGGGAGTGCCATTGGTGGGATAAAAGAGACCCAAGAAATGCTTGATTTTGCAGCAAAACACAACATCACAACCGATGTGGAGGTTATTTCTATGGACTACGTGAACACTGCAATGGAGCGTCTCCAGAAAGGCGATGTCCGCTACCGATTTGTACTCGATGTTGCAAACACATTGAAGGCCTCTTAATGTGAACTTTTTGATTGCACCTGGGTTTTGGTTTCTTGTGTGATTGTTTGTGTCTTCTATTTTAGTGTGATTTCTGTCAGGAGGATGGCCTCAATAAGAGTGTGTGTGTGTGTGTGTGTTTTTTTTTACGTTTTTGTACCAGAGAGTTGTCTTTCCACTTGGACTTTATTTGTCATATCTAAATCAGTAAGACAAATAAAAATGTACAACCTACCGGTACAATTTTAATAAAAATTTCCCATTATTGATATGGTACACTTTTCTTCATCTTCGTCTTCTTTTGGTAGTTGTATTAGTATTAAAGTGGCTTGGACAACAGTTTGATCTTTGAACAGTGTATAGGATGGAACTCAGTTTTGCATGTATATTTTTCAAATGTTTGGTCTAAATTTCAGATCAAACAAACAATCGTTACACATTCTCTTTCACCACTATTCGATTAGAGCACTCTAAGTGACCATGTTCTCTTTCGCCGCATTCTCTCTGTGTTTGTTCAAATTAAAAAATTGTCAATTAAGTGACCATTGCAATTATAACACCAAGAAGANTGACCATGTTCTCTTTCGCCGCATTCTCTCTGTGTTTGTTCAAATTAAAAAATTGTCAATTAAGTGACGATAGCAATTATAACACCAAGAACATTAAGTAATCAGACAAAATTGATAACTTTAAGAGTATCCAGACAAAATTAAAAGGGGGTGTCGTACTAGTGGGAATGCATTCCTAGGTATTTTTCCCCTTAATTAATCATGACTACCTTATGCTTGTTTGCCTGATTAGATTTGGGTGCTTTCCATGCTCTCATACTTTCACAAACCGTATAAAAACTTAATGCTCGCACAATTTCAAATTAACTTAAATTTTAATAAATATGTGCGACTTTATCTATTTGAATCGGTGTGAGGTTCTAAAATCATGACTATTCAGGNTGGCATATTTTTGAATTACGAGCGTGTTAAAGTTTAATTGAATTTAAAATTTAAATATGTGCGACTTTATTTATTTGAATCGGTGTGAGGTTCTAAAATCATGACTATTCAAGTGATTGTAACAAGACATAAAGCTATCTTTGAGTTTTTTTCTATGCCTTCAGGATTAAGAACTTTAAATAATTTCACAACTAGCAACGTAACAGACTAGAACGTAGACATAAAGTTGGAATGTATAAAAATAGTAGGTAAACTAAACTTGGAAAATGTAAGGAGTACTATACTTAACATTAAATGAAAGCAGTAAAGATTACTGTAGGGACGAATTACAACATAAAGTATAGTTATTAAGAAGTAAAAAATAAGAAAGTAGGAGACAGGTTGACTCTATGTAAAAATTGTTGTGTTTGATGGTGGATCTATTCTTTGTAGTCTTGCCCTTATTATTTATAGGGATAGTCTTCAACCGTTGAAATCATCTTTTCTAGCCATGACTGTAATCATGGCCTTTATCCCTCGAGATGTGCAGACGTGCACTGAACCAGTCTCTAACAGACGTCTCATGATGTCACATTTTCCCATTTATCGGAATTCTTAGATTCCCACTTCCTTAACCACCATGTTAAGTATGGACTCCCACAGACCTTTTCATAACTCTAGGATTGTCTCCACGTGTCACCCTCAAATTTTGTTATTTTTCGATGTAAACACTTTCTAATTATTATGATTTGTCATTAAATGGTGTTCTTGATTGTTGCAAATTTTTTTCGTTAAAGCAAATTCTGAAGAACGTAAACAATTTTTTTTTTCTCATTGTAACTAGTAGCATATTTAGATTGGCATATATTATTTAGATTTCTATGGTTGAAAACTGTTCAAGAGGTCAAGGTGACTCACCGATGACCGACCGGGCCGAAAAAAGGAAGCAAGAAAAGGGTATCTTCGCATTATGCTAGGGAGGGCGGAGGGGGACCTTCGGTGTGATTATTAACCGATTGGGATGTCAATTGCATTGGTTGATCTGGCCAAAGTTGGTCGGTGCCAAAATTGTATTGGCAGTTGGGCTATAACTTGTTGTACCATTGAATGTTTAAATATACATGCTAGGATTTGCAGCAAACCAAGAAGGATTGGAGACATTTTGTAACAGAGCCTTTGTCGGACTCCTTGTACTTGCTAAGTGTAGTACCCGATAATGCAGAACACATGTTCAAATTATAGAAGGAAAAATGGCATGAGTTACTAGTTAACATAGAAGTAGGGCCCAACAAAGTCCAGCTAGATGGTATGGATAATGGTGCCAAGTGTGACGCCCCTAGGTGCAACACCCAAGGTGTGATGCCTTAGGCATGCCGTCCTTGGGTGCAACATCGCAACAGAGTGAAACATATCCCCATCGTATTGAGAGTGATAAATGCACCCTTCACCAACGGTGAACAAAAGTGGAACCACAGAAGTTTAGGGGTAACCTCCGTGAGACTCATCCCCCCCACTAGGGAAGTGATATCCTCAACCTACTAGACGTCATTGCTCGACTAACCCAATGGACTAAAAAGAGGGGTCTCCACCTTGGGACAACGTAGTATAGCCCTCTTCAATGAGAATTGAGTAACGGGGATGGGCGAGCATGATTGTTGACCTCGACCTAAGGTAGAGTCTCGATAGTTTAGTCTGCTCTAGCAAGCATTCCAGTGTATGGCTCACTGCCTACTACGATTTGCTTAACTAGGATTCAGAAGGACACCTATAGTAACTGGAGTTATTGATCTGAATCAACATATGGGATAAATGAGACATGTGGATTGGTGACTGAAGGACCAAAATTATAAGGATTTCCTCTATCAGGCACCTCGACAAAAGTCTCAAGAAAAGGTTCAGAGAGAGAAGAGAAGATCCCGGGTAGGAGCGCACTGAGGGCATCGTGTACATGGCCCGCTCGAGGTCATGGACCTGCTGTGACCAGTCACGAACTTTAATCTTGGCAGCCCCCTTTCACCTCTGTTGTCAAACCCGTCTAGTTAATGTTGGGACACGTGGCTAACGGTTAGCGACCACTAATATCGCCGTAGTCATGACAGTTGTGGGTTGGCCAGAGTGTTAGGTGGTCGTAGAGGGTAACCCTTCAGGCAACCTGACCTACATAGACACTGTGCGATAAATACACACATTACTTACCTACTGCAAAGAATGAGATTTTTATGTGGCTAGTGAGAGCATTTTCACTCTACCTACACTCTGTCCAACTGGTTGGACCCTTTGTTAATAGATTGCTCGAGTTCCTTCTATTACATCCACTTATCTTATTTATCCTCTTCGATTATCCTTAGCATAAACACGTGACAACAATAATAGAGTTAAAAGTTTGAATTTTATCTTCATATATTTTTGTCGGCTTTTCTATCTCATCTTCAATTATTCAGTTTTACAAATTTTCATATTTAGTATTGCAAATGTTCCATGTAGCCCTGGCAGTAGTATTTGGTTACTTTCCCAATCACCATCTTGCCTTAAAAACACATACACACATATAAGTCGTAATCATCTCTATCATTATCGCAAACAGATTACTTGAGAGGGGCTTTTAGAGGCATTCCCCCAATGTCATCTTTATTTATAGAATTTTAATATTATTAAACTAAAAATAAGATTTTTTCTAATCAAATTCTTACACTTCTCAGTAATTACGTATCTAATTTACCACACTATATATAATTCTTCACTATCTATCCATTTATCTAATTTCTCATACTATCTCTAACTTTCAAGTTTTCACTATCTAACCTATACTATCTGTAATTCTCATTATCTATCTTCTTTTAATTTTCCTCAAATATTAAGATGAGGAGGGAAGTTAAAACGAGATCAAAATATAAATCGCGTGTATTGCACCCGACTGACCACGATAACAATGGAAAAGGGACCAACCATGTTAAAACCTACAAAAATGATCCTCAAATCTAAATGATAAACAACAAAAAGTACTTTTTGCGACGTTTTTTTTTTGAGACGATTTTTAATTTGTCGCCAAAAATTTACTATTAGCGACGATTTTATAATGTTGTCGCAAATTTCAATTTTGGTAATTTGTTTTGCGACGTTTTTTTAAAAACGTCGCAAAAAGGCAATTTCCTTCAAATTATTTTTTGGTGGGACAAATGGCGGGAATTGGTTAATTGATTTTTCGCGACATTTTTAAAAAACGTCGCAAATAAATTTTTTTCGTAAATAAAATATTTAAAAAAAAACGATTTAATTAATTTTTTGCGACAACGTCGCCAATAAACTTTTTTTGTAAATAAAATATTTAAAAAATAATAATTTAATTGATTTTTTGCAATGTGTTTTAAAAACGTCGTCAATAAACTTTTTAGCTGAATAAAAGATTTAAAAATAAAATAATTCAATTGATAATTCAATTGATTAAAAATAAAATAATGCAAATAAACTTTTTACTTGAATAAAATATTTTATTTTATTTTTCGTGACGTTTTCTACAAACGTCTCAAATAAACTTTTTACATTAATAAAAGATTTAAAAAAATAATTTAATTGATTTTTTGTTGAATAAAAGATTTAAAAATAAAACAATTTAATTGATTTTTCGTGACGTTTGTTTAAAACGTCGTAAATAAACTATTTACATGAATAAAATATTTAAAAATAAAATAATTTAATTGATTTTTCGTGACGTTTTTTAAAAACATCGCAAATAAACTTTTTACGTGAATAAAAAATTTTAAAAAATAATTTAATTGATTATTCGCGATGTTTTTAGAAAACGTCGCCAATAAACTTTTTACGTGAATAATAGATTTAAAAAAAATAATTTAATTGATTATTTGCGACGTTTTAACGTCGTCAATAAACTTTTTAAGTGTATAAAAGATTTAAGAAAAAGAATTTAATTAATTATTCGTGACGTTTTTAGAAAACATCGCCAATAAACTTTTTACGTGAATAAAATATCTTAAAAAATTAATTTAATTAATTTTTTGTGACGGTTTTAAAAACGTCGCCAATAAACATTCTATGTGAATAAAAGATTTAAAAATAAAACAATTAAATTGATTATTCATGATGTTTTTTTAAGAACGTCACCCATAAATTTTAACATAAATAAAATAATTAAAAAAATAATTTAATTAAGTTTTCGCAAAAAAACAATAATTTAGTTAAGTTTTTGCTGAATTTTTACGTAAATAAAAAACTTATTCAATGAACACTCAATTCATCAAATTAACATTCAAATTATCAAATTAACACTCAAATTATCAAATTGACATTCAAAATTAATCAAATAAACTTTCAATTTCATTCAATGAACACTCAATTCGTCAAATTAACATTGAAATTATCAAATTAACATTCAAAATTAATCAAATAAACTTTCAATTTCATTCAATGAACACTCAATTCGTCAAATTAACATTGAAATTATCAAATTAACATTCAAAATTAATCAAATAAACTTTCAATTTCATTCAATGAACACTCAATTCGTCAAATTAACATTGAAATTATCAAATTAACATTCAAAATTAATCAAATAAACTTTCAATTTCATTCAATGAACACTCAATTCGTCAAATTAACATTGAAATTATCAAATTAACATTCAAAATTAATCAAATAAACTTTCAATTTCATTCAATGAACACTCAATTCGTCAAATTAACATTGAAATTATCAAATTAACATTCAAAATTAATCAAATAAACTTTCAATTTCATTCAATGAACACTCAATTCGTCAAATTAACATTGAAATTATCAAATTAACATTCAAAATTAATCAAATAAACTTTCAATTTCATTCAATGAACACTCAATTCGTCAAATTAACATTGAAATTATCAAATTAACATTCAAATTTATTCAAATAAACTTTCAATTTCATTCAATGAACACTCAATTCGTCAAATTAACATTGAAATTATCAAATTAACATTCAAATTTATCAAATTGACATACAATTTTATAAAATTAACATGAATTCATCTAATTAAAATTTAATTTATCAAATTAAAATTCAATTAATCGAATTAACACCAAATTAATACCCAACATCTTCTAATTAACATTCAATTTTTTCTAATAAGCATTTAATTCACTAAATTAACATTCAAATTCAATTAGTTAACATTAAATTAATCAAATAAACTTTCAATTTCATTCAATGAACACTCAATTCGTCAAATTAACATTCAAATTATCAAATTAACATTCAAATTTAACAAGTTAACATTAAATTTATCAAAAAAACTTTCAATTTTATTCAATTAACATTTAATTCATCAAATTAACATTCATATTATCAAATTAACATTAAGATTTATCAAATTGATTTTCAATTTTATCCAATTAAAATTTAATTTATCAAATTAACACCAAATTAACATTAAATTCATCAAATTAATACCAAATTAACAATCAATTTCATGTAATTAATATTCATTTTTTTCTAAAAAATATTTAATTCACCAAATTAACATACAAATTCAACTAGGTAACATTAAATTAATCAAATAAACTTTCAATTTCATTAAATGAACACTCAATTCGTCAAATTAACATTCAAATTATCAAATTAACATTCAAATTCAATTAGATAACATGATGGCGGGAATTGATAAATTTTAGTTATTAAAGCAAATAAAATAGCGGGAATATTTATTTTTTCGCGACGATTGTATAAATACGTTGTGGATAATAATTTTTATTTTTGTTTTAAATAAAAAAACTCAAGCTATTGCCCTAAATCGTAGAATAGTCCAAAAGACCTAAAGAAGGCGACTCCAAACCAGACCAAACACCAGCGACCGTGAGCACAGCCTCCACCTCCACCACCAAAGACTGACTCCAGAATATTTATAAGTTTGTCGGGAAAATTTATAAGTTTGTCAGGAATATAAAAAAAAAAAAAATTTAATTTGCAACGTTTTTTATTTTCGTTGCAGCATTTAAAGTATAACCACATTTAAAGTTAAAATAAAATAGCAAAAATTTTAAATCGCGACGTTTTTATTTTCGTCGCCGAATATAGTATTTTAAAAAAATAAAACGTCGTTGTTTTAGGGATTTTTGGCCTTTTATTTTTAATTTTTTCCTGTACCCAATTCTTTTTCCCCCCATTTTTCCCTCTTCATTTTTAGTCGAGACACACACACACACACACACACACATTCTCTGCCTCCCACCGCCTCTCTCTCCCTCTCCATCGATTGCACTCAAAGCCGTACACACACACACACTCTCTGCCTCTCCATCGATTGCACTCAAAGCCACAATCCAGTGAAGCCACAAGCACCATCGATCATAACCGCCTCCTCTCTCTCTCTCTCTCTCCATCGATTCACTCCACTCTCGTCACCTCCTCTGTGTCTGCCTCTCCATCGATTGAACTCAAAGCCACAAGCCAGTGAAGCCACAAGCACCATCGATTCAGTCCACGGTTGGTTTCACCCACCAGGTTCTTCGTGTACATCTCTCTTTGTAACAAATACGAATTAGAATTTCTATCTTGTTTTCCCCCACAAATTCAGCTCATATTGTATTTGGTTGGTTTGTAGTTGTAAAATTTATCGCCAATTTTAGTGGGAAGAAGCTTCTGTGTATTCGTTTTTAGTTTTTCCTTTATTTGTCTTTTGGTGACTTTGATGGGTATTGAGTAAACATTGGATCTTTGTTGTGTGAAGGCTGTTGTTATACTTTTATCCTTTTTGGGGGTGATTTGCATTTCTGTGAATTTGTACCTGCTCTGTTTTGGAGAGTTCCTGGGATTTGCTTTGATTTTATTGTTCTATGTGACTATATGTATTTATCTATTTACTGCCTTTGTTATCTATTTATCTATTTACTGGCCTAGCTCCTTGACAATCTATTGTAATTGTTTTATCTTTCCCCTAGTCATTTACTATTCTCATGTGTTTTGAATTTGTATTTGTAACAAGATAAGCTCTCTTTGTCACTATCAAGTGCTGGTCTGTAATTCATTGTCTTTTCCACCTGTTCTAATAAAATTTTCCACCCCTACTATGTAATAGTATTATTGGTCTGTCATTCATTGCTTGAGATAATAACTGATTGAACCTTTTTTTTCCTTGGCGTTCATAGGTTGTTTCTATATGTTAATGTATTGTTATATAGAGGATTGTTATATCACGACCCCCTCCCCCCCCCCGGTTCTTAGTTACAAGATTACAAACACAGGGTGCTTTTTAAGACTAATGGTTATAGGTAAGCACTTACATTATATAAACAAATGTCCTCTGTTTGAGATTTTGTAATATTTTTGCTATTAGGGGTTAAGTCTAATCAAAATTATCATGAGGACTTGCATTTTTGACCAGGCCACTAGCTGCATTGCTTCTATGAATTACTCGTATGTGAAACGAAATCAATATTTTAAATCGATATTTGTGTATGATTTGGAAACACAACTACCCCTTTTAATTAGAATATATCAGAAAGTAATCATATTGGACTTTGAATTCCTTTCTTTTGCTAGTTGTCCGTGGATAATGCTATTGTAAGAGCTGTTTTTGTTGTGTTAGAAGCTGTGGAAATAACATCATCAGGTCAGGCAATACAATTGTTTGGCTAGCTGTTTACCATTTTTAGCTGTATTAATTGTTGAAATGGGATTTGGGTGTTAGTTCTAGTGGATTTTCTGAATATCAGTGTACCTAAGTTTATGTGTGTGTTTTTTTCATTTTGAATTACATGGATTTCCTCAAAAGATCTCAGCAAAAAATCAGAAAACCAGCACCTCAACTACTACATTCACAATCCAAGTACAATGCTTCCATCCTCCTCCCTCAATTATTTATTTATTTTTTTTTATGTTAGAGTTTTTATTGTCATTTTCGCAACTATAATTAAATTTTGTGTATTTGATAAAACTTATTGCTTCTTATCAATGATTGGGTTATGGTCAAACTGTGTTTCCCTTAGTTTTTCCTTTGTTAAACTTAAGCCTTTGAAAAATAGAATGGTTTCATATTGGGTCGTGATTTATTGATAAAATGGTGTGTTAGATTGGTTCGGAATTCTTTGCATTAGAAGCAAATTTTGGCACTGTTAAATGATCATGACAAACAGTCCATGGAGAGTTCGATGATTCTATAGTGAGAAATAAAGTTTCCATGTAAAACTTTGTTTGGGCACATTCATTGTAACTCTGTACGGATAGGGTTGACAGGCCATTTTTTTTAGCTGTTCGTTAGTCCAATATAGAAATCTCAACCCTTGCTGTTTGGATTAGGATCAGAGATTGTTTGCCCTAAATTGTGTAGATACTTCAATGGCATGTTGTTGATAATTCTGGGGTAAAACAACAAAATTGTAGTGCCTCTTTTGCTTTTTGTTCCTGATACAGTTCTGTAATGTTGCTAGTGTAATATGTTGATGTGACTATATGTAGTGCTTCAGGATAGAAACCATAGGCTCCTACTCAAGTTATGATTAGGCAAGTGTAATTAGATAGGGGTGGAATATTTGTTGCGCTAAGCTTGTTATCTTTTTGATAACTTCTTATCTGTTTGCAAATTTTTTTAAATGTTTATCTCTGTCTGTGCTTCTTGATGGAATTTGTCATGTTATTTCATCCTTTCACGTGTGATTATTTTCCATGAAAGATAATTTGATGTGGTATCTTGTATGCAGTAGATTGATTGACACCTTCACTTGTGTACTATTAAATGATTTTCATTGTTACTCTTTATATATGCTTACATGAACTTGTTGTATATGTTTTTATATTGAATGGAGGATTGAGATGCCAATGTGTATTTGGTTCAGGTGTATGAGAGCTTTTTGGGCGCAAATGCTTTGAATAGTTGTGATGATTTCTTAATTGCAGACTGCAATCTTTGGTTGATAAATGGACTGCTATACATTTGTTGCTGCTGCACTCTATTTGCCCTTATAACTTGTCGCATCTTGTGAAGCAGTTAGTGGAGTTTGCTAGCTCGGAGAGGATACTGTATTTGTTATAAGATGATTTGCCAATCTGTTTTTGTTTATCGATGCTCTTTGATATAATCACTATAGCTAGTTGCTAATTATTTATATGCTGCTGATGAGTATGTTCTTCCATTTATTATGATGCTGCACTTTTTATCATTTGAAGAGATCCTTTCATGGCTCTATCTTGGTTCGTAAAGAGGCACATCTCATTTCATCGTTTGTGGACTGTTTTAGCAATTATTGTTTTCCTTAAAACAGATTTGCGAACTTTGCGAGTCCATAGTTGAGTGGCTAGAATTTGTCCTATGTATGCTTACTGTCATTGCTACACCATATGACACAATAACATTGCTTTTCCACTGTTTTCATTTGTTGCATGGTCTATGCAAGGGATGGCACTGAGAGACCTTAGTTGGGACTTAAGAGGTATAAGGAATTCAAATACTTTAGTGTGTCTATGACACCCTTCTAGCACATGTTTTCTTCTTTATATTGTTGAATGTGAAAGACGAGGAAGAAGGGCTAGGGAGGAGATGGCACTATCTCTCAACTGTCATTTAAGACATTGTAATTTCTCAACCATAACACCTTTGATTTGGCCTTAAGATGCTGGAATCCAAGTCTGGCTTTGAGATTTGTTTAGACAGTTTCTTAAATTAATTGAGTCATCGTTTGAAAATAAATCTGAGCATATTTTGTAAGAACTTATACGAGTATGGCAGTACTCAAGAATACAACTTTGTTTATATCTTGCATGTGCCTTGTCAAGTTGATGTATTTGCGTAGTGTTGTCTCAGTTTGTTTCTCTGCCCAATTGTGTGTCCATGAAAGGTGCCTGTTTACCTGCAACATAAGCTTTCCACTTCAGCTGTACACATTATACCATTTGTGATATTAGTTTCTCAGTTTTGCTTTGTTTTGAAATAATTGTTGATTTGTAGAAGACGCATCCTAGTTGCCTGAAGTTTATTTCGCTTGGAGATGGTATTTCAAGGTATGGAGCTAGACTGCTGGAGCTATTCAAATTTAAGAGACATTAAATGTAATTATAGATGGTGTAAATCCCCTTGAAAGATTAAAGCCATTTTTTTTATTTTTAGAATTTCTTGTAATTAATTTTTTTTGGAAATAAAATTTTGTTTTTTTTAAAAATGATGTGGAATTGTGTTGGTTTATTATTGAACACAAGTATTATTAGTGTACAGGTAAAAAATTTTATTGGAATATCATTTTTAATGTAAAATACAAAAAAAAAACTTTTCTGAGACGAAATAAAAATCATTGCGAAAAACTGCAGGAACAAGTTTTTTCACGATGATTTTTATACGTCGCAAATGTATTTATTCAATTATTTTTTAGATTGTGAATTTATTAAAAACTTATTTGCGACGAATTGTTTACGTCGCTAAAAATTAATTAAACTATTATTATTTGTATTTTTGCCAAAATTATTCGCGACGATTTTTTTACGTCGCTAAAAATTAATTTAATTATTATTTTTTGTATTTTTTATTTATAAAAACATTATTCGCGACGCTTTTTTTTGTCGCTAAAAATGAATTAAATAATTATTTTTTGCATTTTTTATTTATGAAAAAATTATACATGAAGAATTTTTTACATCGCTAAAAATTAATTTAATTATTATTTTTTATATTTTTTCATTTATGGAAAAATTATTCCCGACGATTTTTTTTCATCGCTAAAAACCAATTAAATTATTATTTTTTTACATTTTTTCATTTATGGAAAAATTATTTGCGATGATTTTTTTTTTCGTCGTTGAAAATTAATTAAATTACTATTTTTTACATTTTTTACTTATAAAAAAATTAATCGCAACGATTCTTTTCCGTCATGAAAAGATAATTAAATTAATATTTTTTATTTTCTAAATTTCTGGAATATATTTTAGCGACAATTTGAATATATTAAATTTGTGGAANTGCGAGTCCATAGTTGAGTGGCTAGAATTTGTCCTATGTATGCTTATTGTCATTGCTACACCATATGACACAATAACATTGCTTTTCAACTGTTTTCATTTGTTGCATGGTCTATGCAAGGGATGGCACTGAGAGACCTTAGTTGNCTTGCATGCTGGAACATTAGAGGACTTAACAAGCCCTCAAAGCAGGAAGAAGTCAGGAAGTTGATAGTGGAACAACAGCTTGATCTTTTGGAAATTGTTGAAACAAAAGTTAGGAGTGTGAATAAAGATAGTTTGATGCATAATGTGTTTCGAAATTGGGATTACTTGGCCAATTACGATAGCCATCATTTTGGAAGAATCTGAATTGGGTGGAACCCAAATACAGTAGAAATTAATAAAATTGAGGAAACTGACCAAGTGATACATTGCTTGATTAAACATTTTGATAACAACTCACAATTTTTTGCTTCTTTTGTATATGGGTCAAATGATGACATTGAGAGGAGAACTCTATGAAGGGGACTTAGGCACCATTCAAATGTTGTTGCCGCTGAACCATGGGTTGCTTTAGGAGACTTCAACGCTATTAGAACACCAAGTGAAACTATGGGAGGTCAAAGTAGTTGGTGTCAATCAATGGTGGATTTTGATGTTTGTTTGCAAGATTCAGAACTCATGGATCTTAGGTACACTGGGATTCAGTTTACTTGGAGTAACAGAAGAGAAGAGGAAGCCGTTGTAGCCAGAAAGCTGGATAAAGTTCTGGTTAATGAAGCCTGGACTAACAGATTCCAAATGTCTACGACTGATTTTCTTCCTGCAGTTGTCTTGGACCATAGCCCAGCAATTGTTCAAATTGGCCCAAGGCTCCCTAAAAGAAAATGCCCCTTTAAATTTTTCAACCACATTGCAGCAAGAGAGGACTTTTTGGACCTTGTTCAGCAGATTTGGATTCAAAATGTACAAGGAAGTCGCCAGTTTCAAGTTGTCAGCAAGCTCAAAGGTCTCAAAGTTATTTTTAAAGGGATTATCAAGGAAGTAGGGGATGTTTCAGTGAAAGCAAGAGAGGCAAGAGAATCTCTAATGAGATGCCAAAGAAAGCTGGACACTAACCCTGCTGATACTGCATAGAGACAAGAAGAAATTCAACTCCTGAAGGATTATACTCAAGCAGCCAAAGATGAAGAAATTTTTTACAAGCAGAAATCCAGAGTCCAATGGCTCAAAGAAGGAGACAGGAACGAATCATATTTTTTCAAGACAATGAATTGTAGAAGAAATAGGAAAAAGATTCTTACGCTTGATAGGGTGGATGGATCAAAGGCAGAGGGTGATCATGCAGTGAAGGAAGAAGCTGTTAATTACTATGCCAACTTATTTGGCCAAGCTAGACTTGTTGTCCCAGTCCAAGAGCGAAGAGTTGGTATGCAGTCCCTTGTTCAAAGCAAAATTCCACCACACATTGCTGCCGAAATGGTTAGAGAGGTGTCTAATGAAGAAATAAAGGAGGTAATCTTCTCTCTAAATGACCGTAAAGCTCCTGGCCCAGATGGGTTTAATGCTTTATTTTTTAAGAAAGCTTGATCAATCATTGGGCATGATATTACTGATGTAGTTAAAGAGTTCCTTACTTCTGGTCAGCTGCTTAGGAAGCTAAATAATACAATCATCACCTTGGTCCCCAAAGTTTCAAACCCCTCAACTATAGGGGATTTCAGACCAATCTCTTGTTGTAACACTCTTTATAAAGCTATCTCAAAGCTTTTAGCTAACAGAATCAAAAAATGTCTTCCAAACCTTATCAATCCAAACCAAGCTGCCTTTATCCAAGGTAGAAGAATTGGGGACAACACCCTGTTAACTCAAGAGCTTATGAAAGACTACCACAGAGATTCTGGTCCCACTAGATGTGCACTTAAAGTTGACATTAGGAAAGCCTTTGACACTGTCTAGTGGGATTTTTTGCTTGATGCTTTGGAAGCCTTTAATTTCCCAATAACAATGAGGAATTGGATCCATGCCTACATTACTACAGCCAAGTTCTCGGTTAATATGAATGGTGAGCTGGCTGGTTACTTCTGAAATGTTAGAGGATTAAGACAGGGAGATCCATTATCTCCCTACCTTTTTATAATTGCAGTGGAGTTTCTATCCCTGATAACCCAGAACAACATAAAATCCAATCCCAGTTTAAGTTCCATTGGAGATGCTCAAAGCTCAGAATGGTTCAACTCTCCTTTGCTGATGATTTGATGTTATTTTGTCATGGTGATGCGACCTCTGTTCAAACCTTGAAGAGATCTCTTGACCAATTTGGCCAACTCTCTGGATTGTTTCCCAATATTGAAAAATGCAATCTATATCTTTGTGTTGTCCCTGAGGAGGATAGATCTCTTATCATGGAGATTCTTGGGTTCTCTATTGGTGATTTACCTATCAAATACCATGGAGTTCCATTGGTTTCCACCAAGCTTAAGGCTCAACACTGCATGGGCCTCATTGAAAAGGTTGAAAACAAGGTTAAGTCTTAGACCAATAAGTTCCTATCCTACATAGGAAGGCTTCAGCTGGTAACTTCAGCGCTTAGTAGCATGCATGTCTTCTGGGCTACCCACTTGAGCTTACCACAGAAAGTGTTGGACAAGCTTAAGCAAACGTTGAGGGCTTTCATTTGGAAGGGCACTGAGCTCAAATATACTAGAGCTAAAGTTGCATGGAATGATGTTTGCAAGCCAAAAAGAGAGGGTGGCCTGGGTATAAAAGGGTTGAAGGAATGGAACAATGCCTTGCTCCTGAGACATCTATGGCAATGGTTTAATGACAAGGAAAACTTATGGACCCAATGGATACATGCTTACTATATAAGGGATCGAAACTTATGGGAGCTCAAAACTCCCCAAACCTGCTCACATACCTGGAGGAACTTTTTAAAACTCAGGAAAATCCTAAGACCTATAATGGTGCACATTGTACAGAATGGGCAGTTCACAAGCTTCTGGCATGACAACTGGCATCCTTATGGTCCCCTGTTACCAAGAAGCAGCTCTAATATAGTGCAACAAGCAAGAATTCCAAGGGAAGCAAGAGTCAATAGTGTTATTGCCAACCACCAATGGAACAGAACTGCTTCCACTCATCTGTGTGTACAGGATATTTTTAACAACATGCCAACTTACCTTCCTGATCATACCAGAAATGATTTTTTGAGATGGACCCTTACTACTGATGGGAATTACTCTGCCAAATCTGCTTGGGAGCACTTGAGGAATGCAACTAGTATGGTCTCTTGGCATAATTTAGTATGGTTTGGCCAGTCAATACCTCGAATAGCCTTTATCCTTTGGTTAGCCATTAAAATGAGATTGAGTACTAAAGATAGAATTCAAGCTTTCTCAAATGAGGTTGACACTCAATGCGTCTTGTGTAGAAAGGCAAATGAAACTCATAGCCACCTCTTCTTTGAATGTGATTACTCCTCTAGAGTTTGGAATTCCATCCTTCTCCAGTGCAATCAACATGGACAGCAAAGACAATGGCCTGATTTTATTGAATGGGCTGCTCAGCAGTGGAATGGCAAGAAGATGACCACTATTATCTTGAAGATAAGTCTCTCTACTACTGTGTATCATCTTTGGAAGGAAAGAAACACAAGAATCTTTAGAAACCAAGCTGCTGACTCTCATACTCTCATCAACATGGTTAAGCAATCTATTAGGGGGAGGCTCATTACTTTGAAGTTCAAGCGCAGCCATCTTAATGCCTCTACACTGTTACGATGGAACCTGCCTAACACATGCCTCCATTAGTTCTGAATTTGAAGCTTGCTGCATCAATGTTTTGACACTTACATGTCTTTCCTCCATCCTTCTCGGTTTGGGATTCTTGGGGAAGTACTGGCTTAAGGCCTATACTTCTCTCAGAATTCCTTACTTGAGAAGGATTTTTGTTTCATTGCGTGTTTTGGTTTGAATTATGTGCCCGATTGCTGCTGTGTTGCTCTGTTTTTTGTGCTGCTGGGTTGTGCTTGGGCCTGTCTGCTTGTTGAAGGTTCTCTGTTTTTGTTCTGCTTCATGAGCCTGGGCTGTCTGCTTGATGCTTGTTGCTGCTGGGTTGTGCTGCTTGTTGAAGGATCTCTGTTTTTGTTATGCTTCACGAGCTTGGGCTTGTCTGCTTGATGATTGTTGTAGCTGTGTTGTGCTTGGGACTGTCTACTTCATGTCGTTTGCTGTTGGTTTTTGTTTGCTGGACGAGCTTGGGCTGCTGGGTCCAGTTTGGGCTGCTGGTTTTGTTTGCAAATGGCATAGTCTGTGCTGATTTTTACCACTGCAAGTGGCTTCTTTGGAACTTTTTGGTTTTTTGTTGCCAATCTTTGAGTCGTACGTGACTTCTTTGGACAATCTGAGGGTGATTACCCTTGTACATCTTTTTTAACACACTTTACCTTCCGAAAAAAGTGGCTTGGACAACGGTTTGATCTTTGAACAGTGTACAGGATGGAACTCAGTTTTGCATGTATATTTTTCAAATGTTTGGTCTAA
Source organism: Ilex paraguariensis (assembly GCA_963454935.2). Taxonomy (NCBI): domain Eukaryota; kingdom Viridiplantae; phylum Streptophyta; class Magnoliopsida; order Aquifoliales; family Aquifoliaceae; genus Ilex; species Ilex paraguariensis. The sequence goes on from CAUOFW020003425.1 coordinate 400,233, forward strand.
ATTTCAGATCAAACAAACAACCGTTACACATTCTCTTTCACCACTATTCGATTAGAGCACTCTAAGTGATCATGTTATCTTTCGCCACATTCTCTCTGTGTTTGTTCAATTTAAAAAAATAGTCAATTAAGTGACCATGGCAATTATAACACCAAGAGGATTAAGTAATCGGACAAAATTGATAACTTTAAGAGTATCCAGACAAAATTAAAAGGGGGTGTCGTACTAGTGGGAATGCATTCCTAGGTATTTTCCCCTTAATTAATTATGACTACCTTATGCTTGTTTGCCTGATTAGATTTGGGTGCTTTCCATGCTCTCATCCTTTCTGTTTGGCATATTTTTGAATTACGAGCGTGTCAAAGTTTAATTGAATTTAAAATTCAAATATGTGCGACTTTATCTATTCGAACCGGTGTGAGATTCTAAAATTATGACTGTTTAGGTGATTGTAACAAGACGTAAAACTATCTTTGAGTTTTTTTCTATGCCTTCAAGATTAAGAACTTTAAATAATTTCACAACCAGCAACAAAACAGACTAGAACGTAGAAATAAAGTTGCAATGTATAAAAATAGTAGGTAAACTAAACTTGGAAAATGTAAAGAGTACTATACTTAACATTAAATGAAAGCAGTAAAGATCACTGTAGCGACGAATTACAACAAAAAGTAAATTTATTAAGAAGGAAAAGATAAGAAAGTAGGAGACAGGCTGACTCTATGTAAAGTTTGTTGAGTTTGATGGTGGATCTATTCTTTGTAGTCTTGCCCTTATTATTTATAGGGATAGTCTTCAACCGTCGAAATCATCTTTTTTAGCCATGACTGTAATCATGGCCTTTATCCCTCGAGATGTGCAAACATGCACTGAACCAGTCTCTAACTGACGGTTCATGATGTCCCATTTTTCTAGTTATCGGAATTCTTAGATTCCCACTTCCTTAACCGCCATGTTAAGTATGGACTCCCACAGACCTTTTCATAACTCTAGGATTGTCTCCACGTGTCACCCTCAAATTTTGTTTTTTTTCGATGTAAACACTATCTAATTATTATGATTTGTCATTAAATGGTGTTCTTGATTGTTGCAAATATTTTTCGTTAAAGCAAATTCTGAAGAACATAAACAATTTTTTTTTCTCATTGTAACTAGTAGCATATTTAGATTGGCATATATTATTTAGATTTCTATGGTTGAAAACTGTTCAAGAGGTCAAGGTGACTCACCGATGACCGACCGGGCCGAAAAAAGGAAGCAAGAAAAGGGTATCTTCGCATTATGCTAGGGAGGGCGGAGGGGGACCTTCGGTGTGATTATTAACCGATTGGGATGTCAATTGCATTGGTTGATCTGGCCAAAGTTGGTCGGTGCCAAAATTGTATTGGCAGTTGGGCTATAACTACTTGTACCATTGAATGTTTAAATATACGTGCTAGGATTTGCAGCAAACCAAGAAGGATTGGAGACATTTTGTAACAGAGCCTTAGTCGGACTCCTTGTACTTGCTAAGTGTAGTACCCGATAATGCAGAACACATGTTCAAATTATAGAAAGAAAAATGGCATGCGTTACTAGTTGACATAGAAGTAGGGCCCAACAAAGTCCAGCTAGATGGTATGGATAACGGTGCCAAGTGTGACGCCCCTAGGTGCAACACCCAAGGTGTGATGCCTGTGACGTCCTTGGGTGCAACATCGCAACAGAGTGAAACATATCCCCATCGTATTGAGAGTGATAAATAGACCCTTCACCAATGATGAACAAAAGTGGAACCACATAAGTTTAGGGGTAACCTCCGCGAGACTCATCTCCCCCACTGTGGAAGTGATATCCTCAACCTACTAGACGTCATTACTCGACTAGCCCAATGGACTAAAAAGAGGGGTCTCCACCTAGGGACAAGGTAGTATAGCCCTCTTCAATGAGAATTGAGTAACGGGGANTTGATTAAACATTTTGATAACAACTCACAATTTTTTGCTTCTTTTGTATATGGGTCAAATGATGACATTGAGAGGAGAACTCTATGAAGGGGACTTAGGCACCATTCAAATGTTGTTGCCGCTGAACCATGGGTTGCTTTAGGAGACTTCAACGCTATTAGAACACCAAGTGAAACTATGGGAGGTCAAAGTAGTTGGTGTCAATCAATGGTGGATTTTGATGTTTGTTTGCAAGATTCAGAACTCATGGATCTTAGGTACACTGGGATTCAGTTTACTTGGAGTAACAGAAGAGAAGAGGAAGCCGTTGTAGCCAGAAAGCTGGATAAAGTTCTGGTTAATGAAGCCTGGACTAACAGATTCCAAATGTCTACGACTGATTTTCTTCCTGCAGTTGTCTTGGACCATAGCCCAGCAATTGTTCAAATTGGCCCAAGGCTCCCTAAAAGAAAATGCCCCTTTAAATTTTTCAACCACATTGCAGCAAGAGAGGACTTTTTGGACCTTGTTCAGCAGATTTGGATTCAAAATGTACAAGGAAGTCGCCAGTTTCAAGTTGTCAGCAAGCTCAAAGGTCTCAAAGTTATTTTTAAAGGGATTATCAAGGAAGTAGGGGATGTTTCAGTGAAAGCAAGAGAGGCAAGAGAATCTCTAATGAGATGCCAAAGAAAGCTGGACACTAACCCTGCTGATACTGCATAGAGACAAGAAGAAATTCAACTCCTGAAGGATTATACTCAAGCAGCCAAAGATGAAGAAATTTTTTACAAGCAGAAATCCAGAGTCCAATGGCTCAAAGAAGGAGACAGGAACGAATCATATTTTTTCAAGACAATGAATTGTAGAAGAAATAGGAAAAAGATTCTTACGCTTGATAGGGTGGATGGATCAAAGGCAGAGGGTGATCATGCAGTGAAGGAAGAAGCTGTTAATTACTATGCCAACTTATTTGGCCAAGCTAGACTTGTTGTCCCAGTCCAAGAGCGAAGAGTTGGTATGCAGTCCCTTGTTCAAAGCAAAATTCCACCACACATTGCTGCCGAAATGGTTAGAGAGGTGTCTAATGAAGAAATAAAGGAGGTAATCTTCTCTCTAAATGACCGTAAAGCTCCTGGCCCAGATGGGTTTAATGCTCTATTTTTTAAGAAAGCTTGATCAATCATTGGGCATGATATTACTGATGCAGTTAAAGAGTTCCTTACTTCTGGTCAGCTGCTTAGGAAGCTAAATAATACAATCATCACCTTGGTCCCCAAAGTTTCAAACCCCTCAACTATAGGGGATTTCAGACCAATCTCTTGTTGTAACACTCTTTATAAAGCTATCTCAAAGCTTTTAGCTAACAGAATCAAAAAATGTCTTCCAAACCTTATCAATCCAAACCAAGCTGCCTTTATCCAAGGTAGAAGAATTGGGGACAACACCCTGTTAACTCAAGAGCTTATGAAAGACTACCACAGAGATTCTGGTCCCACTAGATGTGCACTTAAAGTTGACATTAGGAAAGCCTTTGACACTGTCTAGTGGGATTTTTTGCTTGATGCTTTGGAAGCCTTTAATTTCCCAATAACAATGAGGAATTGGATCCATGCCTACATTACTACAGCCAAGTTCTCGGTTAATATGAATGGTGAGCTGGCTGGTTACTTCTGAAATGTTAGAGGATTAAGACAGGGAGATCCATTATCTCCCTACCTTTTTATAATTGCA
>CAUOFW020003425.1:412111-426387 GCA_963454935.2 Ilex paraguariensis
TTTTTGTTCTGCTTCATGAGCCTGGGCTGTCTGCTTGATGCTTGTTGCTGCTGGGTTGTGCTGCTTGTTGAAGGATCTCTGTTTTTGTTATGCTTCACGAGCTTGGGCTTGTCTGCTTGATGATTGTTGTAGCTGTGTTGTGCTTGGGACTGTCTACTTCATGTCGTTTGCTGTTGGTTTTTGTTTGCTGGACGAGCTTGGGCTGCTGGGTCCAGTTTGGGCTGCTGGTTTTGTTTGCAAATGGCATAGTCTGTGCTGATTTTTACCACTGCAAGTGGCTTCTTTGGAACTTTTTGGTTTTTTGTTGCCCGTCTTTGAGTCGTAGGTGACTTCTTTGGACAATCTGAGGGTGATTACCCTTGTACATCTTTTTTAATACACTTTACCTTCCAAAAAAAGTGGCTTGGACAACAGTTTGATCTTTGAACAGTGTACAGGATGGAACTCAGTTTTGCATGTATATTTTTCAAATGTTTTGTCTAAATTTCAGATCAAACAAACAACTGTTACACATTCTCTTTCACCACTATTCGATTAGAGCACTCTAAGTGATCATGTTCTCTTTTGCCACATTCTCTCTGTGTTTGTTCAATTTAAAAAATAGTCAATTAAGTGACCATAGCAATTATAACACCAAGAGGATTAAGTAATCGGACAAAATTGATAACTTTAAGAGTATCCAGACAAAATTAAAAGGGGGTGTCGTACTAGTGGGAATGCATTCCTAGGAATTTTCCCCTTAATTAATTATGACTACCTTATGCTTGTTTGCCTGATTAGATTTTGGTGCTTTCGATGCTCTCATACTTTCTATTTGGCATATTTTTGAATTACGAGTGTGTCAATGTTTAATTGAATTTAAAATTCAAATATGTGCGACTTTATCTATTCGAACCGGTGTGTGATTCTAAAATTATGACTGTTCAGGTGATTGTAACAAGACGTAAAGTAATCTTTGAGTTTTTTTCTATGCCTTCAGGATTTAAGAACTTTAAATAATTTCACAACCAGCAACGAAACAGACTAGAACGTAGAAATAAAGTTGCAATGTATAAAAATAGTTGGTAAACTAAACTTGGAAAATGTAAAGAGTACTATACTTAACATTAAATGAAAGCAGTAAAGATCATTGTAGCGACTAATTACAACAAAAAGTAAAGTTATTAAGTAAAAAATAAGAAAGTAGGAGACAGGCTGACTCTATGTAAAGTTTGTTGAGTTTGATGGTGGATCTATTCTTTGTAGCCTTGCCCTTATTATTTATAGGGACAGTCTTCAACCGTCGAAATCATCTTTTTTAGCCATGACTGTAATCATGGCCTTTATTCCTCGAGATGTGCAAACATGGACTGAACCAGTCTCTAACTGACGGCTCATGATGTCACATTTTTCCATTTATCGGAATTCTTAGATTCCCACTTCCTTAACCGCCATGTTAAGTATGGACTCCCACAGACCTTTTCATAACTGTAGGATTGTCTCCACGTGTCACCCTCAAATTTTGTTATTTTTCGATGTAAACACTATCTAATTATTATGATTTGTCATTAAATGGTGTTCTTGATTGTTGCAAATTTTTTTCGTTAAAGCAAATTCTGAAGAACGTAAACAATTTTTTTTTCTCATTGTAACTAGTAGCATATTTAGATTGGCATATATTATTTAGATTTCTATGGTTGAAAACTGTTCAAGAGGTCAAGGTGACTCACCGATGACCGACCGGGCCGAAAAAAGGAAGCAAGAAAAGGGTATCTTCGCATTATGCTAGAGAGGGCTATAACTACTTGTACCATTGAATGTTTAAATATACATGCTAGGATTTGCAGCAAACCAGAAGGTTTGGAGACATTTTGTAACAGAGCCTTAGTCGGACTCCTTGTACTTGCTAAGTGTAGTACCCGATAATTGCAGAACACATGTTCAAATTATACAAGGAAAAATGGCATGAGTTACTAGTTGACATAGAAGTAGGGCCCAACAAAGTCCAGCTAGATGGTATGGATAACAGTGCCAAGTGTGACGCCCCTAGGTGCAACACCCAAGGTGCGATGCCTCAGGCATGACGTCCTTAGGTGCAACATCGCAACAGAGTGAAACATATCCCCATCGTATTGAGAGTGATAAATAGACCCTTCACCAATGGTGAACAAAAGTGGAACCACAGAAGTTTAGGGGTAACCTCCGCGAGACTCATCTCCCCCACTGTGGAAGTGATATCCTCAACCTACTAGACATCATTGCTCGACTAGCCCAATGGACTAAAAGGAGGGGTCTCCACCTAGGGACATGGTAGTATAACCCTCTTCAATGAGAATTGAGTAACGGGGATGGGCGAGCATGATTGTTTACCTCGACCTAAGGTAGAGTCTCGATAGTATAGTCTGCTCTAGCAAGCATCCCAGTGTATGGCTCACTGCCTACTAAGATGTGCTTAACTAGGATTCAGAAGGACTCCTATAGTAACTGAAGTTATTGATCTGAATCAACATATGGGATAAATGAAACATGTGGATTGATGGTTGAAGGACCAAAATTATGAGGATTTCCTCTATTGAGCACCTCGACAAACATCTCAAGAAAAGGTTCAGAGAAAGAAGAGAAGATCCCGGGTAGGAGCGCACTGAGGGCATCGTATACATGGCCCTCTCGAGGTCATGGACCTGTTGTGACCAGTCACGAACTTTAATCTTGGGAGCCCCCTTTCACCTCTGTTGTCAAACCAATCTAGTTAATGTTGGGACACGTGGCACACGGTTAACGGCCACTGATATCGCCGTAGTCGAAACAGTTGTGGGTTGGCTCGAGTGTTAGGTGGTCGTAGAGGGTAACCCTTCCGGCAGCCTGACCTACATGGACACTGTGCTATAAATACACACATTACTTACCTATTGCGAAGACTGAGATTTTTATGTGGCTAGTGAAAGCATTTTCACTCTACCTACACTCTGTCCAACTGGTTAGACCCTTTGTTAATAGATTGCTCGAGTTCCTTCTATTACATCCACTTATCTTATTTATCCTCTTCAATTATCCTTAGCATAAACACGTGACAACAATAATAGAGTTAAAAGTTTGAATCTTATCTTCATATATTTTTGTCCGCTTTTCTATCACATCTTGAATTATTCAGTTTTACAAATTTTCATATTTAGTATTGCAAATGTTCCATGTAGCCCTGGCAGTAGTATTTGGTTACTTTCCCAATCACCATCTTGCCTTAAAAACACATACACACATATAAGTCGTAATCATCTCTATCATTATCGCAAACAGATTACTTGAGAGGGGCTTTTAGAGGCATTCCCCCAATGTCATCTTTATTTATAGAATTTTAATATTATTAAACTAAAAATAAGATTTTTTCTAATCAAAATCTTACACTTCTCAGTAATTACGTATCTAATTTGCCACACTATTTATAATTCTTCACTATCTATCCATTTATCTAACTTCTCATACTATCTCTAACTTTCAAGTTTTCACTATCTAACCTATACTATCTGTAATTCTCATTATCTATCTTCTTTTAATTTTCCTCAAATATTAAGATGAGGAGGGAAGTTAAAACGAGATCAAAATATAAATCGCGTGTATTGCACCCGACTGACCACGATAACAATGGAAAAGGGACCAACCATGTTAAAACCTACAAAAATGATCCTCAAATCTAAATGCTAAACAACAAATAAGGCAAAAAAAAGTTGATCTTATCTGATGTCTCCTCGCGCCTCACGAGGGGTTTTATAGGATTTCTATATATTCATCTAATTTGTCCATACCATTAGACAGTTTGCTCAAAGATGAACCCTCAATTAAAAAAAAAAAAAAAATTGATTCTGCTATGAAATTTTTCCACAAACCTAATGCCTACTGTGACCCCACTTTGTCATTTCATTGAACATGCACCGCGCATGGCATATATTAAACCATTTTCTTCCTCTCTTTCCCACTCTCTTACTCACACACACACACATATATATAGGACAATGCAGCCTCACAAAGCCCAAACCACAATTCCCCACACACTAAAGAAACAAGTCGCCACATAGCTGAAAATCACTCAAGATTCTTATTTTCTCTTTACTCATGTCAAAATCACAAGAGGTGGAGGCTTTTGGATGGGCTTGTAGAGACCCATCTGGTGTTCTCTCTCCATTCAAGTTTTCAAGAAGGTTTGGTTTGGGTTTCTCCCTTAATGGAAGAAAATATCTGGTTCATTATAAATTAACGAGACGAAAGTCTTTCATCCTTGTGACATGACATACTTTCCTCGAGTTACTTTAAAATATTTTTGTTATATAGTTAGGTTGAGTGACCATGTTTATTGATACGATGGTGGTGGTGCTCATGTGTGTGGTATGACTATGTAGGGCTACTGGTGATCAGGACGTGAGATTGAAGGTGTTGTATTGCGGGATCTGTCGCTCAGACCTTATGATGAACAAGAATTATTGGGGTGTTGCATTGTATCCAACTGTTCCAGGGTATGTATAATCTATTGTTTGGTCGGTCTCCCGTTTAATATGTACATTTACTGATTTTTTTTTCTTCATACACATAGATAGGTTACTATTGGCATCCATCATAATTTTTTAACCACACACCTATAACAAAGGAGAAAATCCATTGAGCGGGTGAAATAGAAGCCCCAAAGGGGGGCTCAATCGAACATCGAAGAGGGGGACATTGAGAGAATTCAATCATTGACTTTGATAAAGTTTACTCCTTGACCCTTAGTTTTTCTTCTCAAGAGAATCAAGCCACCAACTAGACTAGACCCAGTTGATCACTTTATCGAAGTTAAAAATAGTTTTGGTGATTTAATTCTAGTTGGGGACCAATAGTTTTGCTTTTGAGGTATATCTCAAGTATCTAAATTGAAATGATCAATGCAGGCATGAGATTGTGGGTGTAGTGACTGAAGTGGGCAAGAACGTACAAAAGTTTAATGTTGGAGACAAAGTGGGCGTGGGATGCCTGGTGGGATCATGTCGAAAATGCGAGAGCTGTGCTAACAACCTTGAAAATTATTGTCCCCAACAAATGCTCACAGACAGTCCCCCCTACGTTGATGGAATCATAATCCATGGGGGTTTCTCCGATCACATGGTCGCCGATGAGCACTTTGTACTTCGTTGGCCTGACGACTTGCCTCTAGATTCCGGCGCCCCTCTCCTCGGTGCAGGAATCACAATGTACAGTTCATTGAGGTATTTTGAACTTGACAAGCCTGGTATGCACATTGGGGTGGTGGGTCTCGGAGGACATGGCCATTTGGCTGTGAAATTTGTAAAGGCCCTTGGTGGTAAAGTGACAGTAATTAGTACATCCCCTGAAAAGAAGGAGGGAGCTATCAAAAACCTTGGCATTGACTCATTTTTGGTCAGTAGTGACCCCGATCAGATGCAGGTAATTATTAATTAGTAGGAATCTTTACTTTTTTACTTTTTTTTTATGGAGTGGAGATGGGAAAGAGCAGAAGCCCCAACCACCTGTGGACAAAAGTGAGCCTTTACCACCAGATGAGTCCGTCATTTCATATCGAAATGTTTTATGGTATTCAGTTCTCATGTTATTATGTTTGATATGACTAGATTGCAATGGGCACACTAGATGGTATCATTGATACCGTCCCTGCAGTTCATCCTCTTCAACCTTTAATTGATTTATTAAAAACCGATGGAAAGCTTGTGATGAGCGGTGGACCATTAGAGCTGCTAGATCTACCGGTGTCCCTTTTGATTTCTGGTAAGTGCATTTCACTTACTAGCATCTATGGAAAGAGTTGTGATTAAAGGTCTTGCACAACTTTAAGTTATCTAGCATTAGTTTTTGATATAAAAAACTTGGTTTTATTAACTAAATTGAACAAGACAGTATAGCTGACTTGGGGTAGGGAATGATAGGTCGAAAAATAGTGGCCGGAACTGACATTGGAGGGTTGAAAGAGACGCAAGAGATGCTTGATTTTGCAGCAAAACACAACATTGTAGCGGATGTGGAGGTTATTCCTATAGACTATGTGAACACAGCAATGGAGCGTCTCGAGAAAGGCGATGTCTGCTACCGATTTGTTCTGGATATGGCAGCACATTGAAGACTAATTAATGTGAACATTGATGGCACTTGGGTTTTTCTTCTACGATCATGTTCGAGTTGTTTACTATTGATTTCAATAAGAGGGTGACCTCAAGAAGTTAATTTGATGTGTTGTGTGATTTTTTTCTTGCCTACAGTGTTGTCTACTTGTCTTGTACTTCAGTTTGATTTGATATATAGTCTAAATCAGCTGGGGGAAGTGAAAATGTGGAAATTACAAATGCAATTTTATAATAATTCTTGTCAAACCTCTACGGTATTTACCAATTGTCATACAACTGTAATAACTTAATTTATAGATCATCATCATAAACAGATGAAAGAAATCCAATGACATATCGACTAATGTCACAAGTTTACAATGAATACTTGCGTAATCATTATTTTCTTAACTCTTTAATTTTAAATCACATCAGAATGAAAAGTTTAAAAAATAAAGAACAAAAATGTCATGAATACTAAGCAGATTTCATTAAATTTACATTTAGTTATATAGCTGGCCTATTTTTGAGGTTTCTCTTCCCTCTAAGAAGACACAACTAAAACTACAATCTTATGAATGTTAACCAACAAAATGATAATTCTAATTTTAATAGCAATACGTGGATCCACGGAACCTAGGTTGGGAACAGATTTTTACTAATAAGGATTAATTAAGATCCAAAAGTCAGAACACTTTTATATTTAAAATAAATGATGCTCGATTCAAAATCTTATAGGTTGTAGTCTTAAAAATAGTATGTAGTGCCTTTTACATGCATGTACGCATGCACCCTCCAATGATAGTGAATTCCGTGCAAAATTTTCATGAAGGGTATATTTGGTTCGGGTATTAATGGTAGGAAAAAAAAACTAGACCAAAGTAAATATCATATTTGAAACAAGTTACGTGACCCTCGCAGTCTTATAGCACAAGCTAATACCGACTTGATGCGATGTTATAGTGTCTACTAATATCACATGACTGTACAACTAGATCCCTATGATATAGGTGGTACAACATCAATGCCATTTGATATTAGGATTAAAAATGACAAAAGCACCTTTGACTTGGCATTGAATTTGATCACATGAAAGTATTAGTTTTTCTTATTAATTTAATACCATACATTAATACCCAATCCCCAACCAAGACCGGCATCAAGATAATGAACTCACGCCTTATTCTAATCATGAACCAAACATGTTACAAATGAGAAAAGAAAAAATAATAGAGTGAATAATACCATAGTTATCAAGTACAATGGTAGGGAGGAGAGTTATACAACTCAATGAAAATGTCATGTGTAGAAAAAACAATGTTTCATACACAAAAAATTCAGTACTAGCAACATGCCTAACTAATAACAACTGGTATATTTTAGACATGGTTATTAGTTTCACATTGTCATATTATGTATGTTAGAAACTTGTATTTTACTACGCATTTAGTCATTTTCCATCCAAAATATATCGTACATTTTATTTAGGATAATGTGAAGTAGTTCCAATAGTCAAGTAGAGACACATTGCCACCCTAAAATAAATATTTTATTTTTTGATGGAGTAAATTAGGTGTAAAATGTCTTGGCCTATTTTCATATTGACCAAAGGACACTACTCTTCTATCTAATCCAACACTTCCTATTTTTTAAAATTATTGTATATATTTTTATATTCACTTTTGTTTTCCGTATGTTAGTTGCCTATAATGCTGTAAAACATGATTAGATGTAATAATAAACTGTTGTAACCTAAAAGTTTTCTCTTATTTATCAAACATTCAATTTCTCAACAAGATTGAGAATAATCTCAAATAAGTTTCACAAACTAAATAAAGGATATGGACTCTGTTGTTGTGTAATTTAAGAAAAACATTAGCAAAAAATTTAGCTTACAATTACTTAATTATAAAAAAATAAGAGATTTCAAAGAATATACGGAGTACAAGTTACTGTTTTGTAGTTTTTGTTCAAATTTCATGCAGTCTAAATAAAATTTGGTTTTACTATTTTGTACAATAATTTAGCCTTGAATCTTAAGCCTTGTCATATTTTGACTTGCTTGGACTTAATCCTCTTCTTGGATCAACTTGTGAATTGTTTTCAATCTCCCCCAGTACCAATTTCATGTCTAGTTTATAAGTCGTGTCNGTCAAAAATGTAAAAAATATATTTAATTAGTAAGATTACTTTTTAGTACTTAACTAATACACTTAACAATTATATTGTATCTTATTATTCATATAATTATGGTTTGAAGAAGGGAGTTGTGCCAAAACAAGCAAAAGCTACTTAAAAAAATACATCAAAAACATTAAAAAAAAAACAAAGTAATTTAAAAAATATTATCAAATGGTACCTTGTTATCTGGCATTCTAATACAAACAACTCTTTGGGGTATGGAATGATAGGTCGGAAGATAGTGGCTGGGAGTGCCATTGGTGGGATAAAGGAGACCCAAGAAATGCTTGATTTTGCTGCAAAACACAACATTACAGCCGATGTGGAGGTTATTTCTATGGACTACGTGAACACTGCAATGGAGCGGCTTCAGAAAGGACATGTCCGCTACCGATTTGTACTCGATGTTGCAAACACATTGAAGGCCTCTTAATGTGAACTTTTGATTGCACCTGGGTTTTGGTTTCTTGTGTGATTGTGATGCATATCAATAAGTGTGTGTTTTTTTTACGTTTTTGTACCAGAGAGTTGTCTTTTCACTTGGACTTTATTTTTTATATCTAAATCAGTGAGACAAGTGAAAATGTACAACCTACCAGTACAATTTTAATAAAAATGTCCCATTATTGATAAGGTACACTTTTCTTCGTCTTCATCTTCTTCTGTTTGTTATTGTCTGTCTTAGTATTAAAGTGGCTTGGACAACAGTTTGATCATTGAACAATGTACAAGATGGCAAACGTTTTGGGACCGTTTAGAAATGGATGATTATGGATTATTTATCAACTTATTTCTTCGTGCACATTTTCAAACATTTTGTCTAAATTTCATATCGCACAAATAACTGTTAAACATTCTCTTTCACCACTATTCGATTAGAGCACTCTGCGTTGTTCAAATTAAAAAAAAATAGTCAATTATGTGACCGTAGTAATTATAACACCAAAAGGATTAAGTAATTAGAGAAAATTAACGATTTTTCTTTCTGTTGTGGTACATGATTTTAATTGAGGGGGTAGTTACCCGTGAAATGGGTGTCGCTTGTAAGCTCGAGCTAAAGTTGATGCAGAATGAAATAGTGTAAAATGGATTTTATTTCGAGTAGAATTGTATCTTAATTAAAACAAATTGCATTAGGATTTATTTGGATCAAAAACTTGTGTATGATTAGGGTTATATCTTGTTGACATGGAATTCTCCTCCAATTTCCATCTGGTCATATATATGACTTTTAGTTATGCCACCAAGTGATCAATTGCTAGTTAGATGTGTAACTCCTCTGACATACAAAAGACATAGTTATTCTTTGAACACTAAGAAAACAAGGCCGTTTAACTTACAAAATAACGTCGTTTTGTTAGTCATATTGGAACAGCCAACTTTGTTGGAGGTAGAGCACCAGCCCATGAAGGCTTTAATTTTTATGGGGCTGCTAGAGACCCATATGGTGTTCTCTCTCCACTCAAGTTTTCAAGAAGATTTTGATTTCTCAGTGAAGAAGGAAGTCTTCCACGCTCTTCGCAAAATTTTCATGATTCGGTTTAACAATTTTTAGTTATAATTAGTCGAATAACCATGTTAATTATTGAGAGATGATGAGAATGTATGCAATTTGATGGAGTTAGGCTACTAGTGGTTAGGACGTGAAATTCAAAGTATTCTATTGCGTGATATATTGCTCGGACCTCAAAAAAACAAGGAACAAAAACAAATGAGGCGTTACAACATTCATATTAACTTAGGGTATATTTGATAATGTAAAATTGATCCAAGAGGCCTTGTATCTAGACAACAACCTAATCCTCAAGAGTCTCTGGACCTAGGAACTTCAATGCAATGTCATTTTTTTTTCCTTACCAGATTAGACCTCAAATCAAGGATTTCCAACTCAAAATTTCATTGTAGGCCATGTTTTGATATAGCACTATGTTACGGAGAAAAAAAAAATCATTATCGTAATAAAAATTATTCCTATTATGATGATAGATTCATCTATTATCTTAATCTTGATTCAAACATAATATGTATGGCAGAATGAAATATGAAGTGGGCTCAAATTCATTATTTAGTCTCATTCCAGGTTATACCCGAAACAATCCGTCACTAAAAGGTTTAATTTTTGGAGTGAGAAACACTTACAAATTCAACAATGGCCTGTTTGGGGGTTGAAAATCTCAGTTTTTTTTTTCATGTTTTCAAACAAAAAGTAGTCTGATTTGTTTGAATTTGGGCTTATGGATGGCTTTTTCTATTAGTTTTTTTTTTTTTGAGCAAAAACAACTTTTATCAACGCCAAGGGAAAACTAAAAAATGGGGTTTATCCAAGGAGTTCCAAGAAAAATTGTCTTTTTCATAAACACTCCAAACAGTTCCAAGAATTTTTTTAACTCTGACTTTTTTATATTAAGCCGATTTAATAATAAATGTATCATCGAGAAATATTTTTCTTTTTCTTTTTAAAATGGGTGCAATACAAGGACTACTCAAGGGGTCACTAATTCTAGTACTACTCTTGTTTAAACACGTTTAACTGCAGAGGTCTGATGAGATAGGTGCATTATTGCACCTATATTGCCAAGAAATATAAAATTGAGTGTACACTGTAAATATATGACATAAATCAGACTATACAAGACCACAAATAAATCAANTGTACTTGCTAAGTGTAGTACCCGATAATGCAGAACACATGTTCAAATTATAGAAAGAAAAATGGCATGAGTTACTAGTTAACATAGAAGTAGGGCCCGACAAAGTCCAGCTAGATGGTATGGATAACGGTGCCAAGTGTGACGCCCCTAGGTGCAACTCCCAAGGTGCGATGCCTCAGGCATGCCGTCCTTGGGTGCAACATCGCAACAGAGTGAAACATATCCCCATCGTATAGAGAGTGATAAATGGACCCTTCACCAACGGTGAACAAAAGTGGAACCACAGAAGTTTAGGGGTAACCTCCGCGAGACTCATCTCCCCCACTATGGAAGTGATATCCTCAACCTACTAGACGTCATTGCTCGACTAGCCCAATGGACTAAAAAGAGGGGTCTCCACCTAGGGACAAGGTAGTATAGCCCTCTTCAATGGGAATTGAGTAACGGGGATGGGCGAGCATAATTGTTGACCTCGACCTAAGGTAGAGTCTCGATAGTTTAGTCTGCTCTAGCAAGCATCCCAGTGTATGGCTCACTGCCTACTACGATTTGCTTAACTAGGATTCAGAAGGACACCTATAGTAACTGGAATTATTGATCTGAATCAACATATGGGATAAATGAGACATGTGGATTGGTGACTGAAGGACCAAAATTATAAGGATTTCCTCTATCGGGCACCTCGACAAAAGTCTCAAGAAAAGGTTCAGAGAGAGAAGAGAAGATCCTGGGCAGGAGCGCACTGAGGGCATCGTGTACATGGCCCTCTCGAGGTCATGGACCTGCTGTGACCAGTCACGAACTTTAATCTTGGCAGCCCCCTTTCACCTCTGTTGTCAAACCCGTCTACTTAATGTTGGGACACGTGGCTCACGGTTAGCGGCCACTAATATCGTCGTAGTCAAGACAGTTGTGGGTTGGCCCGAGTGTTAGGTGGTCGTAGAGGGTAACCCTTCGGGCAGCCTGACCTACATAGACACTGTGCGATAAATACACACATTACTTACCTACTGCAAAGAATGAGATTTTTATGTGGCTAGTGAAAGCATTTTCACTCTACCTACACTCTGTCCAACTGGTTGGACCCTTTGTTAATAGATTGCTTGAGTTCTTTCTATTACATCCACTTATCTTATTTATCCTCTTCGATTATCCTTAGCATAAACACGTGACAACAATAATAGAGTTAAAAGTTTGAATTTTATCTTCATATATTTTTGTCGGCTTTTCTATCTCATCTTGAATTATTCAGTTTTACAAATTTTCATATTTAGTATTGCAAATGTTCCATGTAGCCCTGGCAGTAGTATTTGGTTACTTTCCCAATCACCATCTTGCCTTAAAAACACATACACACATATAAGTCGTAATCATCTCTATCATTATCGCAAACAGATTACTTGAGAGGGGCTTTTAGAGGCATTCCCCCAATGTCATCTTTATTTATAGAATTTTAATATTATTAAACTAAAAATAAGATTTTTTCTAATCAAATTCTTACACTTCTCAGTAATTACGTATCTAATTTACCACACTATATATAATTCTTCACTATCTATCCATTTATCTAATTTCTCATACTATCTCTAACTTTCAAGTTTTCACTATCTAACCTATACTATCCGTAATTCTCATTATCTATCTTCTTTTAATTTTCCTCAAATATTAAGATGAGGAGGGAAGTTAAAACGAGATCAAAATATAAATCGTGTGTATTGCACCCGACTGACCACGATAACAATGGAAAAGGGACCAACCATGTTAAAACCTATAAAAATGATCCTCAAATCTAAATGATAAACAACAAAAAGTACTTTTTGCGACGTTTTTTTTTTTTTGCGGCGATTTTTAATTTGTCGCCAAAAATTTACTATTAGCGACGATTTTATAATGTTGTCGCAAATTTCAATTTTGGTAATTTGTTTTGCGACGTTTTTTTAAAAACGTCGCAAAAAGGCAATTTCCTTCAAATTATTTTTTGGTGGGACAAATGGCGGGAATTGGTTAATTGATTTTTCGCGACATTTTTAAAAAACGTCGCAAATAAATTTTTTTCGTAAATAAAATATTTAAAAAAAAACGATTTAATTAATTTTTTGCGACAACGTCGCCAATAAACTTTTTTTGTAAATAAAATATTTAAAAAATAATAATTTAATTGATTTTTTGCAATGTGTTTTAAAAACGTCGTCAATAAACTTTTTAGCTGAATAAAAGATTTAAAAATAAAATAATTCAATTGATAATTCAATTGATTAAAAATAAAATAATGCAAATAAACTTTTTACTTGAATAAAATATTTTATTTTATTTTTCGTGACGTTTTCTACAAACGTCTCAAATAAACTTTTTACATTAATAAAAGATTTAAAAAAATAATTTAATTGATTTTTTGTTGAATAAAAGATTTAAAAATAAAACAATTTAATTGATTTTTCGTGACGTTTGTTTAAAACGTCGTAAATAAACTATTTACATGAATAAAATATTTAAAAATAAAATAATTTAATTGATTTTTCGTGACGTTTTTTAAAAACATCGCAAATAAACTTTTTACGTGAATAAAAAATTTTAAAAAATAATTTAATTGATTATTCGCGATGTTTTTAGAAAACGTCGCCAATAAACTTTTTACGTGAATAATAGATTTAAAAAAAATAATTTAATTGATTATTTGCGACGTTTTAACGTCGTCAATAAACTTTTTAAGTGTATAAAAGATTTAAGAAAAAGAATTTAATTAATTATTCGTGACGTTTTTAGAAAACATCGCCAATAAACTTTTTACGTGAATAAAATATCTTAAAAAATTAATTTAATTAATTTTTTGTGACGGTTTTAAAAACGTCGCCAATAAACATTCTATGTGAATAAAAGATTTAAAAATAAAACAATTAAATTGATTATTCATGATGTTTTTTTAAGAACGTCACCCATAAATTTTAACATAAATAAAATAATTAAAAAAATAATTTAATTAAGTTTTCGCAAAAAAACAATAATTTAGTTAAGTTTTTGCTGAATTTTTACGTAAATAAAAAACTTATTCAATGAACACTCAATTCATCAAATTAACATTCAAATTATCAAATTAACACTCAAATTATCAAATTGACATTCAAAATTAATCAAATAAACTTTCAATTTCATTCAATGAACACTCAATTCGTCAAATTAACATTGAAATTATCAAATTAACATTCAAAATTAATCAAATAAACTTTCAATTTCATTCAATGAACACTCAATTCGTCAAATTAACATTGAAATTATCAAATTAACATTCAAAATTAATCAAATAAACTTTCAATTTCATTCAATGAACACTCAATTCGTCAAATTAACATTGAAATTATCAAATTAA
>CAUOFW020003425.1:431401-454673 GCA_963454935.2 Ilex paraguariensis
GCAAATATATTTATTCAATTATTTTTTAGATTGTAAATTTATTAAAAACTTATTTGCGACGATTTGTTTACGTTGCTAAAAATTAATTAAACTATTATTATTTTTATTTTTATTTTTGCCAAAATTATTCGCGACAATTTTTTTACGTCGCTAAAAATGAATTAAATTATTATTTTTTGCATTTTTTATTTATAAAAACATTATTCGCGACGCTTTTTTTCGTCGCTAAAAATGAATTAAATAATTATTTTTTGCATTTTTTATTTATGAAAAAATTATTCGCAACGATTTTTTTACGTCGCTAAAAATTAATTTAGTTATTATTTTTTATATTTTTTCATTTATGGAAAAATTATTCCCGACGATTTTTTTTCATCGCTAAAAACTAATTAAATTATTATTTTTTTAAATTTTTTCATTTATGGAAAAATTATTTGCGACAATTTTTTTTTGTAGCTGAAAATTAATTAAATTACTATTTTTTACATTTTTTATTTATAAAAAATTATTCGCGACGATTTTGTTTCGTCGCAAAAAATAATTAAATTAATATTTTTTTATTTTCTAAATTTGTGGAATATATTTTAGTGAGGTTTTTTGAACTTTTTGCAACGATTTAATTTCGTCGCTAAAATTTTTTTTCCCAATGAAAATAAAATTGCGTTGCAAAATACTTTATGCGACGAGTCTATTGCGACGAACAGGCGACGAAAAAAAATCGGAGCAAAAAACAAATGACGACGATTTTTGTTAATTTAGCAACGAAAAAAATCGTCGCGNTATTTTTTTACATTTTTTCATTTATGGAAAAATTATTTGCGATGATTTTTTTTTTCGTCGTTGAAAATTAATTAAATTACTATTTTTTACATTTTTTACTTATAAAAAAATTAATCGCAACGATTCTTTTCCTTCATGAAAAGATAATTAAATTAATATTTTTTATTTTCTAAATTTCTGGAATATATTTTAGCGACAATTTGAATATATTAAATTTGTGGAATGAAGTTTGCATGCTGGAACATTAGAGGACTTAACAAGCCCTCAAAGCAGGAAGAAGTCAGGAAGTTGATAGTGGAACAACAGCTTGAACTTTTGGAAATTGTTGAAACAAAAGTTAGGAGTGTGAATAAAGATAGTTTGATGCATAATGTGTTTCTAAATTGGGATTACTTGGCCAATTACGATAGCCATCATTTTGGAAGAATCTGGATTGGGTGGAACACAAATACAGTAGAAATTAATAAAATTGAGGAAACTGACCAAGTGATACATTGTTTGATTAAACATTTTGATAACAACTCACAATTTTTTGCTTCTTTTGTATATGGGTCAAATGATGACATTGAGAGGAGAACTCTATGAAGGGGACTTAGGCACCATTCAAATGTTGTTGCCGCTGAACCATGGGTTGCTTTAGGAGACTTCAACGCTATTAGAACACCAAGTGAAACTATGGGAGGTCAAAGTAGTTGGTGTCAATCAATGGTGGATTTTGATGTTTGTTTGCAAGATTCAGAACTCATGGATCTTAGGTACACTGGGATTCAGTTTACTTGGAGTAACAGAAGAGAAGAGGAAGCCGTTGTAGCCAGAAAGCTGGATAAAGTTCTGGTTAATGAAGCCTGGACTAACAGATTCCAAATGTCTACGACTGATTTTCTTCCTGCAGTTGTCTTGGACCATAGCCCAGCAATTGTTCAAATTGGCCCAAGGCTCCCTAAAAGAAAATGCCCCTTTAAATTTTTCAACCACATTGCAGCAAGAGAGGACTTTTTGGACCTTGTTCAGCAGATTTGGATTCAAAATGTACAAGGAAGTCGCCAGTTTCAAGTTGTCAGCAAGCTCAAAGGTCTCAAAGTTATTTTTAAAGGGATTATCAAGGAAGTAGGGGATGTTTCAGTGAAAGCAAGAGAGGCAAGAGAATCTCTAATGAGATGCCAAAGAAAGCTGGACACTAACCCTGCTGATACTGCATAGAGACAAGAAGAAATTCAACTCCTGAAGGATTATACTCAAGCAGCCAAAGATGAAGAAATTTTTTACAAGCAGAAATCCAGAGTCCAATGGCTCAAAGAAGGAGACAGGAACGAATCATATTTTTTCAAGACAATGAATTGTAGAAGAAATAGGAAAAAGATTCTTACGCTTGATAGGGTGGATGGATCAAAGGCAGAGGGTGATCATGCAGTGAAGGAAGAAGCTGTTAATTACTATGCCAACTTATTTGGCCAAGCTAGACTTGTTGTCCCAGTCCAAGAGCGAAGAGTTGGTATGCAGTCCCTTGTTCAAAGCAAAATTCCACCACACATTGCTGCCGAAATGGTTAGAGAGGTGTCTAATGAAGAAATAAAGGAGGTAATCTTCTCTCTAAATGACCGTAAAGCTCCTGGCCCAGATGGGTTTAATGCTTTATTTTTTAAGAAAGCTTGATCAATCATTGGGCATGATATTACTGATGCAGTTAAAGAGTTCCTTACTTCTGGTCAGCTGCTTAGGAAGCTAAATAATACAATCATCACCTTGGTCCCCAAAGTTTCAAACCCCTCAACTATAGGGGATTTCAGACCAATCTCTTGTTGTAANTTATTTTTTAAGAAAGCTTGATCAATCATTGGGCATGATATTACTGATGTAGTTAAAGAGTTCCTTACTTCTGGTCAGCTGCTTAGGAAGCTAAATAATACAATCATCACCTTAGTCCCCCAAAGTTTCAAACCCCTCAACTATAGGGGATTTCAGACCAATCTCTTGTTGTAACACTCTTTATAAAGCTATCTCAAAGCTTTTAGCTAACAGAATCAAAAAATGTCTTCCAAACCTTATCAATCCAAACCAAGCTGCCTTCATCCAAGGTAGAAGAATTGGAGACAACACCCTGTTAACTCAAGAGCTTATGAAAGACTACCACAGAGATTCTGGTCCCACTAGATGTGCACTTAAAGTTGACATTAGGAAAGCCTTTGACACTGTCTAGTGGGATTTTTTGCTTGATGCTTTGGAAGCCTTTAATTTCCCAATAACAATGAGGAATTGGATCCATGCCTACATTACTACAGCCAAGTTCTCGGTTAATATGAATGGGGAGCTGGCTGGTTACTTCTGAAATGTTAGAGGATTAAGACAGGGAGATCCATTATCCCCCTACCTTTTTATAATTGCAATGGAGTTTCTATCCCTAATAACCTAGAACAACATAAAATCCAATCCCAGTTTAAGTTCCATTGGAGATGCTCAAAGCTCAGAATGGTTCAACTCTCCTTTGCTGATGATTTGATGCTATTTTGTCATGGTGATGCGACCTCTGTTCAAACCTTGAAGAGATCTCTTGACCAATTTGGCCAACTCTCTGGATTGTTTCCCAATATTGAAAAATGCAATCTATATCTTTGTGTTGTCCCTAAGGAGGAGAGATCTCTTATCATGGAGATTCTTGGGTTCTCTATTGGTGATTTACCTATCAAATACCATGGAGTTCCATTGGTTTGCACCAAGCTTAAGGCTCAACACTGCATGGGCCTCATTGAAAAGGTTGAAAACAAGGTTAAGTCTTGGACCAATAAGTTCCTATCCTACGTAGGAAGGCTTCAGCTGGTAACTTCAGTGCTTAGTAGCATGCATGTCTTCTGGGCTACCCACTTGAGCTTACCACAGAAAGTGTTGGACAAGCTTGAGCAAACATTGAGGGCTTTCATTTGGAAAGGCACTGAGCTCAAATATACTAGAGCTAAAGTTGCATGGAATGATGTTTGCAAGCCGAAAAGAGAGGGTGGCCTGGGTATAAAAGGGTTGAAGGAATGGAACAATGCCTTGCTCCTGAGACATCTGTGGCAATGGTTTAATGACAAGGAAAACTTATGGACCCAATGGATACATGCTTACTATATAAGGGATCGAAACTTATGGGAGCTCAAAACTCCCCAAACCTGCTCACATACCTGGAGGAACTTTTTAAAACTCAGGAAAATCCTAAGACCTATAATGGTGCACATTGTACAGAATGGGCAGTTCACAAGCTTCTGGCATGACAACTGGCATCCTTATGGTCCCCTGTTACCAAGAAGCAGCTCTAATATAGTGCAACAAGCAAGAATTCCAAGGGAAGCAAGAGTCAATAGTGTTATTGCCAACCACCAATGGAACAGAACTGCTTCCACTCATCTGTGTGTACAGGATATTTTTAACAACATGCCAACTTACCTTCCTGATCATACCAGAAATGATTTTTTGAGATGGACCCTTACTACTGATGGGAATTACTCTGCCAAATCTGCTTGGGAGCACTTGAGGAATGCAACTAGTATGGTCTCTTGGCATAATTTAGTATGGTTTGGCCAGTCAATACCTCGAATAGCCTTTATCCTTTGGTTAGCCATTAAAATGAGATTGAGTACTAAAGATAGAATTCAAGCTTTCTCAAATGANTGGCCAGTCAATACCTCGAATAGCCTTTATCCTTTGGTTAGCCATTAAAATGAGATTGAGTACTAAAGATAGAATTCAAGCTTTCTCAAATGAGGTTGACACTCAATGCGTCTTGTGTAGAAAGGCAAATGAAACTCATAGCCACCTTTTCTTTGAATGTGATTACTCCTCTAGAGTTTGGAATTCCATCCTTCTCCAGTGCAATCAACATGGACAGCAAAGACAATGGCCTGATTTTATTGAATGGGCTGCTCAGCAGTGGAATGGCAAGAAGATGACCACTATTATCTTGAAGATAAGTCTCTCTACTACTGTGTATCATCTTTGGAAGGAAAGAAACACAAGAATCTTTAGAAACCAAGCTGCTGACTCTCATACTCTCATCAAGATGGTTAAGCAGTCTATTAGAGAGAGACTCATTACTTTGAAGTTCAAGTGCAGCCATCTTAATGCCTCTACACTGTTACAATGGAACCTGCCTAACACATGCCTCCATTAGTTCTGAATTTGAAGCTTGTTGTGTCAATGTTTTGACACTTACATGTCTTTCCCCTATCTTTCTCGATTTGGGATTCTTGGGGAAGTACTGACTTAAGGCCTATACTTCTCTCATAATTCCTTACTTAAGAAGGATTTTTGTTTCATTGCGTGTTTTGGTTTGAATTATGTGTCTGGTTGCTGCTGTGTTGCTCTGTTTTTTGTGCTACTGGGTTGTGCTTGGGCCTGTCTACTTGTTGAAGGTTCTTTGTTTTTGTTCTGCTTCATGAGCCTGGGCTGTCTGCTTGATGCTTGTTGCTGCTGGGTTGTGCTGCTTATTGAAGGATCTCTGTTTTTGTTATGCTTCACGAGCTTGGGCTTGTCTGCTTGATGCTTGTTGCAGCTGTTGTGCTTGGGACTATCTGCTTCATGCCGTTTGCTGTTGGTTTTTGTTCGCTGGACGAGCTTGGGCTGCTGGGTCCAGTTTGGGCTGCTGGTTTTGTTTGCAAATNGTTCAAATTATAGAAGGAAAAATGGCATGCGTTACTAGTTGACATAGAAGTAGGGCCCAACAAAGTCCAGCTAGATGGTATGGATAACNAGTAGGGCCCAACAAAGTCCAGCTAGATGGTATGGATAACGGTGCCAAGTGTGACGCCCCTAGGTGCAACACCCAAGGTGTGATGCCTGTGACGTCCTTGGGTGCAACATCGCAACAGAGTGAAACATATCCCCATCGTATTGAGAGTGATAAATAGACCCTTCACCAATGATGAACAAAAGTGGAACCACATAAGTTTAGGGGTAACCTCCGCGAGACTCATCTCCCCCACTGTGGAAGTGATATCCTCAACCTAGTAGACATCATTACTCGACTAGCCCAATGGACTAAAAAGAGGGGTCTCCACCTAGGGACAAGGTAGTATAGCCCTCTTCAATGAGAATTGAGTAACGGGGATGGGCGAGCATGATTGTTGACCTCGACCTAAGGTAGAGTCTCGATAGTTTAGTCTGCTCTAGCAAGCATTCCAGTGTATGGCTCACTGCCTACTAAGATGTGCTTAACTAGGATTTAGAATGACTCCTATAGTAACTAGAGTTATTGATCTGAATCAACATATGGGATAAATGAGACATGTGGATTGGTGACTGAAGGACCAAAATTATAAGGATTTCCTCTATCGGGCACCTCGACAAAAGTCTCAAGAAAAGGTTCAGAGAGAGAAGAGAAGATCCCAGGTAGGAGCGCGTTGAGGGCATCGTGTACATGGCTCTCTCGAGGTCATGGACCTGTTGTGACCAGTCACGAACTTTAATCTTGGGATCCCCCTTTCACCTCTGTTGTCAAACCCGTCTACTTAATGTTGGGACACGTGGCTCACGGTTAGCTGCCATTGATATCGCCGTAGTCGAGACAATTGTGGGTTGGCCCGAGTGTTAGGTGGTCGTAGAGGGTAACCCTTCGGGCAGCCTGACCTACATAGACACTGNAAAAGTCTCAAGAAAAGGTTCAGAGAGAGAAGAGAAGATCCCAGGTAGGAGCGCGCTGAGGGCATCGTGTACATGGCCCTCTCGAGGTCATGGACCTGTTGTGACCAGTCACGAACTTTAATCTTGGCAGCCCCCTTTCACCTCTGTTGTCAAACCCGTCTAGTTAATGTTGGGATACGTGGCTCACGGTTAGCTGCCATTGATATCGCCGTAGTCGAGACAATTGTGGGTTGGCCCGTGTGTTAGGTGGTCGTAGAGGGTAACCCTTCGGGCAGCCTGACCTACATAGACACTGTGCGATAAATACACACATTACTTACCTACTGCGAAGAATGAGATTTTTATATGGCTAGTGAAAGCATTTTCACTCTACCTACACTCTGTCCAACTGGTTGGACCCTTTGTTAATAGATTGCTCGAGTTCCTTCTATTACATCCACTTATCTTATTTATCCTCTTCGATTATCCTTAGCATAAACACGTGACAACAATAATAGAGTTAAAAGTTTGAATCTTATCTTCATATATTTTTGTCGGCTTTTCTATCTCATCTTGAATTATTTAGTTTTACAAATTTTCATATTTAGTATTGCAAATGTTCCATGTAGCCCTGGCAGTAGTATTTGGTTACTTTCCCAATCACCATCTTGCCTTAAAAACACATACACACATATAAGTCGTAATCATCTCTATCATTATCGCAAACAGATTACTTGAGAGGGGCTTTTAGAGGCATTCCCCCAATGTCATCTTTATTTATAGAATTTTAATATTATTAAACTAAAAATAAGATTTTTTCTAATCAAAATCTTACACTTCTCAGTAATTACGTATCTAATTTGCCACACTATTTATAATTCTTCACTATCTATCCATTTATCTAACTTCTCATACTATCTCTAACTTTCAAGTTTTCACTATCTAACCTATACTATCTGTAATTCTCATTATCTATCTTCTTTTAATTTTCCTCAAATATTAAGATGAGGAGGGAAGTTAAAACGAGATCAAAATATAAATCGCGTGTATTGCACCCGACTGACCACGATAACAATGGAAAAGGGACCAACCATGTTAAAACCTACAAAAATGATCCTCAAATCTAAATGCTAAACAACAAATAAGGCAAAAAAAAGTTGATCTTATCTGATGTCTCCTCGCGCCTCACGAGGGGTTTTATAGGATTTCTATATATTCATCTAATTTGTCCATACCATTAGACAGTTTGCTCAAAGATGAACCCTCAATTAAAAAAAAAAAAAAAATTGATTCTGCTATGAAATTTTTCCACAAACCTAATGCCTACTGTGACCCCACTTTGTCATTTCATTGAACATGCACCGCGCATGGCATATATTAAACCATTTTCTTCCTCTCTTTCCCACTCTCTTACTCACACACACACACATATATATAGGACAATGCAGCCTCACAAAGCCCAAACCACAATTCCCCACACACTAAAGAAACAAGTCGCCACATAGCTGAAAATCACTCAAGATTCTTATTTTCTCTTTACTCATGTCAAAATCACAAGAGGTGGAGGCTTTTGGATGGGCTTGTAGAGACCCATCTGGTGTTCTCTCTCCATTCAAGTTTTCAAGAAGGTTTGGTTTGGGTTTCTCCCTTAATGGAAGAAAATATCTGGTTCATTATAAATTAACGAGACGAAAGTCTTTCATCCTTGTGACATGACATACTTTCCTCGAGTTACTTTAAAATATTTTTGTTATATAGTTAGGTTGAGTGACCATGTTTATTGATACGATGATGGTGGTGCTCATGTGTGTGGTATGACTATGTAGGGCTACTGGTGATCAGGACGTGAGATTGAAGGTGTTGTATTGCGGGATCTGTCGCTCAGACCTTATGATGAACAAGAATTATTGGGGTGTTGCATTGTATCCAACTGTTCCAGGGTATGTATAATCTATTGTTTGGTCGGTCTCCCGTTTAATATGTACATTTACTGATTTTTTTTTCTTCATACACATAGATAGGTTACTATTGGCATCCATCATAATTTTTTAACCACACACCTATAACAAAGGAGAAAATCCATTGAGCGGGTGAAATAGAAGCCCCAAAGGGGGGCTCAATCGAACATCGAAGAGGGGGACATTGAGAGAATTCAATCATTGACTTTGATAAAGTTTACTCCTTGACCCTTAGTTTTTCTTCTCAAGAGAATCAAGCCACCAACTAGACTAGACCCAGTTGATCACTTTATCGAAGTTAAAAATAGTTTTGGTGATTTAATTCTAGTTGGGGACCAATAGTTTTGCTTTTGAGGTACATCTCAAGTATCTAAATTGAAATGATCAATGCAGGCATGAGATTGTGGGTGTAGTGACTGAAGTGGGCAAGAACGTACAAAAGTTTAATGTTGGAGACAAAGTGGGCGTGGGATGCCTGGTGGGATCATGTCGAAAATGCGAGAGCTGTGCTAACAACCTTGAAAATTATTGTCCCCAACAAATGCTCACAGACAGTCCCCCCTACGTTGATGGAATCATAATCCATGGGGGTTTCTCCGATCACATGGTCGCCGATGAGCACTTTGTACTTCGTTGGCCTGACGACTTGCCTCTAGATTCCGGCGCCCCTCTCCTCGGTGCAGGAATCACAATGTACAGTTCATTGAGGTATTTTGAACTTGACAAGCCTGGTATGCACATTGGGGTGGTGGGTCTCGGAGGACATGGCCATTTGGCTGTGAAATTTGTAAAGGCCCTTGGTGGTAAAGTGACAGTAATTAGTACATCCCCTGAAAAGAAGGAGGGAGCTATCAAAAACCTTGGCATTGACTCATTTTTGGTCAGTAGTGACCCCGATCAGATGCAGGTAATTATTAATTAGTAGGAATCTTTACTTTTTTACTTTTTTTTTATGGAGTGGAGATGGGAAAGAGCAGAAGCCCCAACCACCTGTGGACAAAAGTGAGCCTTTACCACCAGATGAGTCCGTCATTTCATATCGAAATGTTTTATGGTATTCAGTTCTCATGTTATTATGTTTGATATGACTAGATTGCAATGGGCACACTAGATGGTATCATTGATACCGTCCCTGCAGTTCATCCTCTTCAACCTTTAATTGATTTATTAAAAACCGATGGAAAGCTTGTGATGAGCGGTGGACCATTAGAGCTGCTAGATCTACCGGTGTCCCTTTTGATTTCTGGTAAGTGCATTTCACTTACTAGCATCTATGGAAAGAGTTGTGATTAAAGGTCTTGCACAACTTTAAGTTATCTAGCATTAGTTTTTGATATAAAAAACTTGGTTTTATTAACTAAATTGAACAAGACAGTATAGCTGACTTGGGGTAGGGAATGATAGGTCGAAAAATAGTGGCCGGAACTGACATTGGAGGGTTGAAAGAGACGCAAGAGATGCTTGATTTTGCAGCAAAACACAACATTGTAGCGGATGTGGAGGTTATTCCTATAGACTACGTGAACACAGCAATGGAGCGTCTCGAGAAAGGCGATGTCTGCTACCGATTTGTTCTGGATATGGCAAGCACATTGAAGGTTGCTTAATGTGAACATTGAAGGCACTCGGGTTTTTCTTCTACGATCATGTTCGAGTTGTTTACTATTGATTTCAATAAGAGGGTGACCTCAAGAAGTTAATTTGATGTGTTGCTTTGAATCTGTGTGATTTTTTTTTCTTGCCTACAGTGTTGCCTACTTGTCTTCAACTTCAGTTTCCTTTGATATACAGTCCAAATCAATTGGGGGAAGTGAGTATGTGGAAATTACAATTGCAATTTTACAATAAATTTTGCCAAACCTCTACAGTATTCACCAATTGTCATATAACTGAAATAACTAAATTTATTGATTATCGTCATAAACAAACGAAAGAATTCAATGACATATCGATTAATGTCACAAGTTTACAATGAATTCTTGCGTAAATCATTATTTTCATAACTCTTTATTTTTAAATCGTATTAGAATGAAAAGTTTCAAAAATAAATTAAGAAAATGTCATGAATAATAAGCAGATTCCATTAAATCTTCGCTTAGTTATATATCTGACCTATTTTTAAAGTTTTTCTTTCGTCTAAGGAGACACAACAAAAACTACATTTGTATCATCAAATGTTTAAATGAATGTTAACCAACAAAATGATACTTATGACTGTCAATTGAAATACGTGGATCCAGGGAACCTAAATCGGGAGCAGATTTTTATTCGTAAGGGTTAATTTAGATTCAATAAAGTCAGAACATATTTATATTTTAAATAAATGATGCTCGATTCAATATCTTATAGCTTTCAATCTTAAAAACAGCACCCTCTAATGATTGTGAATCCCGTGCAAAATTTTCATTAAGGGCTTGTTTTGTTTAGATTTTAATGGCAGGATTTAAGGAAATTAGTCCAAAGTAAATATCATATTTGAAACAAGTTACATGGCCCTTGTCTTACAACACGAGCTAATACCGACTTGGCTTGATGTCATACTGTCAACTAATATCACATGCGTGTACAAACTAAATCCCTATGATATATAGGTGGTACAACATAAATGCTACCTGATATTAGGATTAAAAATGACAAAAGCACCTTTGACTTGGCATTGAATTTCATCACATGAAAGTATACGTTTTTCTTTTTAATTTAATACCACACATTAATACCTAGTCCACAACCAAGACCGGCATCAAGATAATGAACTTACACCTTATTCTAAATATGAACCAAACAAGTCACAAATGAGAAAAGATAAAATAATATTATGTAGATTGTTAGGAGGAGAGATATACAACTCAATGAAAATATCATGTGAAGAAAATATAATGTTTCATAGTTAGACCTCTAATGTTGGCTGAACCTCTTGAAACTGAGACCAATAGTTAGACCTCTAATTCAACATGTTATTGGTAATGGAGAGAGTACTAGCCTTTGATTGGATAATTGGCACCCTCATGGTCCTCTTTTACTTAGATGGAGTGATAATGTTATTGATCATGCAGGGTTACCTAAGGATGCTAACGTGGCTGCAATCGTGGGCAACAATAGATGGTCATGGCCTTCCACAGGTACACCTGATCTCTTGGAGATTTCAAATCGTATGCCTATATATATTCCTCTGACAAATAAGGAAGACCAGGTGAAGTGGACTATAGCAACAAATGGACAATTTTCTTCTAATTCAGCTTGGAATCACCTTAGGGCCCCTAGGCAAGAGGTACCTTGGCACCATCTGCTGTGGTATGGACAATGCATACCCAGGATGAGCTTCATTCTTTGGCTAGCAATAAAGGAAAGGCTTAGCATTAAAGATAGAATGCAAAAATTTGCGCCAGATGTTGATGTGACATATATCCTATGTAGGCATGACATGGAATCTCATTCTCACCTCTTTTTTAGTTGTCAGTTCTCACAAGATATTTGAATTTTTATTNCAAAAATTGCGCCAGATGTTGATGTGACATGTATCCTATGTAGGCATGACATGGAATCTCATTCTCACCTCTTTTTTAGTTGCCAGTTGTCACAAGATATTTGAATTTTTATTATGCAACTGTGTGGTGAACAAGGTCTACCGAGCTCTAGGCAGAATTTCATCGATTATGCAAGTCAAAGTTGGAAAGGTAAGTCACTTGGTAAGGNAATTAAATAGAGACTCATTGCCCCCTTAAAATAAATATTTTATTTTTCCATTGAGTAAACTAAATTTGAAATGTCTTGACCTATTTTCATTTTGACCAAAGACACTACTCTTCTATCTAATCTAACACTTCCTATTTTTTAAAATTATTTTATATATTTTATATTTACTTTTCTTTTAGCATGTTAGTTGCCTNCTTGGCAACTACTGTGTATATAATATGGAAGGAAACGAATAGAAGACGTCATACAAACCAGTTTAGGGATAGTAGAAGTCTTGTAAAGTGTGTCTTGCAAATCATCAAAGATAGATTAGTCACAATCAAATTCAAGAGTTCCCCCAAAAACTTGTCTCTCCTTCAAGCTTGGCAGCTTCTTGCTGTGGCTTAGGTTCAACTGATATGTGCTGGGAATATTCTGCGTTTGTGGATGAGGCAGGAGCTGTTAGCCTGTTCTGCGCACTGGGGTGCCCTTATACATGATGATCATGGTTAATCGTTGTTTGCTATGCTGGTTCTGGGGACATTTGCTTTGGGACGGATCATGTTGCTGGTAGTCTCCTGCGCCTTGAAGTTTTTTGTTGACAGGAATGCACTGTTCAAGTGCACAACTTGTTTAATGCAACTGCTAGCCTTTCTCCTATGTTTTCTTCTTTCTTTAGCAGACTGTTGATGACCTTTATCTGTTGTTTCAGCTGGTTCCCCTTAGCTGCCTTTTATTATGGTGTCTGCTGCCTGGTCTCCATTGCAGCCTGCCATAGTCGCTGGGCACTGTTCACGGCTTTCTTGTTTCCCTGCTCTTGAATGCTGCCTTGATTGCTGCATGTTTGCTCTGTTATGAGGAGTTCATCCTAAGAGCATGAAAGGTTCTTCTGACTCCTTCATCCATTTGTTCTCCCACTTGGCTGTTGGCATGTATGTTGGCATTGGGCTTTCCATATTATCTGATGGAAACCACTTTGCTTTCTTTGTCTCCTTTGAGTCTGGATTCTGTTGGAAGTACCAGCTCAAGGCTGGCACTTTCTTTAGAATTTTACACTCTTGGTTGTTGTAAATCTTTTGGTTCTATTTTTGTATTGGGTGGATGCATTGTCATGTGAGTATCACCTCTGTTTTTTTTTTCTTATGAATATATTGACCTTCCGTAACTAAATTGTTAAAGGACAGATTCCCAAATTTTCGGTTTTACATTGCCAAATTTTGTATGTTAGAAATTTTACTACGCATTTAGGCATTTTCCATCCAAAACATATCATACATTTTGTTTACGATAATGTGAAGTAATTCAAATAGTCCAGGGGGTACTTTGAGAAACTCAATAGTTAAAGGACAAACTATTTGCCAAAAAAAATTGGACAAACTACAATTTTATGAAATTTATGATATTTGCCTCCCTAATTCTTTTTTCAAATTTCTATCATGGCCCTGATTTTTTTATTTTTGATTAAATAGAAACTCATTGCCCCCTTAAAATAAATATTTTATTTTTCCATTGAGTAAACTAAATTTGAAATGTCTTGACCTATTTTCATTTTGACCAAAGACACTACTCTTCTATCTAATCTAACACTTCCTATTTTTTAAAATTATTTTATATATTTTATATTTACTTTTCTTTTAGCATGTTAGTTGCCTATAATCCATAAAGCATGATTAAATGTAATAGTAAACTGTTGTAACCTAAAAGTTTTCTCTTCTATATCAAATAATCAATTTCTCAACAAGATTGAGAAAAATCTCAAATAAGTTTTGCAAATTAAAATGAAGGATAAGGACTCTGTGATTGTGTGAATTAAAAGAACATTAGAAAAAAATTTGGCTTGCAATTAATTGTTTTTTGGAGATAAGCTTACAATTAATTAATTATAAAAAAATGAGAGATTTCAAAGAATATTTTTGTTAACTTTAATATATGATTCAANGGGAATATTCTGCGTTTGTGGATGAGGCAGGAGCTGTTAGCCTGTTCTGCGCACTGGGGTGCCCTTATACATGATGATCATGGTTAATCGTTGTTTGCTATGCTGGTTCTGGGGACATTTGCTTTGGGATGGATCATGTTGCTGGGGGTCTCCTGTGCCTTGAAGTTTTTCGTTGACAGGAANTTCATGTTGTTTGAATAAAAAATGACTTTACTACACGTATAATAATTTAGAGTGTGTTTGACATGACTTAAAAAAAAGTGTTTTTTGGAACTTTTAACTTATGAAAAATATTTTTTTTTAAAAAGTAGTGTTTGGCTTAACTTGTTAAAAACACTTTTGATAAATAAAAGTAATTGAGCACTTAAATAAGTTAATAAAAAAAAGTAAATATAATTAACTTTTACTTTTAAAAATTACTTCTCATTTTCTCCTCACTCCCCCCGATAGCTCTCTGTAAGTCCCCGTCGCCCTATTCTTCGATAGCTTAGACAATGAGAAACTCACCAATGGATGAAGGAGCAAAAATTGAACTCTCCCAAAGGTTTTCCACCGCCTCTTCCAATACACATTTCACTTTAGCTTCATTGTCTGCCGGAGATTTCTTTTTCCTTGATTTCTCAACCCGAGTCAAAGCTTGAGATTCCTCCGCTAGGTCTTCCAACAAACCACTATTTCCTAGTGGAAATTTTGGTGTAATTTCATACTCATCGGCATCAATTGATGTTGCATCTATTATATAGCCACTCCCAGTGTTTGCAGACGAAGTTGGTGATGGTTTTGGCATTGGTGATTGGATTGCAGGCAGCTCAATACCCTTGTCCAATGAACTGTTTGGATAAAAAGAAANGAAGTTGGTGATGGTTTTGGCATTGGTGATTGGATTGCAGGCAGCTCAATACCCATGTCCAATGAACTGCTTGGATAAAAAGAAACTTCCTTATGAGGTCTTGGATTGTTGTTGTAACAGAAAGAATTGAAGTGAAGTGAAGGTGTTTGTTGAAATAGCTCACTGGAAAAGTCAAGATTAAACCAAGGCTCTGTGGCCGAAGGAAATAGCAAACTGGGGGTTGTAAATGACAAAGCGAGACCACCATTGTTGTCACGAAAGAGATTGAACTGAGGGTTGAAATTGGGGAGAAATGAAGAGTTTGGGTGGTGCTATGGAGGATTGGCAGTGGGTGGAAACAATACATTAATACATTAATTTAAGTTTTCACATCCAAACGTACTTTTATAATATACATTTATTAATTTAAGTATTTTTTCTTCAATCTGTTTCCAGTCCCCAGTCCCAATTAAACTAGTCGGAAATCCTTGCTTCACCCTTGTGTATATGCATATATTTGATAGATTAGACAAGTTCACGTATTTACCCCTTGAACCCATTAATGCTAGACCCTATTTCTCAAACTTTGTATGAATTTCATGTCTAGTTTACAAGTCATGTCTAGAATATTCAAGCCTACTCTGAACAGTGATATGGGATAGTAATAAAATACTAATGAGCTGCTTTATATAGCCTATTTGTACTAGTGGAGTAGTGTTGGCATGTAATATAGAACCTCAATCCTTTTGGCCTGTACTAGAATACATACCGAATTCAGCTAGATTCTATTGATGATGTTCGCAGAACTAACTGGTTCTCCCCAAAATGCTTTGAGGCATAGCAATTGATTGAATATCTCGTTTGCTTTTCTTATTTTAGATACTATTTTAAAAAAAATAAAAATTAAGAATTCATGAAGGCTCAAATTAAGATTAGTGAGAGCTGGAATGGGATAATTATATAATTAGAAATCTTTGGTTGTAAAATTTATATTCTATTATGAATGTCTTAGACTCCTTGTTTTATTTTTTAGTTTTATTTTAAAAGATAATATAATTGTATACTAATTATGATTTTTTAACAAAAAATTAGAATTTTATTTTTGATTTTATTTAAATAAATAATACAATATAACAAGAATTTTGATCGTAAAATTTAAAATATTTGATATTTTATCTTTAATTAAAGTATTTTGTTTGTCTAAGTATAACATTTTAAACTTGAAAAGTCTAAGTATTATAAGCCTACAAACTTCAAAGAGTCTAGATTTAATGTACTAACGAAGATATTAACTGACATTAACAGCAAAGGTCTAAATGTTGCACGCATGGGGTCTGTGGATAATATTTTAAGTGTCAGGAAATCTGAGTGATTAAATGACAAATCTTGAAGGTCCGAATGTAATTCTTCCTTATTTATATCGTTAGAAATCTTTTGTCTTCTTTGTGACCCAGCCATGGCTATCCCTTATCTTGTTGGCAAAAAAGTTGATCTTATAATATATCAAAGGGACCATACTTTTTATGAGACCTCGTGCCCCACGAGGGTCTTATGGGGTCTGTACATACACACATATATAGAGAGAGCAATGCAACCTCACAAACCCCAAGTCACCACCATTCACGTACACCAATTCTCCAGTCACTCTAGATTCTTATTTTCTCTTGCAAATGGCAAAATCAGAGGAGGTAGAGGCTTTTGGATGGGCAGCTAGAGACCCTTCTGGTGTTCTCTCTCCCTTCAAGTTTTCAAGAAGGTTAGGGCTGCTCTCTTGTTGAAATTTCTGGTGCATTTGCAAGAAGAAAAGATTTTGGTTATTAGTTAGTGTAAATGAAAATATTAATTGAATAGAGATGGTGAGAATGTGTGTGATCTAATGGTGCAGGGCTACTGGTAATCAAGATGTGAGGTTGAAAGTATTGTATTGTGGGATTTGTCACTTTGACCTTGAGATGAACAAAAACGAATGGAGCATTACAGTGTATCCAAATATCCCAGGGTATGTTTGGTCTCTCCTTTTATAGTTATTCATATTTGGAGGATATAACTCTAATCAACAAGAAGTAATTTTTGTTTAGAAACTACTGCACAAGGTTTTTACTAAGGAAACATTTTTGAGGGAAAACCCAAAAATTAGTCGGTAAAGGTCATCCCTTACGAAAATTCGATTTCTATTCATTCAGACTAGACTTCTATTTACTAAACCATTTGCAAATTCAATGTAACACATAGCAGACAAATGTGGCAATGTTCCGCCCACATATACCCTACTAAATTTAACCCTACAAAATAAATTTCCTTGACCAAAGTTGGATGAATATTTTGTTATCAACGAAAACTTCTTTTCCTCGGTTTTTTGTAGTATGTATCAACTAAATTGATCAATGCAGGCATGAGATTGTGGGTATAGTAACAGAAGTGGGTGCCAAGGTACAAAAATTCAAAGTTGGAGACAAAGTGGGTGTTGGAGCCTTGATTGGATCATGTCGGAAATGTGAGAATTGCATTAACAATCTCGAAAATTATTGNAACAAAGTGGGTGTTGGAGCATTGGTTGGATCATGTCGGAAATGTGAGAATTGCATTAACAATCTCGAAAATTATTGCTCTGCACACCAACCCACAGACAGTCCTCCACCACCCTACAAAGATGGAATCACCAACTATGGGGGCTACTCTGACCACATGGTCGTTGATGAACACTTTGTGCTTCGTTGGCCCGAAAACTTGCCTCTTGATTCTGGTGCTCCCCTTCTAGGTAAGAGTCACAATTCTTGACACGGCAAATTAAATTAACAATACTGCACAAACCAGACATGAAATTAGCAAACGAAAACTTTTGTTTCACTGGCCTGGTAACTTGCCTCTTGATTTTTGGGATCCCCTTCTAGGTGCTGGAATAATAACTTACAGCCCTTTGAGATATTTTAAACTCGACAAGCCAGGTATGCATGTTGGGGTGGTAGGTCTCGGAGGGATTGGTCATCTAGCTGTGAAAATTGCAAAGGCTTTTGGGGTTAAAGTCACAGTGATTAGTACATCCCCAAAAAAAAAGGATGGAGCTATTAAATATCTTGGTGCTGACTCGTTTTTGGTCAGTAACGACTCAGATCAAATGCAGGTAATTAGTAGTAGGATTGTTATCATTGCAAAATGTTGATAAAATTCTAATTTTTTGTAGTGATCTCAGAACTTTATTTTCTATGTTATATTATGTTGAATATGGCTAGGCAGCAGCGGAGACAATGGATGGTATCATTGATACTAGCTCTGCAGTTCATCCTCTTTTACCGTTGATTAATCTATTGAAACCCCATGGAAAGCTTGTTATAGTCGGTGGAACAGAAGAGCCTCTACGTCTACCAGTGTGTCCACTGATTATTGGTAAGCATTCCACTTTTACTTGTATCATGAAAAATGAGAAAAGAATGTTCTTGCAAAGCTTAAAACCATCGTTGGATAACGTTTTTTTTTTTATATAATTTTTTTCAAGTAAAAAAGCAATTTTGTCAAAAACGTAAAAAAATATATTTAATTAGAAAGATTACTTTTTAGTACTTAACTAATACACTTAATAATTATAATTGTATCTTGTTATTCATATAATTATGGTTTGAAGAAGGGAGTTGCGCCAAACAAGCAAAAGCTACTTACAAAATTACTTCAAAAACATTAAAAAAAACGAAGTAATTTAAAAAATGTTACCAAATAGTACTTTGTTCTCTGGCATTCTAATACAAACAACTCTCTGGGGTATGGAATGATAGGTCGGAAGGTAGTGGCTGGGAGTGCCATTGGTGGGATAAAAGAGACCCAAGAAATGCTTGATTTTGCAGCAAAACACAACATCACAACCGATGTGGAGGTTATTTCTATGGACTACGTGAACACTGCAATGGAGCGTCTCCAGAAAGGCGATGTCCGCTACCGATTTGTACTCGATGTTGCAAACACATTGAAGGCCACTTAATGTGAACTTTTTGATTGCACCTGGATTTTGGTTTCTTGTGTGATTGTTTGTGTCTTCTATTTTAGTGTGATTTCTGTCAGGAGGATGGCCTCAATAAGAGTGTGTGTGTGTGTGTTTTTACGTTTTTGTACCAGAGAGTTGTCTTTCCACTTGGGCTTTATTTGTCATATCTAAATCAGTAAGACAAGTAAAAATGTACAACCTACCGGTACAATTTTAATAAAAATGTCCCATTATTGATATGGTACACTTTTCTTCATCTTCGTCTTCTATTGGTAGTTGTATTAGTATTAAAGTGGCTTGGAAACATTGCAAGGTTTTTTAAAAAGCTTTGTTGACGAGATGAGAGCTCTTCGCTCTCAACCACCATGAAACCCACCCAATCGAGTCCGTTCTTCCTTCCTGCAAACTGAATACCAGCCCACTCCCACTTTCACCCTTTCACTCTCCCACCACTCACCCCTTTGCCCCATTCTCACATACCCAAAACCCCTCTTTTTACCCCACCTACTTTACTTTACTATCACACCTGATTAATGGACCCTCAGCCATTAAAGCCAAGCCAGATTGCAGATCTGGAAGCAACAACACTGAGCTACCAGAAGCTCGTGTAAATGCCAGAGTGAACCCAGATGGGACAAAGGAGCTTAGCTTTAATGGCCCACATGGAAGCCATTCAAGAGATAAGGGGAAAACAGGGCAGGCACAGGTTCAAACAGAGGAAGTGGCGATTGGTGAAATTCCTTCTGTCGACACATCGAAATCTAGTGGTGAAACTTTAAAAAAGCCAATAGATGTTGTGGGGTTGCCAAAAGACAAGCAATATCCGACAAAGCCTCAACCTTACCTGCTGGATGCTCAGCAAAAACAACCCGCGCCTAGAGCATCTTGGAGCCAGGTCCTTAAAGAAGGACGGGCAGCTAACCACTCAGCCAATCAGAAAGAATGCCAAACCCTGGTAATGAAACTCCAATTTTTTGAGCCAAAAATGGAAAATAATAGAATTGTGGTCCACCCTCCTGAAGAAATTGGTAGGCAAGGATGTCTTGAATGGCAGAACTGTATTGTGGGATACTTCATTGGAAAGAAGCTTTCTTTTACCACTGTGAGTTACCTGGCACACAAGATGTGGGATAATCAAGGTCTTTTGGAGGTATTGGTAAAGGACAATGAATTTTACTACTTCAAATTCATGAATGATGAATCTAGAGCTAAAATCTTTGAGTCTGGCCCTTGGCTGCTATCAGGTAGGCCATTAATACTCCAGAAATGGCAACCAAATCTTTTGTTAACCAAGGAGAATCAATCCATAATCCCATTGTGGGTTAAACTCCACAATATTCCCCTCCTATTTTGGAACGAGAAAGGCCTGAGTTACATAGCAAGTGCTGTGGGGAAGCCTCTTTATGTAGATACACCCACCTCCAAGAAACACAGAATAAACTTTGCAAGAATCTGTGTTGAAGTGAATGCTAGAAATCCATTTATTGAAGCCTTTGATCTGAATGTGGATATCAATGGGATGGTTGAAACTGTGGAAATAAAGGTAGAATACCAATGGCAACCCAAGATGTGTTTTACATGTAAATTTTTTGGGCACAATGAGTCTTTATGCCCCAAAATCATGTCTAAGGCTAGGAATGATGTGGAGGAGCAAGCTGCAGTACTTCTTCTGAGCACAGACCAACCTGTCTTGTGCTTAGACAAGGGCAAAGCAGTGGCAGCTGTAGTGCTAGATACTGAAATAGTGGAGACTAATAAAAAGAGAGTTGCAGACAACCATGTGGTGTCTGGTAACGAGATTGAAGGGTATCCTCAGGTTGATTCTCAAGTCACATAAATCACAGTGAAACAAGTTGTGCCTCCCCAACAGGACACTAGGAGGATTACATCTAAGAACAAATATGCGGACCTGAGTCTAGAGGGAGGTGAAATCATTGTGGAATTAGCTGCTGAATCTCAACCTAGTACCTCAATCTGCAATGAGGTGACTAAGGAGAAGGAAAGAACAATTGGAAAAAATCATCCACCGGGAAGCAAAAAGAAAAAAGTGAAAAAGAAAGACCATGAGATAGGAAAGTCTAAGGTGACTGAGCACCTAATTCTCAGGAAAGTTCTCCCCCCTCAATGAAGCTTGCATGCTGGAACATTAGAGGACTTAACAAGCCCTCAAAGCAGGAAGAAGCCAGGAAGTTGATAGTGGAACAACAGCTTGATCTTTTGGGAATTGTTGAAACAAAAGTCAGGAGTGTGAATAAAGATAGTTTGATGCATAATGTGTTTCGAAATTGGGATTACCTAGCCAATTACGATAGCCATCATTTTGGAAGAATCTGGATTGGGTGGAACCCAAATAAAGTGAAAATTAATAAAATTGAGGAAACTGACCAAGTGATACATTGCTTGGTTAAACATTTTGATAGCAACTCACAATTTTTTGCTTCTTTTGTATATAGGGTCAAATGATGACATTGAGAGGAGAACTCTATGGAGGGGACTTAGGCACCATTCAAACGTTGTTGCCGCTGAATCATGGGTTGCTTTAGGAGACTTCAACGCTATTAGAACACCAAGTGAAACTACGAGAGGTCAAAGTAGTTGGTGTCAATCAATGGTGGATTTTGATGTTTGTTTGCAAGATTCAGAACTCATGGTTCTTAGGTACACTGGATTCAGTTTACTTGGAGTAATAGAAGAGAAGGGGAAACCGTTGTAGCCAGAAAGCTGGATAGAGTTCTGGTTAATGAAGCCTGGACTAACAGATTCCAAATGTCTACGGCTGATTTTCTTCCTGCAGTTGTCTCGGACCTTGGCCTAGCAATTGTTCAAATTGGCCCAAGGCTCCCTAAAAAAAAATGCCCCTTTAAATTTTTCAACCACATTGCAGCAAGAGAGGACTTTTTGGACCTTGTTCAGCAGATTTGGATTCAAAATGTACAAGGAAGTCGCCAGTTTCAAGTTGTCAGCAAGCTCAAAGGTCTCAAAGTTATTTTTAAAGGGATTATCAAGGAAGTAAGGGATGTTTCAGTGAAAGCAAGAGAGGCAAGAGAATCTCTAATGAGATGCCAAGGAAAGCTGGACACTAACCCTGCTAATACTGCATGGAGACAAGAAGAAATTCAGCTCCTGAAGGATTATACTCAAGCAGCCAAAGATGAAGAAATTTTTTACAAGCAGAAATCCAGAGTCCAATAGCTCAAAGAAGGAGACATGAACGCATCATATTTTTCAAGACAATGAATTGTAGAAGAAATAAGAAAAAGATTCTTACGCTTGATAGGGTGGATGGATCAAAAGCAGAGGGTGATCATGCAGTGAAGGAAGAAGCTGTTAATTACTATGCCAACTTATTNCGTTGAGGGCTTTCATTTGGAAGGGCACTGAGCTCAAATATACTGGAGCTAAAGTTGCATGGAATGATGTTTGCAAGTCAAAAAGAGAGGGTGGCCTGGGTATAAAAGGGTTGAAGGAATGGAACAATGTCTTGCTCCTGAGACATTTGTGGCAATTGTTTAATGACAAGAAAAACTTATGGACCCAATGGATACATGCTTACTATATAAGGGATCGAAACTTATGGGNTAAGCTAGACTTGCTGTCCCAGTCCAAGAGCGAAGAGCTGGTATGTAGTCCGTTGTTCAAAGCAAAATTCCACCACACACTGCTGCCGAAATGGTTAGAGAAGTGTCTAATGAAGAAATAAAGGAGGTAATCTTCTCTCTAAATGACCATAAAGCTCCTGGCCCAGATGGGTTTAATGCTCTATTTTTTAAGAAAGCTTGGTCAATCATTGGGCATGATATTACTGATGCAGTTAAAGAGTTCCTTACTTCTGGTCAGCTGCTTAGAGAGCTAAATAATACAATCATCACCTTGGTCCCCAAAGTTTCAAACCCCTCAACTATAGGGGATTTTAGACCAATCTCTTTTTGTAACACTCTTTATAAAGCTATCTCAAAGCTTTTAGCTAACATAATCAAAAAATGTCTTCCAAACCTTATCAATCCTATCCAAGCTGCCTTCATCCAAGGTAGAAGAATTGGGGACAACATCCTGTTAACTCAAGAGCTTATGAAAGACTACCACAGAGATTCTGGTCCCCCTAGATGTGCACTTAAAGTTGACATTAGGAAAGCCTTTGACACTGTCCAGTGGGATTTTCTGCTTGATGCTTTGAAAGCCTTTAATTTCCCAATAACAATGAGGAATTAGATCCATGCCTGCATTACTACAGCCAAGTTCTCGGTTAATATGAATGGTGAGCTGGCTGGTTACTTCTGAAATGTTAGAGGATTAAGACAGGGAGATCCATTATCTCCCTACCTTTTTATAATTGCAGTGGAGTTTCTATCCCTGATAACCCAGAACAACATAAAATCCAATCCCAGTTTAAGTTCCATTGGAGATGCTCAAAGCTCAGAATGGTTCAACTCTCCTTTGCTGATGATTTGATGTTATTTTGTCATGGTGATGCGACCTCTGTTCAAACCTTGAAGAGATCTCTTGACCAATTTGGCCAACTCTCTGGATTG
>CAUOFW020003425.1:459612-519858 GCA_963454935.2 Ilex paraguariensis
AGTGGCTTGGACAACAGTTTGATCTTTGAACAGTGTATAGGATGGAACTCAGTTTTGCATGTATATTTTTCAAATGTTTGGTCTAAATTTCAGATCAAACAAACAATCGTTACACATTCTCTTTCACCACTATTCGATTAGAGCACTCTAAGTGACCATGTTCTCTTTCGCCGCATTCTCTCTGTGTTTGTTCAAATTAAAAAATTGTCAATTAAGTGACCATTGCAATTATAACACCAAGAAGATTAAGTAATCAGACAAAATTGATAACTTTAAGAGTATCCAGACAAAATTAAAAGGGGGTGTCGTACTAGTGGGAATGCATTCCTAGGTATTTTCCCCTTAATTAATCATGACTACCTTATGCTTGTTTGCCTGATTAGATTTGGGTGCTTTCCATGCTCTCATACTTTCTGTTTGGCATATTTTTGAATTACGAGCGTGTTAAAGTTTAATTGAATTTAAAATTCAAATATGTGCGACTTTATTTATTTGAATCGGTGTGAGGTTCTAAAATCATGACTATTCAAGTGATTGTAACAAGACATAAAGCTATCTTTGAGTTTTTTTCTATGCCTTCAGGATTAAGAACTTTAAATAATTTCACAACTAGCAACGTAACAGACTAGAACGTAGACATAAAGTTGGAATGTATAAAAATAGTAGGTAAACTAAACTTGGAAAATGTAAGGAGTACTATACTTAACATTAAATGAAAGCAGTAAAGATTACTGTAGGGACGAATTACAACATAAAGTATAGTTATTAAGAAGTAAAAAATAAGAAAGTAGGAGACAGGTTGACTCTATGTAAAAATTGTTGTGTTTGATGGTGGATCTATTCTTTGTAGTCTTGCCCTTATTATTTATAGGGATAGTCTTCAACGGTCGAAATCATCTTTTCTAGCCATGACTGTAATCATGGCCTTTATCCCTCGAAATGTGCAGACGTGCACTGAACCAGTCTCTAACAGACGTCTCATGATGTCACATTTTCCCATTTATCGGAATTCTTAGATTCCCACTTCCTTAACCACCATGTTAAGTATGGACTCCCACAGACCTTTTCATAACTCTAGGATTGTCTCCACGTGTCACCCTCAAATTTTGTTATTTTTCGATGTAAACACTATCTAATTATTATGATTTGTCATTAAATGGTGTTCTTGATTGTTGCAAATTTTTTTCGTTAAAGCAAATTCTGAAGAACGTAAACAATTTTTTTTTCTCATTGTAACTAGTAGCATATTTAGATTGGCATATATTATTTAGATTTCTATGGTTGAAAACTGTTCAAGAGGTCAAGGTGACTCACCGATGACCGACCGGGCCGAAAAAAGGAAGCAAGAAAAGGGTATCTTCGCATTATGCTAGAGAGGGCTATAACTACTTGTACCATTGAATGTTTAAATATACATGCTAGGATTTGCAGCAAACCAGAAGGTTTGGAGACATTTTGTAACAGAGCCTTAGTCGGACTCCTTGTACTTGCTAAGTGTAGTACCCGATAATTGCAGAACACATGTTCAAATTATACAAGGAAAAATGGCATGAGTTACTAGTTGACATAGAAGTAGGGCCCAACAAAGTCCAGCTAGATGGTATGGATAACAGTGCCAAGTGTGACGCCCCTAGGTGCAACACCCAAGGTGCGATGCCTCAGGCATGACGTCCTTAGGTGCAACATCGCAACAGAGTGAAACATATCCCCATCGTATTGAGAGTGATAAATAGACCCTTCACCAATGGTGAACAAAAGTGGAACCNAGACCCTTCACCAATGATGAACAAAAGTGGAACCACATAAGTTTAGGGGTAACCTCCGCGAGACTCATCTCCCCCACTGTGGAAGTGATATCCTCAACCTACTAGACGTCATTACTCGACTAGCCCAATGGACTAAAAGGAGGGGTCTCCACCTAGGGACATGGTAGTATAACCCTCTTCAATGAGAATTGAGTAACGGGGATGGGCGAGNATCATTGCTCGACTAGCCCAATGGACTAAAAGGAGGGGTCTCCACCTAGGGACATGGTAGTATAACCCTCTTCAATGAGAATTGAGTAACGGGGATGGGCGAGCATGATTGTTTACCTCGACCTAAGGTAGAGTCTCGATAGTATAGTCTGCTCTAGCAAGCATCCCAGTGTATGGCTCACTGCCTACTAAGATGTGCTTAACTAGGATTCAGAAGGACTCCTATAGTAACTGAAGTTATTGATCTGAATCAACATATGGGATAAATGAAACATGTGGATTGATGGTTGAAGGACCAAAATTATGAGGATTTCCTCTATTGAGCACCTCGACAAACATCTCAAGAAAAGGTTCAGAGAAAGAAGAGAAGATCCCGGGTAGGAGCGCACTGAGGGCATCGTATACATGGCCCTCTCGAGGTCATGGACCTGTTGTGACCAGTCACGAACTTTAATCTTGGGAGCCCCCTTTCACCTCTGTTGTCAAACCAATCTAGTTAATGTTGGGACACGTGGCACACGGTTAACGGCCACTGATATCGCCGTAGTCGAAACAGTTGTGGGTTGGCTCGAGTGTTAGGTGGTCGTAGAGGGTAACCCTTCCGGCAGCCTGACCTACATGGACACTGTGCTATAAATACACACATTACTTACCTATTGCGAAGACTGAGATTTTTATGTGGCTAGTGAAAGCATTTTCACTCTACCTACACTCTGTCCAACTGGTTAGACCCTTTGTTAATAGATTGCTCGAGTTC
The DNA here is from genome assembly GCA_963454935.2 of Ilex paraguariensis. Taxonomy (NCBI): domain Eukaryota; kingdom Viridiplantae; phylum Streptophyta; class Magnoliopsida; order Aquifoliales; family Aquifoliaceae; genus Ilex; species Ilex paraguariensis. The sequence continues at coordinate 462,346 of CAUOFW020003425.1, forward strand.
CTTCTATTACATCCACTTATCTTATTTATCCTCTTCAATTATCCTTAGCATAAACACGTGACAACAATAATAGAGTTAAAAGTTTGAATCTTATCTTCATATATTTTTGTCCGCTTTTCTATCACATCTTGAATTATTCAGTTTTACAAATTTTCATATTTAGTATTGCAAATGTTCCATGTAGCCCTGGCAGTAGTATTTGGTTACTTTCCCAATCACCATCTTGCCTTAAAAACACATACACACATATAAGTCGTAATCATCTCTATCATTATCGCAAACAGATTACTTGAGAGGGGCTTTTAGAGGCATTCCCCCAATGTCATCTTTATTTATAGAACTTTAATATTATTAAACTAAAAATAAGATTTTTTCTAATCAAAATCTTACACTTTTCAGTAATTACGTATCTAATTTACCACACTATTTATAATTCTTCACTATCTATCTATTTATCTAACTTCTCATACTATCTCTAACTTTCAAGTTTTCACTATCTAACCTATACTATCTTTAATTCTCATTACCTATCTTCTTTTAACTTTCCTCAAATATTAAGATGAGTAGGGAAGTTAAAACGAGATCAAAATATCAATCACATGCATTGCACCCGACTGACCACGATAACAATGGAAAAGGGACCAACCATGTTAAAACCTACAAAATTGATCCCCAAATCTGAATGCTAAACAACAAATAAGGCAAAAAGAAGTCGATCTTATCTGATGTCTCCTCGCGCCTCACGAGGGGTTTTATAGGATTTCTACATATTCATCTAATTTGTCCATGCCATTAGACAGTTTGCTCAAAGATGAACCCTCAATAAAAAAATAAATATTGATTCTGCTATGAAATTTTTCCACAAACCTAATGCCTCCTGTGACCCACTTTGTCATTACATTGAACATGCACCGCGCATGGCATATATTAAACCATTTTCTTCCTCTCTTTCCCACTCTCTCACTCACACTCACACACGCACACGCACACACACACACACACATATATATATAGAACAATGCAACCTCACAAAGCCCAAGCCACAATTCCCCACACACTAAAGAAACAAGTCGCCACATAGCTGAAAATCACTCAAGATTCTTATTTTCTCTTTACTCATGTCAAAATCACAAGAGGTGGAGGCTTTTGGATGGGCTTGTAGAGACCCATCTGGTGTTCTCTCTCCATTCAAGTTTTCAAGAAGGTTTGGTTTGGGTTTCTCCCTTAATGGAAGAAAATATCTTGTTCATTATAAATTAACGAGACAAAAGTCTTTCATCCTTGTGACATGACATACTTTTCTTGAGTTAGTTTAAAGTATTTTTGTTATATAGCTAGGTTGAGTGACCATGTTTATTGATACGATGATGGTGGTGCTAATGTGTGTGGTATGACTATGTAGGACTACTGGTGATCAAGACGTGAGATTGAAGGTGTTGTATTGCGGGATCTGTCGCTCAGACCTTATGATGAACAAGGATTATTGGGGTGTTGCATTGTATCCAACTGTTCCAGGGTATGTATAATGTAATGTTTGGTCGGTCTCCCGCTTAATATGTACATTTATTGATTTTTTTTTCTTCATACACATAGATAGATTACTATTGGCATCCATTATAATTTTTTAACCACACACCTATAACAAAGGAGAAAATCCATTGAGGGGGTGAAATAGAAGTCCCAAAAGGGGGCTCAATCGAACATCGAAGAGGGGGACATTGAGAGAATTCAGTCATTGACTTTGATAAAGTTTACTCCTTGACCCTTAGTTTTTCTTCTCAAGAGAATCAAGCCACCAACTAGACTAGACCCAGTTGATCACTTTATCGAAGTTAAAAATAGTTTTGGTGATTTAATTCTAGTTGGGGACCAATAGTTTTGCTTTTGAGGTATATCTCATGTATCTAAATTGAAATGATCAATGCAGGCATGAGATTGTGGGTGTAGTGACTGAAGTGGGCAAGAACGTGCAAAAGTTTAATGTCGGAGACAAAGTGGGCGTGGGATGCCTGGTGGGATCATGTCGAAAATGCGAGAGCTGTGCTAACAACCTTGAAAATTATTGTCCCCAACAAATGCTCACAGACAGTCCCCCCTACGTTGATGGAATCATAATCCATGGGGGTTTCTCCGATCACATGGTCGCCGATGAGCACTTTGTACTTCGTTGGCCTGACGACTTGCCTCTAGATTCCGGCGCCCCTCTCCTCGGTGCAGGAATCACAATGTACAGTTCATTGAGGTATTTTGAACTTGACAAGCCTGGTATGCACATTGGGGTGGTGGGTCTCGGAGGACATGGCCATTTGGCTGTGAAATTTGTAAAGGCCCTTGGTGGTAAAGTGACAGTGATTAGTACATCCCCTAATAAGAAGGAGGGAGCTATCAAAAACCTTGACATTGACTCATTTTTGGTCAGTAGTGACCCCGATCAGATGCAGGTAATTATTAATTAGTAGGAATCTTTACTTTTTTACTTTTTTTTTATGGAGTGGAGATGGGAAAGAGCAGAAGCCCCAACCACCTGTGGACAAAAGTGAGCCTTTACCACCAGATGAGTCCGTCATTTCATATCGAAATGTTTTATGGTATTCAGTNTGTGAGTGAGCCTTTACAACTAGACTACTTCTTCATCTCATATCGAGATGTTTTATGGTATTCAGTCCTCATGTTGTTATGTTTGATATGACTAGATTGCAATGGGCACACTAGATGGTATCATTGATACCGTCCCTGCAGTTCATTCTCTTCAACCTTTAATTGATTTATTAAAAACCGATGGAAAGCTTGTGATGAGCGGTGGACCATTAGAGCTGCTAGATCTACCGGTGTCCCTTTTGATTTCTGGTAAGTGCATTTCACTTACTAGCATCTATGGAAAGAGTTGTGATTAAAGGTCTTGCACAACTTTAAGTTATCTAGCATTAGTTTTTGATATAAAAAACTTGGTTTTATTAACTAAATTGAACAAGACAGTATAGCTGACTTGGGGTAGGGAATGATAGGTCGAAAAATAGTGGCCGGAACTGACATTGGAGGGTTGAAAGAGACGCAAGAGATGCTTGATTTTGCAGCNACTGACTTGGGGTATGGAATGACAGGTCGAAAAATAGTGGCCGGAACTGACATTGGAGGATTGAAAGAGACGCAAGAAATGCTTGATTTTGCAGCAAAACACAACATTGTAGCGGATGTGGAGGTTATTCCTATAGACTATGTGAACACAGCAATGGAGCGTCTCGAGAAAGGCGATGTCTGCTACCGATTTGTTCTGGATATGGCAGCACATTGAAGACTAATTAATGTGAACATTGATGGCACTTGGGTTTTTCTTCTACGATCATGTTCGAGTTGTTTACTATTGATTTCAATAAGAGGGTGACCTCAAGAAGTTAATTTGATGTGTTGTGTGATTTTTTTCTTGCCTACAGTGTTGTCTACTTGTCTTGTACGTCAGTTTGATTTGATATATAGTCTAAATCAGCTGGGGGAAGTGAAAATGTGGAAATTACAAATGCAATTTTATAATAATTCTTGTCAAACCTCTACGGTATTTACCAATTGTCATACAACTGTAATAACTTAATTTATAGATCATCATCATAAACAGATGAAAGAAATCCAATGACATATCGACTAATGTCACAAGTTTACAATGAATACTTGCGTAAATCATTATTTTCTTAACTCTTTAATTTTAAATCACATCAGAATGAAAAGTTTAAAAAATAAAGAACGAAAATGTCATGAATACTAAGAAGATTTCATTAAATTTACATTTAGTTATATAGCTGGCCTATTTTTGAGGTTTCTCTTCCCTCTAAGAAGACACAACTAAAACTACAATCTTATGAATGTTAACCAACAAAATGATAATTCTAATTTTAATAGCAATACGTGGATCCACGGAACCTAGGTTGGGAACAGATTTTTACTAATAAGGATTAATTAAGATCCAAAAGTCAGAACACTTTTATATTTAAAATAAATGATGCTCGATTCAAAATCTTATAGGTTGTAGTCTTAAAAATAGTATGTAGTGCCTTTTACATGCATGTACGCATGCACCCTCCAATGATAGTGAATTCCGTGCAAAATTTTCATGAAGGGNGTCCAATGATTGTGAATTCCGTGCAAAATTTTCATTAAGGGTATATTTGGTTCGGGTATTAATGGTAGGAAAAAAAAATTAGACCAAAGTAAATACCATATTTGAAACAAGTTACGTGACCCTCGCTGTCTTATAGCACAAGCTAATACCGACTTGATGCGATGTTATAGTGTCTACTAATATCACATGACTGTACAACTAGATCCCTATGATATAGGTGGTACAACATCAATGCCATTTGATATTAGGATTAAAAATGACAAAAGCACCTTTGACTTGGCATTGAATTTGATCACATGAAAGTATTAGTTTTTCTTATTAATTTAATACCATACATTAATACCCAATCCCCAACCAAGACCGGCATCAAGATAATGAACTCACGCCTTATTCTAATCATGAACCAAACATGTTACAAATGAGAAAAGAAAAAATAATAGAGTGAATAATNGCCATTTCTATCCCTTATCTCGTTGGCATATTATTACTATACTATGGGAATGTCAGTAGGTAGTACCCACCATGAACACCATGTAGCTCCCAAAAAAGTTGAGGCTTTTTTTTATGAGGCCTCGCGCCCCACGAGGGTCTTATGTGGCNGTACCATAGTTATCAAGTACAATGGTAGGGAGGAGAGTTATACAACTCAATGAAAATGTAATGTGTAGAAAAAACAATGTTTCATACACAAAAAATTCAGTACTAGCAACATGCCTAACTAATAACAACTGGTATATTTTAGACATGGTTATTAGTTTCACATTGTCATATTATGTATGTTAGAAACTTGTATTTTACTACGCATTTAGTCATTTTCCATCCAAAATATATCGTACATTTTATTTAGGATAATGTGAAGTAGTTCCAATAGTCAAGTAGAGACACATTGCCACCCTAAAATAAATATTTTATTTTTTGATGGAGTAAATTAGGTGTAAAATGTCTTGGCCTATTTTCATATTGACCAAAGGACACTACTCTTCTATCTAATCCAACACTTCCTATTTTTTAAAATTATTGTATATATTTTTATATTCACTTTTGTTTTCCGTATGTTAGTTGCCTATAATGCTGTAAAACATGATTAGATGTAATAATAAACTGTTGTAACCTAAAAGTTTTCTCTTATTTATCAAACATTCAATTTCTCAACAAGATTGAGAATAATCTCAAATAAGTTTCACAAACTAAATAAAGGATATGGACTCTGTTGTTGTGTAATTTAAGAAAAACATTAGCAAAAAATTTAGCTTACAATTACTTAATTATAAAAAAATAAGAGATTTCAAAGAATATACGGAGTACAAGTTACTGTTTTGTAGTTTTTGTTCAAATTTCATGCAGTCTAAATAAAATTTGGTTTTACTATTTTGTACAATAATTTAGCCTTGAATCTTAAGCCTTGTCATATTTTGACTTGCTTGGACTTAATCCTCTTCTTGGATCAACTTGTGAATTGTTTTCAATCTCCCCCAGTACCAATTTCATGTCTAGTTTATAAGTCGTGTCTACAATTATCAAACCTACTCTGAACAGTGATATGGGGTGATAATAAAATACTAGTGAGCTGCTTTACATAGCCTATTTGTACTATTGCAAGAACCTCAAACTTTTTGCCCAATACTAGTATACATACTGAATTCAATCAGATTCTGCTAATGATGTTCTCAGAATTAACTGTTTCTCTCCAAAATGCTTTGAGGCAAAGGATATCTCGTATGCTTTTCTTATTTTAGATGATATTTAAAAAATAATAAAAATAAAGAATTCATGAGGGCTCATATTAGGATGAGTGAGAGCTGGAATCTTTTGTCTTCTTTGTGACCCACCCATTTCTATCCCTTATCTCGTTGGCATATTATTAATATACTATGGGAATGTCAGTAGGTAGTACCCACCATGAACACCATGTAGCTCCAAAAAAAGTTGAGGCTTTTTTTTATGAGGCCTCGCGCCCCACGAGGGTCTTATGTGGCCTGCACATACACATATATGTAGAGAGCAATGCAACCTCACAAACCCAAAGTCACCACCATTCACATACACCAATTCTCCAGTCACTCTAGATTCTTATTTTCTCTTCCTAATGGCAAAATCAGAGGAGGTAGAAGCTTTTGGATGGGCAGCTAGAGACCCGTCCGGTGTTCTCTCTCCCTTTAAGTTTTCAAGAAGGTTAGGGCTTCTATCTTGTTGAAAGNCCCATTTCTATCCCTTATCTCGTTGGCATATTATTAATATACTATGGGAATGTCAGTAGGTAGTACCCACCATGAACACCATGTAGCTCCAAAAAAAGTTGAGGCTTTTTTTTATGAGGCCTCGCGCCCCACGAGGGTCTTATGTGGCCTGCACATACACATATATGTAGAGAGCAATGCAACCTCACAAACCCAAAGTCACCACCATTCACATACACCAATTCTCCAGTCACTCTAGATTATTATTTTCTCTTCCTAATGGCAAAATCAGAGGAGGTAGAAGCTTTTGGATGGGCAGCTAGAGACCCGTCTGGTGTTCTCTCTCCCTTTAAGTTTTCAAGAAGGTTAGGGCTTCTATCTTGTTGAAAGTCCTTTGTACTTTTCCCCTACTTCAAGCGACTTACTTAGAAAAAAAATTGGTTATTAGTTAGTGTAAATGACCATGTTAATTGAATTAGTGATGGTGAGAATGTGTGTGATCTGATGGTGCAGGGCTACTGGTGATAAGGATGTGAGGTTGAAAGTATTGTATTGCGGGATTTGTCACTTTGATCTTGAGATGAACAAGAACGAATGGAGTGCTACAGTATATCCAAATGTCCCAGGGTATGTTTGGTCTCTCCTGTTATAGTTATGCATATCTGGAGGATATAACTCTAATCAACAAGAAGTAATTTTTGTTTAGGAACTACTGCACAAGGTTTTTACTGAGGAAACATTTTTCAGGGAAAACCCTAAAATTAGTCGGTAATGGCCATCCATGACGAAGATTAAATTTCTTTTCATTCAAACTAGACTTCTATTTACTAAACCATTTGCAAAATGTGGCAATGTTCCGGCCACATATCCCCTACCAATGTTAACCCTCAAAAATAAATTTCCTATGCCAAAGTTGTATGAATATTATTGTGTCGATGAAAACTTCTTTTCCTCGGTTTTTGTAGTATGTATCCACTAAATTGTTCAATGCAGGCATGAGATTGTGGGTATAGTAACAGAAGTGGGTGCCAAGGTACAAAAATTCAACATTGGAGACAAAGTGGGTATTGGATCCGTGATTGGATCATGTCGGAAATGTGAGAATTGCATTAACAATTTCGAAAATTATTGCTCTGCACACCAACTCACAGACAGTCCTCCACCACCCTACAAAGATGGAACCACCAACTATGGGGGCTACTCTGACCACATGGTCGTTGATGAACACTTTGTGCTTCGATGGCCAGAAAATTTGCCTCTTGATTCTGGTGCTCCCCTTCTAGGTAAGAGTCACAATTCTTGACACGGCAAATTAAATTAACAATACTACACAAACCAGATCATGTCGGTAACTTGCCTCTTGATTTTTGTGATCCACTTCTAGGTGCTGGAATAATAACTTACAGCCCTTTGAGATATTTTAAACTCGACAAGCCAGGTATGCATGTTGGGGTGGTAGGTCTCGGAGGGATTGGTCATCTAGCTGTGAAAATTGCAAAGGCTTTTGGGGTTAAAGTCACAGTGATTAGTACATCCCCAAAAAAAAAGGATGGAGCTATTAAATATCTTGGTGCTGACTCGTTTTTGGTCAGTAACGACTCAGATCAAATGCAGGTAATTAGTAGTAGGATTGTTATCATTGTCAAAATGTTGATAAAATTCTAATTTTTTGTAGNTTGTTATCATGTCAAAATGTTGATAAAATTCTAATTTTTTGTAGTGATCTCAGAACTTTATTTTCTATGTTATATTATGTTGAATATGGCTAGGCTGCAGCGGAGACAATGGATGGTATCATTGATACTAGCTCTGCAGTTCATCCTCTTTTACCGTTGATTAATCTATTGAAACCCCATGGAAAGCTTGTTATAGTTGGTGCTACAGAAGAGCCTCTAGGTCTACCAGTGTGTCCAATGATTATTGGTAAGCATTCCACTTTTACTTGTACCATGAANGGCATCATGAAAAATGAGAAAAGAATATTCTTGCAAAGCTTAAAACCATCGTTTGGTAATGCTTTTTTGTTATTATATAATTGTTTTCAAGAAAAAAGGCAATTTAGTCAAAAATGTAAAAAATATATTTAATTAGTAAGATTACTTTTTAGTACTTAACTAATACACTTAACAATTATATTGTATCTTATTATTCATATAATTATGGTTTGAAGAAGGGAGTTGTGCCAAAACAAGCAAAAGCTACTTAAAAAAATACATCAAAAACATTAAAAAAAAACAAAGTAATTTAAAAAATATTATCAAATGGTACCTTGTTATCTGGCATTCTAATACAAACAACTCTCTGGGGTATGGAATGATAGGTCGGAAGATAGTGGCTGGGAGTGCCATTGGTGGGATAAAGGAGACCCAAGAAATGCTTGATTTTGCNATGGTACCTTGTTATCTGGCATTCTAATACAAACAACTCTTTGGGGTATGGAATGATAGGTCGGAAGATAGTGGCTGGGAGTGCCATTGGTGGGATAAAGGAGACCCAAGAAATGCTTGATTTTGCTGCAAAACACAACATTACAGCCGATGTGGAGGTTATTTCTATGGACTACGTGAACACTGCAATGGAGCGGCTTCAGAAAGGACATGTCCGCTACCGATTTGTACTCGATGTTGCAAACACATTGAAGGCCTCTTAATGNCACAGCCGATGTGGAGATTATTTCTATGGACTACGTGAACACTGCAATGGAGCGCCTTCAGAAAGGACATGTCCGCTACCGATTTGTACTCGATGTTGCAAACACATTGAAGGCCTCTTAATGTGAACTTTTGATTGCACCTGGGTTTTGGTTTCTTGTGTGATTGTGATGCATATCAATAAGTGTGTTTTTTTTTTACGTTTTTGTACCAGAGAGTTGTCTTTTCACTTGGACTTTATTTTTTATATCTAAATCAGTGAGACAAGTGAAAATGTACAACCTNTTTTTTAACGTTTTTGTACAAGAGAGTTGTCTTTCCACTTGGACTTTATTTTTTATATCTAAATCAGTGAGACAAGTGAAAATGTACAACCTACCAGTACAATTTTAATAAAAATGTCCCATTATTGATAAGGTACACTTTTCTTCGTCTTCATCTTCTTCTGTTTGTTATTGTCTGTCTTAGTATTAAAGTGGCTTGGACAACAGTTTGATCATTGAACAATGTACAAGATGGCAAACGTTTTGGGACCGTTTAGAAATGGATGATTATGGATTATTTATCAACTTATTTCTTCGTGCACATTTTCAAACATTTTGTCTAAATTTCATATCGCACAAATAACTGTTAAACATTCTCTTTCACCACTATTCGATTAGAGCACTCTGCGTTGTTCAAATTAAAAAAAAATAGTCAATTATGTGACCGTAGTAATTATAACACCAAAAGGATTAAGTAATTAGAGAAAATTAACGATTTTTCTTTCTGTTGTGGTACATGATTTTAATTGAGGGGGTAGTTACCCGTGAAATGGGTGTCGCTTGTAAGCTCGAGCTAAAGTTGATGCAGAATGAAATAGTGTAAAATGGATTTTATTTCGAGTAGAATTGTATCTTAATTAAAACAAATTGCATTAGGATTTATTTGGATCAAAAACTTGTGTATGATTAGGGTTATATCTTGTTGACATGGAATTCTCCTCCAATTTCCATCTGGTCATATATATGACTTTTAGTTATGCCACCAAGTGATCAATTGCTAGTTAGATGTGTAACTCCTCTGACATACAAAAGACATAGTTATTCTTTGAACACTAAGAAAACAAGGCCGTTTAACTTACAAAATAACGTCGTTTTGTTAGTCATATTGGAACAGCCAACTTTGTTGGAGGTAGAGCACCAGCCCGTGAAGGCTTTAATTTTTATGGGGCTGCTAGAGACCCATATGGTGTTCTCTCTCCACTCAAGTTTTCAAGAANTGAAGGCTTTAATTTTTATGGGGCTGCTAGAGACCCATATGGTGTTCTCTCTCCACTCAAGTTTTCAAGAAGATTTTGATTTCTCAGTGAAGAAGGAAGTCTTCCACGCTCTTCGCAAAATTTTCATGATTCGGTTTAACAATTTTTAGTTATAATTAGTCGAATAACCATGTTAATTATTGAGAGATGATGAGAATGTATGCAATTTGATGGAGTTAGGCTACTAGTGGTTAGGACGTGAAATTCAAAGTATTCTATTGCGTGATATATTGCTCGGACCTCAAAAAAACAAGGAACAAAAACAAATGGGGCGTTAAAACATTCATATTAACTTAGGGTATATTTGATAATGTAAAATTGATCCAAGAGGCCTTGTATCTAGACAACAACCTAATCCTCAAGAGTCTCTGGACCTAGGAACTTCAATGCAATGTCATTTTTTTTTCCTTACCAGATTAGACCTCAAATCAAGGATTTCCAACTCAAAATTTCATTGTAGGCCATGTTTTGATATAGCACTATGTTACGGAGAAAAAAAAAATCATTATCGTAATAAAAATTATTCCTATTATGATGATAGATTCATCTATTATCTTAATCTTGATTCAAACATAATATGTATGGCAGAATGAAATATGAAGTGGGCTCAAATTCATTATTTAGTCTCATTCCAGGTTATACCCGAAACAATCCGTCACTAAAAGGTTTAATTTTTGGAGTGAGAAACACTTACAAACTCAACAATGGCCTGTTTGGGGGTTGAAAATCTCAGTTTTTTTTTCATGTTTTCAAACAAAAAGTAGTCTGATTTGTTTGAATTTGGGCTTATGGATGGCTTTTTCTATTAGTTTTTTTTGAGCAAAAACAACTTTTATCAACACCAAGGGAAAACTTAAAAATGGGGCTTATCCAAGGAGTTCCAAGAAAAAATCGTCTTTTTCATAAACACTCTAAACAGTTCCAAAAGTNTTTTGAGCAAAAACAACTTTTATCAACACCAAGGGAAAACTTAAAAATGGGGCTTATCCAAGGAGTTCCAAGAAAAAATCGTCTTTTTCATAAACACTCTAAACAGTTCCAAAAGTTTTTTTAACTCTGACTTTTTTATATTAAGCCGATTTAATAATAAATGTATCATCGAGAAATATTTTTCTTTTTCTTTTTAAAATGGGTGCAATACAAGGACTACTTAGGGGGTCACTAATCCTAGTACTACTCTTGTTTAAACACGTTTAACTGCAGAGTTCTGATGAGATTCGTTCATTATTGCACTTATATTGCCAAGAAATATAAAATTGACTGTACACTGTAAATATATGACATAAATCAGACTATACAAGACCACAAATAAATCAAATATGAGTGAAAATAATATTAACACAACATAAACTAACATGACATAATTAACCCATTAACCCCCTTAATTTCTGTAGGTACCAATAGTTGATCTTACATTAGTTCACATATTGTTCATTCAGGGTGACCATTATTTAGTGTGGCCTCGTGCCTCGCAAGGGTCTTATATGTTTAGTACAAGATATCTTTTTGATTCTGCTATAAAGAATAGGGTAAATCTTATAAATGCCCATCAACTAAGATCTTTATTTTAAATTGACCCCTGAACTTTTAATTATTTTAATTTGTCTCCTGAACTATGTAATTTTGTTTCAATCGACCCTTTCTATTAAGATTAACCATTAAATTAGATAAATTAACGATTAAACTTAACGGAATCTATCTCTTTTGATGGTTAAATTTTAAAAAAAAAAAAATATCTCAATTATTGATTAATCTTAACAAAAGGGATTGATTGTAATAAATAAATTATNTTTTAAAAAAATATATCTCAATTATTGATTAATCTTAACAAAAGGGATTGATTGTAATAAATAAATTATACAGTTCTAGGGGCAAATTGGAACAATTTAAAACAAATGTCATAGTTTTAAAATTGTTTGAACATTTGCTTAAAAGATAATTAAAAAGCACAAACTGATNATACAGTTCTAGGGGCAAATTGGAACAATTTAAAACAAATGTCATAGTTTTAAAATTGTTTGAACATTTGCTTAAAAGATAATTAAAAAGCACAAACTGATTGACCTCACGTGATCTTCCATCACATGTGAAGCATGCTTCACAAATTGAACTTTTTTTCTTATACTTTCGCTCAATTTTACTCCGTAACGAATCACCCACATTGCATGGGTTAAAAGCCCATGAATATATAACTAGGGACTCCCCTTTGAATTTATAATGAGTGATGGTAAAATTGAGTTGCGTTACCCCTATATAAAAGTCAAATACCAAAACATTAGCAAATTACATTGATACCCCCAATTTTTTTCATAATTTAAAGAGATGCCCTCATAGTTTTTGAAGTTAGACTGCACTCGCTCCTAGTTTGGATTGATTTTTCATTGGGTTTTACTCAATTAATCAATACCACAATGTATTTGTACTTATTGAATTTCATAAACAAACCATTCCTTTGTTGATAATTGGTAAATGATACTTTGTACCCCCAAATGATTTTTGTATTTTAAATTTTATTCAATTAAAATTTTTATATTACACCCAATAATGAAGTTCAAAACTAAACGTTTTATTTGTTTTTTTTTTTGGTATTAATTCTTCAAACTATTTTTTTTTATCCACAANTTATATTACACCCAATAATGAAGTTCAAAACTAAACGTTTTATTTGTTTTTTTTTTTGGTATTAATTCTTCAAACTATTTTTTTTTATCCACAATTATTTGCATAATACTCAATTTTAAGTATATTTAATGAAAATTTTGTCCTCAACTTTCTTAAAATGAAGTATGGCATTGTTTACTTTAAGTGAGAGGCAAGTGATGTTTTGGACAAGGGTGCTCTTTGGATGTAGAATTGAGGTTGTTTTAGTTTATTTATTCTTATATTTTTTGGAAATGGGGAATAATTTGTACGGCTTATTTTGTCAATGTCTTTTGGGGACAAATTTGGCATGGGGTGTTAATACAATTTCAGAACATACGAGGATGCCTTTCAAAATTATTAAAAACCATTAGTAGTGTGAATATATATATATATATATATATACCAGTAATTGTCTGTGCCTTATAAAAATTGGTAAACAATAAACATATTTGTATTCATATCAAAAATCAAATCACAAAAATAAAAAAAAAGATAAATGAATTTAAGTATCGATTTTGTAGTAGGGGTGAGAGGTGGTGTGCGACAATGGTGGTGGTAGGAGACGGTGATGGTCGTGGTGTGAGACAATGATCGTGGCGGTGGTGGTCACAGCGAGGGCGGCGGCGATGGTGGTGGTGGTGGTGATGGTAAGAGACAATGATGGCTTTAGTAGGTGGCAATGACTGTGGTGGTGGTGGTAGCAGCGACGGTAACGACGACAGCGTTGGTGGTGGCAATGTTGGCAGCGAAGGCGACGGCGGTGGTGGTGGTGGTGGCGGCAGTGGTGGGGGTGGTGCTGGTGACGATAGCAACAACGACGGTGGTGGTGGTAGCGACGACAGTGGTGGTGGTAGCGACGACAATAGTGGTGGTGGTAGAAGTAGTGGTGAAGTGGTTTCAATCACTATTTTTTTTTAAAATATTTATGAGAAATAATTTCTAAAAGTACTTTTAAAACATCACTTCAAACACACCCTTAGGGGCCTATCTTTTCTATTAAATTTAGTGTGTTAATATTAGCCGGTCAATTAACTTTAAAGTAAAATTTAAAGTGATCTCAACTGCGAATATCAAAAGTCATTTTATTTATGTTTTAAAATTTGAATTGTAAATTACTTTATTATATATATATATATATAAAAGATTCCAAGTAAATCTTAGCAAATTCTCAACCTTTGGCCAGAGCACAAAAGAAAATATGAGATTTTTTGTTGGTTCCACTTAGCATGATTTAATACCCATATCTTAATTTCATGTGGCTTTATTAAACTTTTGCAAATGTCCTCCTGTCCTGTCATTTGCTAACGATTATGGACTAGTACTAGTAGTCTAGTATTAGGCTGACGAAGTTGCAAGCAAATAATCATTTGCCCTTACAAAACTATATAATTATACTAATGATAACTCGTGCGTGAAAGCACGATAAAATATAAAATTTAAACGTTCAAAAAATTGATCTCACTATATTAAATTTTTTTAAAATATATTAATTACAAATTAATTAAATATTAAATAATTAAATATGAAATAAGTGATGTGATTTGACGTTTGAGTCTGACAAAGGGATAGTGAGTGAGGTAAGTGATTGATGATAATTTTGAGGAATAAAAATATGACTGGAATAAAATTCAAACATACTTCTATTTTATTATATAAATATAACAACTCATATATGTTAATATTCTAAAGAAATTAAGCAAGAAATATATATGTACATATTTGAAACTAAATAATCATATGCAATATGCAAGACTCTTGCATTGAATATATATATATATATATGAAAGTAATATGTACAAATATATAATTACATGAAAGTAAGAAATATGTATATAATAACTACTACAAATAGCGGTATTTAAAAACTCTTAGGTCCGTTTGGATGACGGTAATCTTGTTTGTGAATAAGATTCTCATTCCTAAATCTTATATTACCATATTTTAATAGGCAATAATTCAATAATTTAACTCGAAAATAAGATTTGTACCGTAATTCAATTCCCAATAAGAGTGGGTATCTTAAACCTACCTACATTAATTGGATATTTCATAAAAAGAATAAAAATCTCAAAATGAACCTCCTTTATAAAATTAAGTTCTCCTAAAATCAATCTCCTTTTTAAAATCAAGTTTTTTTTCTAAACTAATTTGGCAATAACATTAATTTGCACACTAGATTACTGATAATAATCAAACACTAAATAAGATATTGCTATAGTAATTAAAACCCAGGTATCTCATTACTAGAAATGAGATACTCATTTCCAATTAAGATTACTGTCATCCAAATGCACCATTAAGAATAATTCAGTGTTTGAGCCTAGTCTTTGATAATTTAGATGTCTCAAGTTCAATCTCTTCTCACCCNCTCAATTAAGATTACTGTCATCCAAATGCACCATTAAGAATAATTCAGTGTTTGAGCCTAGTCTTTGATAATTTAGATGTCTCAAGTTCAATCTCTTCTCACCCTCTTAAGGGNTAATGAAAATTTTGTCCTCAACTTTCTTAAAATGAAGTATGGCATTGTTTACTTTGAGTGAGAGGCAAGTGATGTTTTGGACAAGGGTGCTCTTTGGATGTAGAATTGAGGTTGTTTTAGTTTATTTATTCTTATTTTTTTGGAAATGAGGAATAATTTGTACGGCTTATTTTGTCAATGTCTTTTGGGGACAAATTTGGCATGGGGTGTTAATACAATTTCAGAACATACGAGGATGCCTTTCAAAATTATTAAAAACCATTAGTAGTGTGAATATATATATATATACCAGTAATTGTCTGTGTCTTATAAAAATTGGTAAATAATAAACATATTTGTATTCATATCAAAAATCAAATCACAAAAATAAAGAAAAGATAAATGAATTTAAGTATCGATTTTGTAGTAAGGGTGAGAGGTGGTGTGCGACAATGGTGGTGGTAGGAGACGGTGATGGTCGTGGTGGGAGACAATGATCGTGGCGGTGGTGGTCGCAGCGAGGGTGGCGGCGATGGTGGTGGTGGTGGTAAGAGACAATGATGGCTTTAGTAGGTGGCAATGACTGTGGTGGTGGTGGTAGCAGCGACGGTAACGACGACAGCATTGGTGGTGGCGATGTTGGCAGGGAAGGCGACGGCGGTGGTGGTGGTGGTGGCGGCAGTGGTGGGGGTGGTGCTGGCGACGATAGCAACAGCGACGGTGGTGGTGGTAGCGACGACAGTGGTGGTGGTGGTAGCGACGACAGTGGTAAATTGGTTTCAATCACTATTTTTTTTAAAAATATTTATGAGAAATAATTTCTAAAAGTACTTTTAAAACATCACTTCAAACACACCCTTAGAGGCCTATCTTTTCTATTAAATTTAGTGTGTTAATATTAGCCGTTCAATTAATTTTAAAGTAAAATTTAAAGTGATCTCAACTGCGAATATCAAAAGTCATTTTATTTATGTTTTAAAATTTGAATTATAAATTACTTTATTATATATATATATATATAAAAGATTCCAAGTAAATCTTAGCAAATTCTCAACCTTTGGCCAGAGCACAAAAGAAAATATGAGATTTTTTGTTGGTTCCACTTAGCATGATTTAATACCCATATCTTAATTTCATGTGGCTTTATTAAACTTTTGCAAATGTCCTCCTGTCCTGTCATATGATAACGATTATGGACTAGTACTAGTAGTCTAGTATTAGGCTGACGAAGTTGCAAGCAAATAATCATTTGCCCTTTCAAAACTATATAATTATATTAGTGATAACTCGTGCATGAAAGCACGATAAAATATAAAATTTAAACGTTTAAAAAATTGATCTCACTTTATTAAATTTTTTTAAAATATATTAATTACAAATTAATTAAATATGTGGTAGAAATAAGTGATGTGATTTGACGTTTGAGTCTGACAAAGGGATAGTGAGTGAGGTAAGTGATTGATGATAATTTTGAGGAATAAAAATATGACTGGAATAAAATTCAAACATACTTCTATTTTATTATATAAATATAACAACTCATATATGTTAATATTCTAAAGAAATTAAGTAAGAAATATATATGTACATATTTGAAACTAAATAATCATATGCAATATGCAAGACTCTTGCATTGAATATATATATATATATATATATATATATATATGAAAGTAATATGTACAAATATATAATTACATGAAAGTAAGAAATATGTATATAATAACTACTACAAATAGCGGTATTTAAAAACTCTTAGGTCCGTTTGGATGACGGTAATCTTGTTTGTGAATAAGATTCTCATTCCTAAATCTTATATTACCATATTTTAATAGTCAATAATTCAATAATTTAACTCGAAAATAAGATTTGTACCGTAATTCAATTCCCAATAAGAGTGGGTATCTTAAACCTACCTACATTAATTGGATATTTCATAAAAAGAATAAAAATCTCAAAATGAACCTCCTTTATAAAATTAAGTTCTCCTAAAATCAATCTCCTTTTTAAAATCAAGTTTTTTTTCTAAACTAATTTGGCAATAACATTAATTTGCACACTAGATTACTGATAATAATCAAACACTAAATAAGATATTGCTATAGTAATTAAAACCCAGGTATCTCATTACTAGAAATGAGATACTCATTTCCAATTAAGATTACTGTCATCCAAATGCACCATTAAGAATAATTCAGTGTTTGAGTCTAGTCTTTGATAATTTAGATGTCTCAAGTTCAATCTCTTCTCACCCTCTTAAGGGTTAGTCACATTTATCTCCTTAGAGACATACTCTAACACAGTTTGAACCACAGTGGTCAACCGTTGAACCCGAGAGAGTAGTCAGTACAAACATGTACACCCTGTAACCAAAAAAAAAAGATAAAAACAAGATTTAATAAAAAAAAAAGTGATTTACAATTTTATCTTTAGTTTGAAAAAAAATGATTCTCGGATTTAAATGGATTACAATTCTCACCAGCATTGGCCAAGTGGGAAGTGTATTGATCCAACCTTAGAATGCTCATATATTCTCTAGGCCTGAATGTCTAAAACACTTACATTAAAAGAACAAAGACCATAATACAAATACAAACCAAAGTGGAGGTTGTTATGTTGTTGTTTTTTAATTTTACTTCTTTCAATGGCGGAGTATCTAAAATTATAAATGTTAGAGGATGAGACATGGTCGTACAGATGCTCCTTTGTTGTTATTATCTTATTTTAGTGCCATTCTCCAAACTATGATATTTTCCCCAAAAAAAAAAATTGGGAGTAGATATCAAAAATTTATATAATAAAGTACAATATAATTCAAATTTCGAAAGATAAATAAAATAATTTTTGCTATTCGCGGTTAAAATTTCTTTAAATTTTATTTTAAAGTTAATATGATGGCTAATATTAAAATCCCAAATTTAATAAGAAAAATATGTCTCTAAGAGTGTTTGGACTAATTTTTTAAAAGTGTTTGTAGGAATTATTTCTCATTAGTACTTCAAAAAAAAAAATTAATGTTTGAAACCGTCTCTCCACCACTCAACCATCACTCTCACCCCCACCACCACCACCACCACTATCACCATTACCTACCACCACCGCTGCCACTACCCTACCACCACCATTGCCCAACCACTACCACCACCATATACCCCTCCGCCGCCCCCCACTACCATCACCACTACCACCACCGCCCCACTATCATTACTACCACTACCATTACTGTCCCACCATTACCTCCACCGTCCCACCACTACTACCACCTCCGTCCCACCACCACTACCACCACTGCCCCCACCAACATCATTACCACTACCACTACCATTCCCACTACCACTACTGTCCCACTACCACCCTCACCACCACCATCATTATTACACCTTACCACCACCACTATCGCACACTACCATCACCGTCACTGTCCCACTATCACCCCATCACCATCCCCACGACCATCACAAATACGACCACCATCGCCACCTCACCTTCACTGCCCCACCACCACCACCATTACCACTGATTGTTATCATCGTCGTCCACTGCCACCACCCATCACCATTATCATCTTATTCTTATATTTATTATCATTATCATCACCATCCCATTAGCACCGTTGCCCGCTGTCAGCACCTACCACTACCATTGTTGTTCACCGTCACCTACTACCATAACCCACCACCACCCGTCATCGCCCACCACTGCAACCACCCACTATCACCTATCCTCACCACACTTATCACCGCCGTCATTTGCCAACATCCATCACACTGTCGCCTAGAAGTATCTATCGTCACCCACCGCCACCATTGTCCTCCCACCACCACCACCGTCGTCACTCATGGTTGTCATTACATCATCGTCACCCAAAATTCACCACCATCATTACCGTTGTCACCCACGGTTGCCACCATCACCACCACTATTGTCGTCACCCACCATAACCATCACCTCTGCCGCCCACCACTAATAACCCCGCTCACTCTCAGTATAGTCAGTTCTTAAATTTTTTTATCTCTTATTTATGTTTGTGATTTGATTTTGGATATGAATACAAATATATTTATTGCCGACTATTTTATTTTTCCTCTATGTCTTTAGGCACAGAAAATAATTAGTAGCTCAAGAAAGCATAGATATGGCCTATATTATAAGGTTGGTAATGGATTGTCTCGTGACTTATGGCTAAGTCGTGTAAGATGTGATCGTGTTAAAAATTGCTCAATCAATTCACGATTCATTTATTATGCTAATTTGGTGAACGTACATAATTTGTAACGACTCTGTAATAAATTAACGGATTGTATTATGAATTATCCTTATTTGAATGTCACTTATTCTCTACCTATATNGGTTAAAAATTGCTCAATCGATTCACGATTCATTTATTATGCTAATTTGGTGAATGTACATAATTTGTAACGACTCTGTAATAAATTAACGGATTGTATTATGAATTATCCTTATTTGAATGTCACTTATTCTCTACCTATATTTGTATTTATACTATTTATAAATTTCAGCGTCTGCAAAAAAATGTTGGTTTTTATTTTATCCCTAATTATTATAATAAAGTCAATTATACTCACCTACATATTTTCATCTAATTTTTGTTTGTTACTCCTATTTAATTTTTAACTTATTTTGAACTCTTTTATAAAACTTCTAAATTATTTTGAACTCATTTATTAGTATTATAGTTATATACAATTTTTTATATTTTTATGAAAAAGTAAAGTCCTATCTATATCTATATCTATTTATATTACTTTAAAATATCAACATATATGAAAAACTTATTTTTCCTCTTTTAACATTACAACTATGTCATGCTTATTCTTCTTAAAATATCGGCTNAAAAACTTCTTTTTCCTCTTTTAACATTACAACTATGTCATGCTTATTCTTCTTAAAATATCGGCTTGTATGTTAAATTATTTTACACATGAAATTACCAGATTGAATTTTATAGTCAAATATGTTATATTTTATTTTTTTTATATGTAATAATATAATAATATTATAAGCGATCTAATCAATCAATTTAACAAGATAACAATTAATAATTTTATAATATAATTAGATATGCAAATGCCTAACTGAAGGGGTCGGAGAAATACCTAAATAAACAACCGATTAAATACTCAAAGACTTATAAAAAAAATTAATAATTAAATTTAGCAATAATTAAAATACGAATTANACAAATGCCTAACTGAAGGGGTGGGAGAAATACCTAAATAAACAACCAATTAAATACTCAAAGACTTATAAAAAAAATTAATAATTAAATTTAGCAATAATTAAAATACGAATTAATTATTCTACACTTAATTTAATTACAAATATAATTTATAAAAAAAATATTATTTNGCAAATGCCTAACTGAAGGGGTCGGAGAAATACCTAAATAAACAACCGATTAAATACTCAAAGACTTATAAAAAAAATTAATAATTAAATTTAGCAATAATTAAAATACGAATTAATTATTCTACACTTAATTTAATTACAAATATAATTTATAAAAAAAATATTATTTAAATTTATTTACGTACAACATCATGCATTGCTAGCGTATTCTAAGAGAGAGAAGGCATATTTGCCTACTTGGGATCTAGATTGGGAGGGGATAAGGTTAAAACAAAAGGAGACAAGCTCATCACACTCAGGCATCTAGCTATTGAGGCCGGCTTATTGATGCTTGTAGCTAAAAGAATCTAGACAATTTCAATGATCTTACGTTTTCAAATGCATGGGTGATAGGTTCTGGACCTAGCTTTCCTCATACCTAGTCCACCTTACTATGTGACATAGGTGTCATCAGAAACAGATCCAAGAATTAAGTTTAATACGTAAAAATATTTTGAATGAGTTTGAAAGAACGATGGTGAACATCGGAAAAAAAAAAGGTTGGGATTGGAATAGAAAATAGGAACGAGACGCTTTATAAATGTAAGAATTACTTTATTACCTTACGTAGAATTTTGGAAATTTCTTTTTAAACTTTTTGCCCAGGGTTGATCGCTCCTCTCCTGCCTCCTATACTGTTGTTATCAGGTGTCATAAAACCATAAAACTGTTGGTAGTGAAAATCCATCTTGTTTTTGGGAGGTAGTCAACAAAGAGTATTTCCCAATAGAAACAAACTGAGCTCTTCCGGAATTGTTTCAGTTAGATACATTAAAGAGTATTTTCAATGTCTGTATATATATACACATAGATTTTGTAACCCTTGAGCATGGGCGGATTTACACAGGGAGCTGTGGGGGCAACTGCCCCCCAGTGCAATTTTTTTTTAAAAAAAAAAAATTGGTAGTTTTAAATTTTTTATAAATTTATAATTTTTAAACAAATGCCCTCACTAAAAATTTGTATAAATTTGTCGTTACTTCTATATTTTAATAACACTTCAGGGTCTAAAAATCTACACTAATTTACCGACCTAATAATATGTTAAGCAATGTGGTCTCAAAGAATCAATCAAAAAGTCTTAATTAGAATAGTACTGCCCAAAAAATACTATTTTAACATTTTTACTGTCGTGTCATTCGATTAACAATTTAAGATAGGTTTTCGGACCCTAATTGTACTATTCCTTATTAGTATCTTTGTGACTTAAATATTTAGATTTAAGCTTCTTTCTATACAATTCAATGTCGTCACGTCTATCTTTTATCTCTAATTTTTTCGTTTTCTTACACGCTAAGTCACCAATCATTATCAATTAAAATCTATTTGCGAAATCCTAGCGAGTTTAATGGTTATCGTTTAGCTGGTCTATTTAATTATTCCATCCCTAAAGATGAAAATATGAGAACATCATGATATGGTGATGAGGATAAATATAGTATGTTGATTTCTATCCACATGTAGATTTGGCACATTCATGAATTAGTCATAGGGTATTTTCCAACATTTTCTTCTGTTTCTGTGCCTTAGACATGATGCATACCTAAATTTCATGATCTCTCTTATCCCGATTCGAAGACGTTTCAAATTCGAATTGTATTAACTTATCTTATAAAAAAAATAGTGAAAACTATGTTTTTTATCTCGTCCTTTCTTAAGGTAATGTGGCAAGAAAGATAGGCATAAAATTGTACCAATATAACTTGATAATGCTTCTTCACTGGCCTCTTATTGTAGCAGCTGTCGGCAAATTTTGCTAGGTACAGAGAAATTGAATTGTTCCAAAGTCCGACCAAACAGTCCATTGTTTCTTCCTTGTAGGATCGGGGATGGAAAAATCAGACATTCATAGTCTTTACCCACCACGCAAAGAATATATTCCTATAACTCGAATTCATGATTCTCAAATTATAACCATACATTATACTTCGTGAAACCAATATTCAAAACACACACACTCACACATATTATTTATATCTATATCAATATATATATATATATATATACTATTAATAAAAGTACTTTAACATGAAAAACTTTTGAATATCTATTTTACCTTTATAAGGAATTACAAAGACCACTCTACTATTTTACAATTAAATATCTAAATTATCAACATATCCTTATGTATTTAAATCTCCAAATTATCTCTAACATATCTTTTAATTATCTATTTATTCTCTATGTATAAATATCAATTTCTATAAAAAAAAAATTGATTGACTATATTACTTATAAAAAAATATGCATCATTATATTTTCAATAAAGTGTTCAAAAAACTTTCAAAAATTTTATCAATCTAATATTACTTATCTCATATACAAAGATAATATTATGTCTACATATGTGTATTTTCTATTTCATCAAAAAGTTTAATCATTTCATTTCTAAGATAGAAAATAATCGGATATATAGTTTTTTAAAATCAATTTATTTGACATTAGTAGAATTCTTCGGTCATAATAAACTTTCTAGACTGTATTAAGATATTGTGAAAATAGATATTATAGTATATTTTTAAGTAAAAATTAAATTGTTTAGAATTTTAATATGTTTGATAATATAGAGTAGTATATTAAATCTTATCTCAATTCACCTAAACAATTCCTAATTACAATAAAGTTCCAATATAATTAATATATCGATAAATACTTTTATTATATTCAAAGAATTATAAGTAGAATCCTAATAAAATTAATTTAAAAAAAATTAATTTCTCAAAGATCACTGGAAAAAAAAATCTCAATCACAAAATTCTAAAATAATAGAAATTTAACTATTTTTTTTAATCTTTTCTCTTATAATTAAAACAAAGAATTTTGGGAACATATAAATTTTTCACAATCTTACAATAGAATATGAACAACAAAAAAATAAGTTTGTTAAATAAGAAATAATATTTAATTCAAATATATATATATATACCTAATATGTTTTATTTTTTTTGATATAAAATTATTCGTGTGCAACGCACATGCTGCATTGCTAGTCAATATAAATATACAATAAAACAAAGCCCTTCTAAAGATATAAAACACACAAAATAGGTTGAATCATTTAAAGTTATGATCTAGCAATTTATTTGATAATTTACGTTTTAATCGCAATAAACTTGTCTCATAGCCACAGGAAATGTGCCCTTATATATACTTGTATTTTGACTAAAGAAAGTGTACCTACTTATATTTGAACTGCTCACTTATATTTTAATTACACTAAAAGAAAGAGTTCTCGCACTTTTAGCAGTGTGTTTGCACGGGGTATGACTAGTGTGCGAAATATATTATTTATGTTGCCAAGATTCTCATCTCGTATACTTTGAAGGAGAGCATCAAACTCTTCCAACCTCTTCCTGTCGACATTCTAGTTTTCCTTCCATGATCAATAAAATTCTTTGGGCCATGGGTATTTTCTCATGATCAACAAATCTGGGTCCCTTTTGTGGAAGTAGATATCCATTCTCATTCAAAGTCAAATGAAGTAATCTTCGTAGCAAATTGAAACTGGCTAATAATGGGTGATGTGATGTCAAAATTTGTTCAATAGACTTCATTTATAATCAGTTATAGTCGTGTGTGTTGTACATGGTTAATCATACTTAGTTAATACGATTCGGAGATATATAGCCAATTTTGTTTCAATCANAATCAGTTATAGTCGTGTGTTGTACATGGTTAATCATACTTAGTTAATACGATTCGGAGATATATAGCCAATTTTGTTTCAATCATGTTCGTTGGCTTAATTTCATTGTCAGCTTCTCTGACTTAATTAATGAGACAATTCAAATCTTAGATAAATATAATAATCCTATAAGTACAATCACTTTTATGCACTATTTCAATATATATCATTAGATTAGCGGGTCGTACAAAATTTGTCAAATATACAACGATTATGATATAAGTGAAGTAGTAGTGTACAAAGGTGGTGTGCACAGTATGTTTTTTTTGCACAAAATTAAATTCTTTAGACAATAATTGAGTTGATTGTCGGATATGACACATTACCCCCCACCCAAAAAAACTCCAACAAGTTCATATCATCCCCGTTTTTTGAATTTATGAAAAATCGGATATAAGCAATTTTATTTCTATTACAAAGATGTTGTTTTTGACTCGAACTCCTAACACCCATTTCATAATACAATAACATTGTCCTCATGCTATTACCCCTCTCAAGTAAGTTTCAATATGATTTTTGAATAAAATAAAATTTGTCGACGTAGATAAATCTTTAGCCACTACAAAAGAACTAAAAGACCCTCTAAGAGCTCTTATCTTTTTTTGTACCTAAATTTTAATATAATTTAAAATACTTCTCTAATGTTATGCTCATATCCGTATCAAACGAAGAAAACCCTTTTTTTAAACTCAAATTAAGAAAGACATTTTTTGAAATTTAAATCTTTAATGATGAGATTTTTTAATAATCATATTTTATCTTATTTTAAATTTGAGTTTATCTTCATTTAAATTTAAATTTCTCTTCTTTTAAATTTAAGTTTTTCCATTTGTGAAGTCTATACCAAATTATATTTTTTATTTTTATTTAAATTTAAATTTTCATCCAAAATAGTCTAATAATTCAAAAATTGGGGTGATCGGTTGAAGTGAGGCAAGCCCCTCAAAAAGAATAATATTAAATAGACTTAAAAATTAAATTTGATAATTTTAATCATTAAATAGATAATGGGTATCAAATAATATTAGGACTTACAGTAAAATTAATGAACGATTATAATTATGGAATCTATTTTTTAAATTCATTGTTTCCTCAAAAATAATCATTTTTCTCATCAAATCTTAAGCGAAATTGGATATCCAGCTATTTTGTGCCAGGTAAGCCGCCCTCAGCTGATTATAAATGTTGTCTCTGTTGTTAACTTCTAACACTTGACAGCCCTCTCTCTCTCTCTCTCTCACATACACACACACACTCAGCTCTGAACAGATTCCTTCAGCCATGGCGGTTTCAGGGTCTATCATTGGGTTGAACCCATCTATCTCCCCATGCCTCACAGCTCCAAAGCTTCAACATAGTGCAAGAAAACAGGTCAGTTCATACAAATCCTTCATTTCCAATTAAGTTTTTTGTTCTTGTCATCCAGGTTTCATTATCATTGCTTTTCTGAGAATGATGCCATTCACCCAGATCAAAAACAAAGAAGGGGGGAGAGAGAGAGAGAGAGAGAGATCCATGATGCTATTTCTCTGTTTCAAGGATAAAACATAATTTTCTTTGTAAACTTTGAACTTCTTGTAATGGTGTAATGGTTGTTGGTGTATGTGCTCCAGTTCTGTGTGAGAGCTTCTGCTACTGGTTCAGATGGTGAGGNTCCATGATGCTATTTCTCTGTTTCAAGGATAAAACATAATTTTCTTTGTAAACTTTGTAATGGTGTAATGGTGTAATGGTGTATGTGCTCCAGTTCTGTGTGAGAGCTTCTGCTACTGGTTCAGATGGTGAGGAAGGGAAGATGATGATGTGGAAAGGGAAAGATGGTTGGAAGATTGATTTCTCCGGAGAAAAGCCACCCACGCCATTACTGGATACTATCAATTATCCAATCCACATGAAGAACCTCTCCACACAGGTATTGATGTGTTTCTCTTTGTGGTAAGACTAAGGAAAGTTACATTTTGAGGTCCAGTTACCAACCAAGCAACCAAATCAAGTCTTATGTCCCAATCATTTGGGGTCTAATTATAACTCAAAAAGTTGAGATGGATCCTCAATCCCAAACAACTCCACTTATCATGACATCACTAAATTCAGTCGTAACATCACCCTTATTTTAAAGTAATTTTAAACCTTCGGTACAGTAGACTTACCCTTCTTCTGTTAGAGTGTAGTAAAATTTCTCTTTCCTACTAGTTTGCATTGTTTCTTTCTTTGTTCTTCTCCTCCCTCCTTTGCCTTATTTTGGGTTCTTGTGTTTGTTCTTTCAGGATCTTGAACAACTAGCTGCAGAGCTTAGAGCAGATATTGTATTCACTGTGGCAAAGACAGGTGGACATTTAAGTGCAAGCTTGGGAGTAGTGGATTTGGCTGTGGCTCTGCATCATGTTTTCAACACTCCTGATGACAGAATCATATGGGATGTTGGTCATCAGGTGAAAAAACTGTTGTCACATATGCGAATAAAGAGAAATATGGGGTTATAATGTCAAATTATTTAGTAACTTTGCCCCTGTAAAACTTCTGTCCCAAAAAAGCAAAATAATATGAATTTACAGTTCCTAGATAACTACAGCTGAGTAGAACAATATTATTGCAGGCATACCCCCACAAAATTTTGACAGGGAGGAGGTCTAAGATGCACACCATTAGAAAAACTTCAGGGCTAGCAGGGTTTCCAAAGAGGGATGAGAGTATATATGATGCTTTTGGTGCAGGGCATAGTTCTACTAGCATCTCTGCTGGTTTAGGTATGTGTTTAATAGTTCTATCTATCCCATTTTTCTTCTATTTGTGTTAGATAACACTAAATACAATTTATTCCATAGGGCAAAGAAGAGAAATATTGAACTTACTTCGTATCGAACAAATTTTGGTAGGTATGGCAGTGGCAAGAGATCTTTTAGGGAAGAACAACAATGTAATTTCTGTGATTGGGGATGGAGCCATGACTGCAGGACAAGCATATGAGGCCATGAACAATGCAGGTTTCCTTGATTCTAACCTGATTGTCGTGTTGAATGACAATAAGCAGGTCTCTTTACCAACTGCTACTCTTGATGGCCCTGCAACTCCTGTTGGAGCCCTCAGCAGTGCTTTGAGCAAGCTTCAGGCAAGCCCCAAGTTCCGAAAACTTCGTGAAGCTGCAAAAGTAAACCTCTCTCAGCCTTCCTTTTGTGACCTGCCTCTTATAATTCCTCATCTCTTTTTATAAAATTGAAAGCGATCTGATTCTGATTTTACCTGTGGAAAGAGTATCACAAAGCAAATTGGACCGCAAGCACACGAAGTTGCAGCAAAAGTAGATGAATATGCAAGGGGTATGCTTAGTGCTCCTGGGTCTACTCTGTTTGAGGAGCTCGGACTATACTACATTGGACCAGTAGATGGGCACAATATTGAAGACTTGGTAACCATTTTCGAAAAAGTAAAAGCCATGCCTGCACCAGGACCAGTTCTGATTCACATTGTGACAGAGAAAGGAAAGGGGTATCCCCCAGCTGAGGCTGCAGCTGACAAAATGCATGGTGAGGCAACAACCCTATAATCCAATAAAGTTAAAAGAGTTTTATAAGCAAAATCTTAATATCCCATTCTTTCAGGGGTTGTGAAGTTCGATCCACACACGGGAAAGCAATCTAAGCCGAAATCTTCTACACTTTCATATACTCGGTACTTCGCCGAATCACTGATAAAAGAAGCCGAGGTAGATAACAGGATTGTAGGAAT
Organism: Ilex paraguariensis; assembly: GCA_963454935.2. Taxonomy (NCBI): domain Eukaryota; kingdom Viridiplantae; phylum Streptophyta; class Magnoliopsida; order Aquifoliales; family Aquifoliaceae; genus Ilex; species Ilex paraguariensis. Next base: position 490,509 of record CAUOFW020003425.1, read on the forward strand.
CCATGCAGCAATGGGTGGAGGGACTGGCCTCAATTATTTCCAGAAAAAGTTTCCAGATCGCTGTTTCGATGTGGGTATTGCAGAGCAACATGCTGTTACTTTCGCAGCTGGTTTAGCCACAGAAGGTATGAAACCATTCTGTGCAATTTATTCATCATTCCTGCAACGAGGCTATGATCAGGTGAGCAAGTGAAGTTGATAACTAGGTGAAGTTTAAAATTTTCATTTGAGACTTTCACACTAATGATTAATGAATTACCACGGATATGAAGGTGGTGCACGACGTAGATCTTCAGAAATTACCTGTCCGCTTTGCAATGGATCGAGCTGGTTTGGTTGGTGCAGATGGACCAACTCACTGTGGAGCATTTGATGTTGCTTATATGGCTTGCTTGCCCAACATGGTGGTCATGGCTCCATCTGATGAAACAGAGCTGATGCACATGGTTGCGACAGCAGCAGCCATTGATGACAGACCAAGCTGCTTCAGATTTCCGAGGGGCAATGGAATAGGAGCAGTTCTTCCTCCTAATAACAAAGGAACGCCTCTTGAGGTTAGCATTATAAGTAACCAACTTCAAAAGCTCAGCACACAGTTCAAAATGAATACTTTATAATTTAATTTTTGAACATTTAACAGATAGGGAAGGGAAGAATACTAATGGAAGGCAGTAGAGTTGCGATTTTGGGATATGGCGCAATTGTGCAACAATGCCTGGAAGCTGCAGGGTTGCTCAAAACCCATAATATAGCTGCAACAGTAGCTGACGCAAGGTTCTGCAAACCACTGGATGCAGAACTTATCAAGAGATTGGCCAATGAACATGAAATCTTAATTACAGTGGAGGAAGGTTCTATTGGAGGGTTTGGATCTCATGTATCTCACTTCCTAAGCTTAAGTGGTATTCTAGATGGACCTCTCAAGGTAACTTTCTTCAACACAGATTTCTTGCTCAAAATGCATTTTCTTTTCTATGTTTCAACCAGACTGTGATGTTATTGAAACTTCCTGCAGTTGAGAGCAATGGTACTTCCTGATAGATATATAGACCATGGATCACCCCAAGATCAGATTGAAGAAGCAGGTCTTTCTTCTAGACACATAAGCTCAACAGTGTTATCACTATTGGGGAGGACCAAGGAAGCTCTTAAATTGAAGTAAATCCACAAAGTAAAGCATACGCCTTTCTATTTGCGAAAAATTTATTACAAATTTTTCGATGGTTTTGTATTGGTTTCGCAGGGATAGTAAAGATAGAGAACCCAACTCAAAAAGGCTTATTATCTTTGGTGTTTTGAAAGGACTATAATCCTAGAGTCATAGGAAATCTTAACTCAATTTCCAATATGATATTGCAAGATTATTTCGGGGAATTGAAATGAACTGTGCAAGGAATAATTTTTCTGTATCTCCTTTTGTAATTCCTCTCATATAATACACAAAACTTCCCAAAACATCAAATATAAAAATGGTCCTGTAAGAAAACACCAAATACTATACTATAGCATTTTTCTGGTTTGTTGAAGTTCAACACGTCATTGGCTTGGGCAAAATGGAGCATAATTGCATACATTAGTTGTTGTCAATTAAGCCCTGTGTTCTATACCCATTAACCAGCTATAATGGGAAATCACCTGTCTCAATTCTGTAAAGCATACGCATTGATCAATCGGGGGCAGAAGCTTGTGATTCAAGTGTAGATTAATCCCCGTTGTAGAAAAATAGACAGCAGATCATCAGCAGTCCAGATCAGTGTCTGTGCAAATCAGCCCAAAAAGAGTAGGGCTAGCTTCTCACTATGATAATTCAAAGCCCTCTCTTTCTCCTGCTCATCCAAATTTTGAAACACAAATTTTGTATCCGGAAGCACCTTAACCTTCTCAATCAATGCTTCAAACGTTTGATGTATCTCTCTAGAATTTGAGTGGGACCAATCTCCAGCCATGAAAGTATGAACCTCCCAATCAACATCAACCCAACTCATTGCAGGATTCTTTTTCAAATTCATTACCCTCATGGTGATTTTCATTTCAATCACATGGTTCCAAAATTCCAATTACCAGTTGAAGCATAAAGATTTGATTACAGGACATGAATCCCCTCATCTCTTGGTGCAAAAGCTCAAGCACACTATCCATCACTCTCTTTACCATCTCAAGCTCTCCATGAATCCTACATGCTCTCAGAAACGTCCATAAGACAGACACCTGGATTTTTTACTTGGTTTATAAACATTTCTGCTTCTTGAGTCTCCCAGCACGGCCCAGCAAATCAACCGTGCAAGCATAGTGATCCATTGTGAGTTCCATGGTATGATTGGTCTGACATGCAGGAGGCAAAGATTTCACAACCTTCGTCAATCAAGACTGCATTGTTGCAAGCTGAGAGAACACCCACAAAAACGTTACATTTGGTTCATGGCCTAAATCTTTCATCCTACTGTACAATGCAAGTGCTTCATGTCCAAAACCTTTCCGGGCATAGCCATAGATGATCAAGTTCCTAAGTACCACATCTAATTCACATAAACCATCAAAATTGATCTTGCCTTATCTATACACCCACATCTCCCATACAATTCAATTAATGCATTTCCAGTATATTTATCTGTCTAATCCAAATTCATAACTACTGCGTGAACTTCTTTTCCCAGTTCAAGCATTGCAAGGCTCGAACATGCCCGAAGAGCACTTGACAATGTGAAATAATTCAGGTTTAGTGAGGTACGTATCATTTGGCGGAACTTTTACAACACAATCTCTTCTCTACCATTTTGCCCAAGATCCACTATCAGAGATGTTTACGTCACCTGGTTTGGGTTAGCAATCCGCTTGAAAACTTCTAAAGATTCATCAACCAAATCACACTTTTAGAATACATAGTAAGGAGCGAAGTTTGTGAAGCAAATGCAGATTCAAATCCGCACTTGATGATAAGGACATGAATCAATTTACCTTCACAGAATTCCCCTAAATTTCCACAATTAATTAATATCCTTGCCAAACTACACTCATTAGCCTTAACACCCCTCTTTAACCATATTTACAAAAACGTCAGAAGCCTCACAGTCTTCACCAAGTTGTGAGTAACCAACAATCAAAGCTGTAATCAGAACCTCCTCTTTCCCCCACAACTCCATCCGAAACCAACCGGGCATCCCTCATTTTCCCTAGTGCACTACTAACAAACAGATTGGTCACCTCCAAGCCCAAAACCACTGACAACCCATTAGCTCTCCAGCCTTCATGAACAAGACCCAGATCGGAAAATGCCTTGAAAAACACTAGAGAACGTGAATTCTTCAGGAAAAACACCCTCCCTTACCATCCTCTCATAAAGCCTTGTAGCCTCTTCACTTCTTCTACTCCTGATATACGAAACAATCATTGAATTCTCTGTGACTATGTGCCTGTTGGGCAATTCATCGAACAGTTTACGTGCCTCCACAATGCTATAATAGTGTCACTATTATATCACCATCTAATAAAAAAATAATTAAATAAGAAAAATAACATCAGACTTCTATATACGAGATAGTTCTTATATTACATAACTAGATAATTACTGAATTATTTAGAGTCTATTTATTATGTTATGACTTATATGAGNCTGACAATGTGAAATAATTCAGGTTTAGTGAGGTACGTATCATTTGGCGGAACTTTTACAACACAATCTCTTTACCATTTTGCCCAAGATCCACTATCAGAGATGTTTACGTCACCTGGTTTGGGTTAGCAATCCGCTTGAAAACTTCTAAAGATTCATCAACCAAATCACACTTTTAGAATACATAGTAAGGAGCGAAGTTTGTGAAGCAAATGCAGATTCAAATCCGCACTTGATGATAAGGACATGAATCAATTTACCTTCACAGAATTCCCCTAAATTTCCACAATTAATTAATATCCTTGCCAAACTACACTCATTAGCCTTAACACCCCTCTTTAACCATATTTACAAAAACGTCAGAAGCCTCACAGTCTTCACCAAGTTGTGAGTAACCAACAATCAAAGCTGTAATCAGAACCTCCTCTTTCCCCCACAACTCCATCCGAAACCAACCGGGCATCCCTCATTTTCCCTAGTGCACTACTAACAAACAGATTGGTCACCTCCAAGCCCAAAACCACTGACAACCCATTAGCTCTCCAGCCTTCATGAACAAGACCCAGATCGGAAAATGCCTTGAAAAACACTAGAGAACGTGAATTCTTCAGGAAAAACACCCTCCCTTACCATCCTCTCATAAAGCCTTGTAGCCTCTTCACTTCTTCTACTCCTGATATACGAAACAATCATTGAATTCTCTGTGACTATGTGCCTGTTGGGCAATTCATCGAACAGTTTACGTGCCTCCACAATGCTATAATAGTGTCACTATTATATCACCATCTAATAAAAAAATAATTAAATAAGAAAAATAACATCAGACTTCTATATACGAGATAGTTCTTATATTACATAACTAGATAATTACTGAATTATTTAGAGTCTATTTATTATGTTATGACTTATATGATACTGCGTGTCACGGCTCAAGTCGACTCAGCTTGACTCAAATTCTAGATCATATGCTCAAGGTTGGCACAAACTCAAGCCCAACTCAGATGTGAAATGAGCTCAAGTAATTGAAGAGATTCCATTCGCATTACAATCTGAACAAACTTAAACGAGCTAAAACAGGTCAAACATGAGCCAAGCTTGAGCTGCTGAATTAGTTAAAAATCCTAAACCTAATCAAGACCTTGTCATCAAAAATAAGACAAAAATCAAGAGGNTTGACAATGTGAAATAATTCAGGTTTAGTGAGGTACGTATCATTTGGCGGAACTTTTACAACACAATCTCTTCTCTACCATTTTGCCCAAGATCCACTATCAGAGATGTTTACGTCACCTGGTTTGGGTTAGCAATCCGCTTGAAAACTTCTAAAGATTCATCAACCAAATCACACTTTTAGAATACATAGTAAGGAGCGAAGTTTGTGAAGCAAATGCAGATTCAAATCCGCACTTGATGATAAGGACATGAATCAATTTACCTTCACAGAATTCCCCTAAATTTCCACAATTAATTAATATCCTTGCCAAACTACACTCATTAGCCTTAACACCCCTCTTTAACCATATTTACAAAAACGTCAGAAGCCTCACAGTCTTCACCAAGTTGTGAGTAACCAACAATCAAAGCTGTAATCAGAACCTCCTCTTTCCCCCACAACTCCATCCGAAACCAACCGGGCATCCCTCATTTTCCCTAGTGCACTACTAACAAACAGATTGGTCACCTCCAAGCCCAAAACCACTGACAACCCATTAGCTCTCCAGCCTTCATGAACAAGACCCAGATCGGAAAATGCCTTGAAAAACACNGTGGCTAGCTTCTCACTATGATAATTCAAAGCCCTCTCTTTCTCCTGCTCATCCAAATTTTGAAACACAAATTTTGTATCCGGAAGCACCTTAACCTTCTCAATCAATGCTTCAAACGTTTGATGTATCTCTCTAGAATTTGAGTGGGACCAATCTCCAGCCATGAAAGTATGAACCTCCCAATCAACATCAACCCAACTCATTGCAGGATTCTTTTTCAAATTCATTACCCTCATGGTGATTTTCATTTCAATCACATGGTTCCAAAATTCCAATTACCAGTTGAAGCATAAAGATTTGATTACAGGACATGAATCCCCTCATCTCTTGGTGCAAAAGCTCAAGCACACTATCCATCACTCTCTTTACCATCTCAAGCTCTCCATGAATCCTACATGCTCTCAGAAACGTCCATAAGACAGACACCTGGATTTTTTACTTGGTTTATAAACATTTCTGCTTCTTGAGTCTCCCAGCACGGCCCAGCAAATCAACCGTGCAAGCATAGTGATCCATTGTGAGTTCCATGGTATGATTGGTCTGACATGCAGGAGGCAAAGATTTCACAACCTTCGTCAATCAAGACTGCATTGTTGCAAGCTGAGAGAACACCCACAAAAACGTTACATTTGGTTCATGGCCTAAATCTTTCATCCTACTGTACAATGCAAGTGCTTCATGTCCAAAACCTTTCCGGGCATAGCCATAGATGATCAAGTTCCTAAGTACCACATCTAATTCACATAAACCATCAAAATTGATCTTGCCTTATCTATACACCCACATCTCCCATACAATTCAATTAATGCATTTCCAGTATATTTATCTGTCTAATCCAAATTCATAACTACTGCGTGAACTTCTTTTCCCAGTTCAAGCATTGCAAGGCTCGAACATGCCCGAAGAGCACCTGACAATGTGAAATAATTCAGGTTTAGTGAGGTACGTATCATTTGGCGGAACTTTTACAACACAATCTCTTTACCATTTTGCCCAAGATCCACTATCAGAGATGTTTACGTCACCTGGTTTGGGTTAGCAATCCGCTTGAAAACTTCTAAAGATTCATCAACCAAATCACACTTTTAGAATACATAGTAAGGAGCGAAGTTTGTGAAGCAAATGCAGATTCAAATCCGCACTTGATGATAAGGACATGAATCAATTTACCTTCACAGAATTCCCCTAAATTTCCACAATTAATTAATATCCTTGCCAAACTACACTCATTAGCCTTAACACCCCTCTTTAACCATATTTACAAAAACGTCAGAAGCCTCACAGTCTTCACCAAGTTGTGAGTAACCAACAATCAAAGCTGTAATCAGAACCTCCTCTTTCCCCCACAACTCCATCCGAAACCAACCGGGCATCCCTCATTTTCCCTAGTGCACTACTAACAAACAGATTGGTCACCTCCAAGCCCAAAACCACTGACAACCCATTAGCTCTCCAGCCTTCATGAACAAGACCCAGATCGGAAAATGCCTTGAAAAACACTAGAGAACGTGAATTCTTCAGGAAAAACACCCTCCCTTACCATCCTCTCATAAAGCCTTGTAGCCTCTTCACTTCTTCTACTCCTGATATACGAAACAATCATTGAATTCTCTGTGACTATGTGCCTGTTGGGCAATTCATCGAACAGTTTACGTGCCTCCACAATGCTATAATAGTGTCACTATTATATCACCATCTAATAAAAAAATAATTAAATAAGAAAAATAACATCAGACTTCTATATACGAGATAGTTCTTATATTACATAACTAGATAATTACTGAATTATTTAGAGTCTATTTATTATGTTATGACTTATATGATACTGCGTGTCACGGCTCAAGTCGACTCAGCTTGACTCAAATTCTAGATCATATGCTCAAGGTTGGCACAAACTCAAGCCCAACTCAGATGTGAAATGAGCTCAAGTAATTGAAGAGATTCCATTCGCATTACAATCTGAACAAACTTAAACGAGCTAAAACAGGTCAAACATGAGCCAAGCTTGAGCTGCTGAATTAGTTAAAAATCCTAAACCTAATCAAGACCTTGTCATCAAAAATAAGACAAAAATCAAGAGGGGTAAATTTATATCATAATGAGATGGCATAGCACATAGTATCAGCATTGTTCTTTGTTAAATGCATATTGGCTACCAGTACCAAACCTTGGTCCCTTGACCTTCCGTTACTCAAAACATACACACATTCAAGTACATGGCCATTCATATTGTTGTTCCGTACCACCACCTCTGTTCACCTTGCAGAAAAGTTTGACAAAGATGCGTAATTCCCTATCAATCTTTAGATCGTCCCTAGTAAAAAGACCTTTTGATACACAGACTAATGATCATGCTAACAAACTACTTCTGCAGCTTTACAACTGTACCATCACTAGTTGCTATTAGAGGGGAGAAGGCTAACTGCACAACAACTTTGTTTTAACAATCCTAAGCGCTGACACCCATAATCTAGAAATTACGCTCAAACTCGGATGAAGGCTTGCAGCAGGCTCTCTGCAACCTGGATTTGATCAGGCACCCCGGATATGATTACCTTCCCATCTTGTTCACCAGGGCGAGGATCTTGCATTATTACTGTTGCACCTGAAATCTGATCCATATCACCAGACAAGAAACGTCATTAAAACAAAAATTAATCTGGAAGTTTGATAACAATGACACTGTTTTATATGCAGTCACACAAACACAATGCATGGGCACATCCTTAGAGGCAACACAAAGTTCCAATAGGATAACTCAGGTACAGTAAAACTAAAAAATACAATGCAGAGGCTCACAGCTTCAATGCTACAAGAATATAAACTGTCATCCCTTCAGGTTCTTGCCAAGAAAAAAGCCCAATCTCAACTAAAGAAGGTTTGCTAGCCTGTCTTACACCTAAGCAGACAGATTGGCTTCAATCAAATGCTTAAGAATTTCGACCACCAGATTCTTTTTTTTGGTACTAAAGAATTTGGACTACCAGATTCAAGACATGTAAAACAAGATATTATAGGTTTTGGAAATCTCTAGAATGCTGAAACAATTAAAACAATGTGGAGCAAATAAAAATTGGTTTAGACAAATCAGTGCCAAGAGAGTCTGAACTTACAAGTTACATCCTTCCTGGTCCAATGAAGGAATAAGCCCAATCTCAATTTGAAAAAGCTTTCTTAGTTAGCAAGTCGAACATCTAAGGAAGGGAAAGCGCAGTGTGACTCCGTGCAAATAACTTTCTTTATTCATGATATACCATTGAAAATGAAGAGTCCTTCCTAAATTCGTGATTGATGGAACCACTGCCACCTAGGGGGGTGGTCAACTTGCTGCCAGAAAGGCAGAAAGGGATGAGCATCGTTAGAGCTTGTGGTGTTCTCATCATTCATATGAGTAGGGCCTCTTTCTCGTTGATCAATTAACCCCCGCTCTATTGAAACATCCCCATTTCTATGCCAGTTTTGTCAACAAACATGTCCCGGGCTGGATTGATTAACCTAATCCTCAAGGAGGCTTGTCGTAGTTGGGTGCTTTGCTTTGGTTTGATTTAAGGTGGCTCGGCTAGATTTGGTAATACAAAGTTTCAAACTATAGGCCAATACCGATACAACTTGGCCAAGTGCACCTTCCAATCTGACACCATCGCAGCCTCCCAGGTTTTGTTTAAACCACTAATCTCATGCAATTTAGACGAGTCGGCCGAGTCATCGTCACCAAATAGGCCATACCAACGACAATGTCACGATATGACTGGAATCTCGCGTCATGTTGAATGTTTACTTTTATCCAGCATTTAATGTGTATCATCCAATACTATTATGCGAAGCCACTACCGTTATGTCTGTGTGCCCCCGAGTCGATGACCAACATCTTTAACCATAGGTAACACCCAAAAAAAATGAAAAGAGATCAAAATCAATATTTGGCAAGGAACTCCAACCCCTCACCCCCCCCCCCTTTTCTTTTCCTAGGCCAACCAGAAAAAATAAAGGAATTCAAAAACATTAGTTCCACCTTTGAGGAACTCAAAGGTCGGAGCCAACAATCACAAGCTTTAAGGACTCTTAACAACTGGAATCTCCTTTAAATTACTCATATATATCTTTGTGAAAATCGAAAGGCAAAAACTATTCTAGGATAATTTTGAATCCGTTCTATTCAAATATCAACCCATCTTCGTTCAACAAGGTTTACGCATTAAAAAAAACTGTAGGGCTTTACCTTTGTTATAGAAATTCTCAATGGCCAAGGGCTAAGCTTTATCCCCCATGGGCATNTCCATCTTCGTTCAACAAGGTTTACGCATTAAAAAAAACTGTAGGGCTTTAACCTTTGTTATAGAAATTCTCAATGGCCAAGGGCTAAGCTTTATCCCCCATGGGCATCAACAGGTTCTCAATGGAAATAAGGAATGCAAATTAAAATTAACCACTACCTTTGAATCCCAAATCTACAAAAAATAAATTAAGGATTGGGGGAGCAATTTGGCAAAGCCAGCCCAATGCATGGGCAGTTGAAATCTTCGCCTAGAGCCCCCAAATTTTTAGGGCCCCAAAAAATTTTTAGATTCAGATTTAATTAAACTGAATTTCGTTTTTAGGGATGTTAAATTTATGTTCAATTAAGTCTAATTTTGTTTTCAGGGCTGAAGCAAAATTTTTAGATTGATGTTTAATTAAGTCTAATTTTATGTTAAGGGCACCAATTAAAAAATTTTAGGCTCAGACTCAATTTAGCCCAATTTTTTCTTAAGGCCCCAGATATAATATTTATATCCATGTTCAGTTAAGTCTACTTTTATTTTCAGGGCTCCAAATAAAATTTTCCAACCCAGATTTAATCAAGTCTAATTTTGGTCTCAGGCTTCAAATAAAATTTTCATACCTATGTTTAATAAAATCCATTTTTTTTTTCAGGGCTCCTAAAAGTTTGTTAGGAAAGTGTTTAGGCTTATGTTTAATAAAGTCCAGTTATTTTTACATTTTAATCTAATGCTGGCTATTTCTTTAATTATTCTACTATTTATGTCTTAGAACTTACCGTGTGTAACAAAACTATGCAATTATTTTTTTATATATTATTTCCAACCACTTTGATCAACTTTAAAAATTATTTATTTGTTTATTCTATTATTTGATAGTCTTTTCATAAGTTAACTTAGTTTAAATCTAAATTAAATTTGTTGAGAACTTCTTTTCATTGACTGTAACAACATAAAAATTACCTGAGTGTGAGGTATGAGACTTGAAATTTATTATTCATAACTTTTTTATTGTCAACAATTAGACTAACAAAAATCTAATAAATCATTTTCTTCCTATTATACCAACTATTAGCCCTTGAATGAATGTTATCAGCTAAAATGATATGGAAAATACATACAAAAGTTTAAATAGTAATTTTTCATCTCAGATAGTAAAAAATTAAATTTTGATATCTAAATAACTATTTAAAGAATATCATATATTATCATCACAATATAATGGGGCCTTATCCAAGAATTTCGCCTAGGGCCTCAATTTGCATTGGGCTGCCCCTGATATATGGCAGAGTTTTACCTCTTTTAGACGAGCCAGATTGCTACCATTCTCACCATAGATGGAGCCAAAAGCTTGTTCAGGAACTACAACCTCTACAGTTTTATTTGTTACAACAGCAGGACCCATGCTGCACAAACCATTAAAAGAGTCAAAACCAGATAGAAGTAAGTTAATAGCTCACCTACTTTCAGAAAAAAAGTTAATAGCTCTCTTGGAATCTAAATAGACATAAACGGATCAGTTTTCCTATCTTTATTGTAGTCTCGAACCAGATCAGTTCTATCATTTTAAGATTCCAAACAGTCAATATTACTTTAGTCAAACGACAGGGCAGGATGTACAACGGATGAGGTCAAATGCCTTACAGAAGTTTGATTTATCCAATGAAATTCAGTAATTTACACAAGATTTCAATCTCAAAATTGAGATATTGAAAAACACAAAAGCAAAGGTCATTATTTGAAACCTTAGACACCCTAACTTCGGATAAGCATCGAAAAAACCAATAATTCTCAACTGAATGCCTCACATAAACAAACATATCATTTGTGAAAAATCAAGGTAACTGGGTTGCTCAATGATGTGCAGAGGCCTCACCAGAGTCATTAATTAATAGTTTTGAGCAAATGAGCTCTTTAAATTGGCAGAGTGCTTACTCACCCAGCTTTGAAGAAAACTGGCACACATTTTTTATATCATTCACATATAATGAATATTACAGGTCTTCAGCCCCAGCCCATCCATATAAGCATTTATAGGCAACCCACTGAGTTATGTGGTCTATTAAGAATGTACTCATACTGCTTCCAGCAATTACGAAGAGAGAGACTGGAGAAGACAATTTTGATGTCCGCCTCTATTTTCTAGTGTCCAATAAAACAAAATTTGATGCTCATCTCATGCAAAACTGACCTCCCATGATCAAGCCCACCTTTAGAAGTTGTCAAGCCTCCTACACTATCTTCTGGTGGTTTTCTTTCCCCTCTAGCCATTTTCTGCAGTCATTGAACTCTATACAGTGAAGTTCTCAGGTTGAACCACATCCTTAAGAAAAAAAGAGGGATATGAAGAAACGTAATACAAAATGGAGGGAACAGAACCTTCAGCTGTGAAGGCTGCAACCTTGGGGAGTGAGGAGCACCGAACTTGGGCAGAAATCCAAGGTGATCCACTTGATGAAAAGGATACCGACCTGAAAACTGGTCCGATCCAGGAGAAATAGTGTTCCCACTCTCATGGGGAATCCTATCAGGGATTGCAGAGAAAGAATAGCGCCCAACTCCTGCTCTATCAGATACCAGACTGGAAAAAATATTATTCCTCAGTCTACCGGTAATTTCAAATAGAGCACTCTTTACATTCTCATATTCACCAATAATCTGCAGAATAGAGCCTATGTAATTTCAGTCTAAATCAACTTTCCGTAACACCACAGATAATTCACAGTCAATATTGCCAACAAAACCGTAGTGCTTGAAATGTCTCCAAAGGATCCAAGCAGACCAGTGGTCTAGCCTTCTCCTAACAAATAAAATAACAAAAAATGGAAACTAACAAAAAAAAACCACTTACATTTCTATGTCAACTTTTGCATAAAATAAAGCAACAAGTTCACACACCCATCAGATACCGGAAACATAAAATTTGGGAATTTGAAAATTTTCAAAGGGCTTGACAAGAGAACCTGTCAATTCCCAGAATTTTCTCGACCTAAGAAAATCTTATTCTTGTGTCATTCATCCAATGTATATAGGTTCAGTATAAACATTGCATAGAGCATCCCAGGGAGTGAGGCTCACACCACTACAGTATCATAGAAGAGTTTAGTGGCTCAGTCCCTTGGTGCCCAACTCATAATATAACAAACTTACCGCTGCGCCTGGACCCGCCTCTGATAGCAGCAACATCATAAAGAAATCATAGAACAAGATTTTCAGCTTTTGACAAACCTATTGGGGAGTGGGGGTCAACAGTTAAAACCCGCACCTGCAAAACTCTATCATTCTCCGTGGCACAACTTGGAATAAAGTTCCCTCCCAGTAGCTGTATTTCAACACCAGTTAGAGTACTTATATCTGAAGCAACGCTTCCTCCTTCATCAATCAGGCAACTGGTTTGGTTTGACGCAACAAGAAGTCTTGCAGTTATAGTTTCCCCCTTACCCAAGCCTGATATGAGCCGGTGATCAAAGCCAACCTCAATGGATCTAGCAAAAACACGAACAATGGCAATTTGAGCAGGCGAGTACAATTGTTCAGGATTCTGCAACAGATTCCAACAATAATCAATCATCAAAGAAGAAAATATATTGGTGGGGTGCAACCACAAGAAAGGACAAATGTAAAATGTAAATGTCGTAGCCGTAATATGGTAGAGCATCAGTGGTAGCATGATAAACCTCCAATGAAGCAATAGTGGCAACACGCTCATTTGACCCAGGTACAGCAGCTGGAATCTTTATAGAAGCACCTGTTTCCTTCTCTAAAGATTTGACTATGGTTGCACCCTTGCCAATTAGACCCCCAACTGTCAATGTAGAGCAGAGCAATCTAAACACAACTTCTTGTTGCCCACTGTCTTTATCCAAAGTAAGGACTCTGTCAACGTCAGCTGACAATGATAGCCCAATCAAAGAATGGTCAACAGAATTACTAGGGGAATAGGCCGTGCATGGATTACATAAAGATCCACAGTGTACCACTGCACTCTCTATTGGTGTGCGATCTTGTAAACGGCAGGAAACAGCAACCAAAGCCTTCTTTACAGAAACCATGCCGCCCATTATCTGCCATAATATTGGACGATCAATAAAAAAAATTATGCTTATGAAAAATAATTGAATATTAGCAACACCAAATGCATTTTTCATTTACATTATTCAAGAAAAAATTTAAATAACTCATGACCACGGAGTTTTCTTTTTCAACTTGGTCTCCAATTTGACATGTAGATGATCATGCATATATCTAGACTAGCCATAACTACAAATGCATGAATCACACAACTAGCACTTAACTTGAAACTCAAGACTACCTCTTAACATATTTACGTTGGGATCCCCACCCCATGTACCAAGGAAGAAGGAAACCACATAGAAGTGTTTCCCTCATGGCACTTGGCAGTACAGCAGGTTCATTAGCACACTCAAGCATTTGTGTTTCTCTTGTTCAGTAGCTAAACAAACCAGTTGCCTGATTGTATTGTAGCAAAATACAATAGAGAGACTCTCTCTTAGGTACATACTATGATCCAATCTGGATGAATTAAGAAATAACAATGATCACAAAACTCTTTAAAAGCCACTGCCCATAAGAGCTTTGCTCTATAACCTCCCTTTTACATTCAAAAATTCTGTTAGTTCTTTCCATCTATCCCAACCAAAAAGTCACCATTACAACACAAACCCAAAGTATAGAAGCTCTAGTCCCTTTCCCATAAGCCCGCAAGTTTCCACGGATAATGGAACACAATCACGTGGAATTACCAATCCAATCAAGTTATACTTTTTTTGGTAAATGTGTGAAGAAACACTTCACACATACGTCACCATGCAATACGGGATTTGNCCAATCCAATCAAGTTATACTTTTTTTGGTAAATGTGTGAAGAAACACTTCACACATACGTCACCATGCAATACGGGATTTGTCACCATCATTTACTCCTTTTAGGCCCACACATCCTAGTTTGGAATCCTCCCAACCCAATTGATGTACAATTCTACAGGATGACTCCCACCCACGACCCCTAGCCACCCTACAAATGATGTAGCTCCAAATCACGAGGATCAATGGCTTTGATACCATTTTGTTTAGCTTAGGACCCGGATCATAGGATGTTGTTCGTTTTGTACAACACCCGCACGACTTTAAGTCAGCATTATACCATGAAACCAAGTCATTCTATCTAGAATACTTGCTCGCATGCGAGACGAGACTGAAACTTAGGCCAAGGGCAGGACGTATTACGACTCAGACAAAATTGTATACAAAAGATTTATCATTGTCCTTCTATTACTTCATTGTCAACCCACATTATATTACTTCCCTTGAACCACACAACAACATTGGAATTCAAATACATCAAAACTAATAACTCACCTGGATCAATCGCTCCTCTGGCGTTGCGCAAACTGGAACCTGCTCTTTGTTCAAGACACGAATCTTTGCCCCCGTAGTTTTCTGAATCTCAGAAATAATTCGTCCTCCTTTCCCCATTACCGCCCCAATTTGCCCATTACCCACGAGCAATTTACAGCCAATGACCCCACCATTATTCCTTTCCACCTCCAAAACCCTCTCGAAAACCCTAATCAACCCCTCCTGTGCCTGCGACACCTCTTCACATCCTTCTATCAAGTTCTCGTCTCGAACATCAACTGCAATCTTCTTGTCAATGGCTGCATCGCCGATGATATTGATGACCCGTTCGTGGCAGTTCGGAATCGTGTCCTCCACCAAGATTTTCGCACCGGTTAAGTGTTCCAAGCGTTTGACGATTGCACCGGAGCTTCCGATGACTCCCCCAGCGTTGATCACGTGACATAGGAGCCGGAAGACCACTTGGCCTGCCTGCAGTGTGATGGATGTGTCCAGGGGTTTGGGTCCACAGCGCTTGGTGGCATCACGGTGGTGATTGTGATGACGGAGGTGGTGGTTCATTTTAGTTTTTCGAAGAGATAGAAATGAAGCAGCGTCAATCGTCCATAAGCACCTCTCTCTCTCTCTCTCTCTCTCTCCAGTGCGATATTCTGAAAAGTACTGGCTCGTCGAGGTCGCATGGGAGTGTCGCAGTGGGGAAGAAGAACCGAAAGCGCGCGGTGGGTACATTTAGAGGTGTCATGCCGTGCCTTACGCAACTTATTGATTCTGTCCGTTTGGATGCAAAGAGTGGTGAGTCTTACTCTGGAACGGGGTATACTTGCCTTTGATAACTAATCCCGTGTTTCTCAGCAGGAACATACACTAGTTAATATACATGTGCACGTGCATTTAATATTCAATAAATTCTTTTGTTGTTTTAGAAAATTGGCAATGATACTACATCTCTAAGAATATATTTATATTATTATAGAAAGTCCACTAATTGTTGATAATGAATATATAGAATTCAATCAAATCTATCTAATAAGATAGTTAGTATTTGAATCTTATATCAATATATTTTTTTTGCTCATTTTCTATCAGATTACTCATTTTTATCACAAGTTAAATAAATATCTAATTTTTATTTTCAGACATTCAAATGTATACATGATTTTTTATTTATTTTTTTATGGTCATGTATTTTAAAAAACAATTGTGGTTTTTTTTTGAAAAAAAACAATGCGTGGAAATTAGTCTATCTAATAAGATAGTTAGCAACTCAATATTATGAATCTTATCCCCACATATTTTTTTCACTCATTTTTATCATAAGTTGAATTATCTAATTTTTATTTCAGACATTCATATGCATGCACGTTGATTTTATTTNTTTTTATCATAAGTTGAATTATCTAATTTTTATTTCAGACATTCATATGCATGCACGTTGATTTTATTTATTTTTTTTGAGATCATGCATTTAAAAAAAATGTCATTTTTTTGAAAAAAATTAATGGGTAGAAATTAAAAAAAAATCAAATTTTGACAATTTGTTATAATGAAATCAATTTTTTGAGCATTTGAATTTTGTGTTGTATCATGTCTTCGTGAACAGATTATTGCTAGTTGTCTTATATTATGATAGTTACTCAAACAATTATCTTCCGTTCATATGTAATAAGATAAATATGAAATAAAAAATAATTAGAGTAACTCTTAGTCTAAGAATCTAACCAAGAATGGTACAACCTCACGTAAGGAACAGAATTAGGAAAGTAGTAGGATTTTTATAATTAAAAGAATTCACATAAATGACAACCAAGACCCATACCACTTAGAATAAAACATGGAGCGATAAACCATCATCTTTGTTGGATCATATGTTTATAATTGACTAATTTTTGTCGAATTAATATAAATCAATTACAAACAGATTTTTGATTTAATGATATTTCTTATCTTGTGAAAACTTTATATTTTTGAGGTCAATAGTTCAAGTTTCCTCTTCCTTTCCCCACCTGAAAAAAAATATATAAAAAAAAATAGAGTAACGCTAGATGAATATAAAAATTAGACTTTATAATCACAATCATCGAATATGCAATGGATCTCAATAAATGCTATGACCAAAAATAAAATCAATTGTTGTAATTATATTGTATTTTTTCAGTTCATGTAGCATTACTCAAAAAAAATAATAATGTAAATCACAACATTTTTCTATAGTCATGATACTACAACAATGAAGATTCAAAATCATCATTGAAAGAAGCAGATCATACGTCAAAGTTACATTAAAAATACTCTGCATGTACCTTCACACTTAGAGCAATGTAATGACCTAGAGACCTAAGTTGATCTCATAATTTAATACAATTAGGAGGATTAATGTAAAAATGGAATTGGTGTTAATCTGTGTATGACTTTTAAGTGATTTTCAAAGAAAATATTTTCTAAACTGTTTTATATGTTTTAAAAAATATAGTTTGAGTCATTATCAGCCTTTTGAGCAATGTCATTTAGTTCTTAAAAGGACAAATTTTTTATTTGGTTTTAGACTTAAAAAAATTAATAGGGACTGTCATTTACTCATTAGCCTTCATTAGAGTAGTCTCTTTATGACTTGAGGAAGAAACAAATAAAATGCCAAATGGAGAAAGAGTAGGGACCGCCCTTGAGGTCGCTCGAGTGATCTGCTCTTCTTAGGTCAGGTTGAAACTTATTTTTCATTTTAGTGACTACTGTCATATGACCGTTCTCCCATCACTCGAGTGGTAGTTTGTAAATTTGAGTTTTCTTGTTGATAAAGATTGCTCTTATTTCGAGTCTATTAATAGAAAATATCTTTCTCAACCTAGGGGATCTCTTTTGTAAGACGAATTATTGTCTCTTATACCTTATATATCACACCACAACCCTAGATTCTTAAACTCAATGCTATCATCTAGTGATTTTTATCCAACATCATAATTGGGTGAAAAAGATCTTGATTAGTTAAAGACTAAATCAATTAATGTGTGCATACCGAGAATCATTGATACACCCAAAATTGCTCAAAAACCTAGAAGATCCATTNAAAGATCTTGATTAGTTAAAGACCAAATCAATTAGTGTGTGCATACCGAGAATCATTGATACACCCAAAATTGCTCAAAAACCTAGAAGATCCATTTATGGCAGTGAATCCAAGTGAAAATACAAATAACGTTAGAGAGGCATTTTCAGTAGAAAGGTTTATTGAAGGAAAAGAACATACAACCATAGTATTGGGGTAGTGGATTAAGTTTATTTTTTCTAATGAGGGCTTCTGCGTTAATAAATTTTGTGTGTTCTTTATTGTATTTTCATACACACTTGCAATTTGAGCACACATATGTGCTATGTGTTTGATTGAATGAATGCTCGAATATCATAATTATATATATTTGTGCATCCAAGAGTTTGGGTCATTGGGTTGGAATCCCCATGGAAGATTGAGTTTTGAGTGATTAATTATTAAAATCAATACACTAATCTACATAGGTTCATGGAGTTGTTGTGATTAAATGGAGTTCTCACCATCAATTGATTAATATTTGTGAAAATAAATAATTGTGGTAATAATAGATTTTAATTTGTAATTGATTAAACTTAAAGTTTAACAATCTATTCATTCCCCTCTAAGAAAAAATATTGTGTATAACCGTCTGATGATAACATAACATATGGCTGATGGATCCTGCATGTTCTAATAATTACCCTGTCATGTCATTTAATAACCATTCAAGTAAAGTTCACTTTACCAATTTGTAGGTTTATTATTGGATGATGATACTATGTGCCAATAATAACGTGTGTCACCATTACACCCAATATATTCTCTCCCTCTAGGTAGTATCGTGCGCTCTACATGTACAATAATAGTAAGAAAAAAAATCCGCATATATCTCCTCCTTCCGAAACAACAACCTTGATATATACCTTAGTTCCTTTCTTAACCAATGAACGGTTCTTTAAATAATGGAGTCTAGAAAGAACCTGAACATATCTTACTTGTTTATGGTAAATAGTCTTTTGTTAGCCCTGTCCATAAAAGAACAATTGTCTTTCCCAACTCCTATCCTCATTCCACAAAACCAACAATGTTGTATGCCTTCTCTTCTTTCAAATCAATGGAGTTAGAGTATGACTATTACTTGAATCAAAATTTAAAAATATATCTTTTGGATGTAAAAACACAAATATCTGAAATTCATAATTTAGGTATCCAAAGGTAAAGAAAAAAAAAATTCATTTCCATATGTTTTCTCCAAATTTATGACTCATTACTTTAATTGCATTGATCCTTTTTTTTTTTTTATTTTGACCAGCACATCCTTAAAGTCACTATAGTGATGCATTTACAACAAAAACGAACATAATCATTAACGATAAGAATCTTTCAATAGCGTTTGACACATAATCATGGAATCAAATTTCAAACCAAAAACTTTTGTACAAATGATCATGTAAAAGGCATAAATTTAAATAAAGAACTTATTGTGTGACAGAGAGGGGGATGGGGGAGGTGTATGTAATGAAGTGAAGGAAACTACAATATGAAATTCTTAAACTTCTATTTGTACTCTGAAATATTTAGTTTGAACATAAAAAACATAATCTATAGAGGTATTTTTTTTTTAATTCCCATTTTTTTATACATTAAATGCATTCAATGGCCATAAATTGAATTTTGCTAGTTTTTTTTTTCAAACTGATAGACAATTACAACCAACACCTTATAAGGTGAAGGCTGCAGAGTGTACATAAACACACGCACACCCCTTAAGGCTATTCGATGTGGGATAGCCCTTGCCCCTACCCGAATTTTGCTAGTTGAATAGATGCAAATGAGTAGAGAATGTCAAAAGTTTAGATAATTAAGTTACATTTTATCAATTAAATAGATGGATATTAGTAGTTTGAGAATGTCAAAAATTTTCATAGTTAAGTTAATTAATAAGTTACATTTGAGTGACAAACACACTTCGATTTGAAAATCTAAGTCATGCACATTAAAAATGATTTTATAGTATTATTTAATCAAAAGCATTTGACATATGTGGATATTTAGAAATGTTATAGGATTGTCAAAAAATNGTAGTATGATTTAATCAAAAGCATTTGACATATGTGGATATTTAGAAATGTTATAGAATTGTCAAAAAATGTCACGATTCGTTAACACGATACAAAGTTAAAAGGTTTTGATAATTTTTAAGTCATCTATTTCGTAAACAAGTGAACTTGACATGACACGATTAATAAATGTATTGGATATGAGTGAAGTCAATTAAAATAAATACATAACACGACTTGATTATTCCCTTGGAGTCAAGGCCATTAGGTAATCCCTCATTAATTCCTTTGTATTGGTGTGAATGACTTATTTTGAACGAATCGGGGAAAAGTTTAGTCGATGTGCATATAAGTTAGCTCGGACACCCGGACCGCAATAACAAAAAAAGAGTAAATTACACTTAAAGTCCCTAAATTTTATGCCTTAATCATCTAGATCCCCTCATATTTAAAATATTATACATAGACCTCTAAGGTCGTGTAACACGTAATTCCTATCGCCAATCTTCGTTTAAGTAACCATTAAAAATTCATGAAACATAACAAAACTTTATTTGCTATCAGTTAAACATTCTATAGGAGTAATTGTTTTCTATTTTTATTTGATATCAATTTGCTAATATACAGTAGAATAAGGAAACTAAAAAATGGATAAAATAGAACATATATTTCAACAAAAAAAAATTAATGTCCCAAATGTCATGTCCTGGAACACCATATATTCATATTAACAATAATACTCAAACAAATTAATTTGTTTTAATAATACCCTAATTAGTATGTTTTAATAAAATCACAAATAACAAAAAACATACTAATAAAATCATGATTTCTTAAAATTTGCAAAAATTATTTTTTTTAATGGAGACTAGCAAATTTTTAATGGTTACCTTAACATAGATGGACGATAAAGGTTATGTGTTATACATGCACAATCCTTAGGAGGTATAAGTGTAATATGTCAAATATGGGGTATCTAGGTGATTAAATGACAAATTTTAGAGTGTCATGGTGTAATTACCCCAAAAAAAAAAACCTTTCACTGAACCATGGCGGAGGCCTTGGTCTGAAGTCTCAACCATGGTGCTTTAACACGAACCAGCACAGCCATCAACACACGGTACTGTTCCCAAAAACCTACTCTCCCCAACTCTGCCGCTACTCTCTCACCATTTCCGTCTTCACCTCTCTCTCTCTCTCTCTCTCTCTCTCTCCAAATCCACCTTGATGAATCTGAAACCCTGACGTCCATGAATGGCGTCCTCACCGTCGCCGCCAATACAATGATACGATTATCGGGCATTATCAAATCACAATCACCACCACTAGGTCAGTTCAATCTTTTCCCTCTCATCAAACCCTTTTCATTATCGTCCTCTCCAATCCCACAAACCCTCGGTTCAGATCCTATTGAACCCCCACTCGACCTCTCGTCTCAGCTCCTTTCTCTCCTCGCCCACTTCAATTGGCAAAAACACCCGTCCCTCAAAAAACTAATCCCCTCCATATCCCCAACACTCCTCGCCACCTTCTTCATCCAGAACCCCAATCTCAATCCCCAAGCTGCACTCTCCTTCTTCAACTTCCTCTCCCAAAAACCCACCTTCAAACCCAATGTCCACGCCTATTCTTCTCTTTTGCAAATTCTTATCCCCAATAAATTCTTTAGTGTTTCTGAAAAACTCCGTATTTCGATGATCAAGGCCATGGAATCACCGGAAGACGCTCATTTTGTATTGAATGTTTTGAAAAAAATGAATAATTCTGATGATGCGTTCAAATTTAAGCTTTCTATTAGGTGTTATAATACAATGCTAATGAACTTATCGAGATTTCTTATGATTGATGAAATGAAATGCGTGTATCTGGAAATGTTGGATGATAAGGTCTGCCCAAATATTTATACGTTTAATGCATTGGTTAATGGTTATTGTAAGTTGGGGAATGTGGGTGAGGCTGAGTTGTATGTAAGTAAGATTTTGCAAGCTGGGTTAAGTCCGGATACACATACTTATACGTCATTGATTTTGGGGCATTGTAGGAATAAGGATGTAGATAGTGCATTTAGGGTGTTTAAGGTTATGCCACAAATGGGTCTCAGAAGAAATGAGGTTTCATATAACAATTTGATTCATGGATTTTGTGAACTTGGGCGGATAGATGAAGCTATTAGATTCTTTGATCAAATGGGTGAGGATAATTGTTGTCCAAACGTGAGGACATATACAGTCCTCATTTATGCATTGTGTGGAATAGGTAGGAAAGTAGAAGCACTAAATTTATTTAAGGAAATGACGGAGAAAGGTTGTGAACCGAATGTTCATACATATACAGTTCTCATTGATGGTATGTGTAAGGACAAGAAGCTTGATGAAGCAAGGGACTTGCTAAATGTAATGTCTGAAAAAGGTTTGGTTGCAAATGTGGTGACATACAATGCTTTCATTGATGGGTACTGTAAGGCAGGAATGATTGATGCTGCACTTGAGGTAGTTGACTTGATGGAATCAAACAGTTGCAGTCCAAATGTTCGCACATACAATGAGTTGATTTGTGGGTTATGCAAAGCAAAAAAAGTGCACAAGGCAATGGCACTACTTACTAAGATGCTTGAGCGAAAGCTGTCACCTAATTTGATCAGCTATAACTTGTTGATTCATGGTCAGTGTGAAGTGGGTAATATAGATTGTGCTTTTAGATTGCTCATTTTGGTGAATGAGAATGGTTTGGTTCCTGACCAATGGGCTTATGGTGCTCTTGTGGATGCCCTATGTAAAAAGAGGAGGACTGAAGAAGCTCATACCCTATTTGACTCTCTAAAGGAGAAGGGTGTAAAGACAAATGAAGTGATTTATACTTCTTTGATAGATGGTTATTGCAGAGCAGAGAAAACTGATGTTGCCCTAACATTGTTTGAGAGAATGCTAAAAGAAGAATGCCTTCCAAACTCATCCACCTACAATGTGCTGATTGATGGGCTATGTAAAGAGAGTAAGGTGCATGAAGCATCCCTGCTACTGGAAAGGATGGTAAATGTTGGCGTGAAACCCACCGTTGTTACTTACACAATTCTCATTGATCAAATGTTAAAAGAATATGCTTTTGACAACGCTTATAGAGTTTATAACCAAATGCTTTCCTTGGGATATAAGCCTGATGTATGCACTTACACTTCATTTCTTCTTGCATATTGCAACCAAGGAAAGTTGAAAGAAGCGGAGGATGTGATGTCAAAAATGAGTGAGGAAGGTGTCCTGCCTGATTTGAAGACTTACACTGTATTAATTGATGCATATGGACGATCAGGATTGACACATCGTGCTTTTGAAGTTCTCAAATGTATGGTTGACTCTGGATGTGAACCTTCTCCCTATACCTACTCAGTTTTAGTCAAGCATCTCTCAAATGAAAAGCATATGAAAGAAAGCGGCAAGAGAATAGGACTTGAGCCAAATAAAAATGTCCCCTCCATTAATATTGCTGATGTGTGGAAAATAATGGAATTTGATACTGCTCTGGAGCTCTTTGAGAAAATGATTGAACACGGTTGTTCACCTACTGTGAACACTTACAATGCACTCATTTCAGGACTTTGCAGAGAAGGGCGTTTTCAAGAAGCCTGGAGGTTAGTTGGTCATATGAAAAATAAAGGACTGTCTCCCTGTGAAGATATGTATAACTCTCTCTTGAATTGCTACTGCAAGTTGGGAATGTATGAGGAAGCAGTGGGGCTGCTTGACACTATAGTTGGTCTTGGTCTTTTACCACATCTGGAGTCATATAAGCTTCTTATTTGTGGGTTGTATGATGAAGGAAATAATGAGAAGGCTATGGCAGTTTTCTCTAGTCTTCTTCAGTGTGGGTTCAATCATGATGAAGTAGCTTGGAAGCTTTTAATTGATGGCTTACTTATGAGGGGTCTTGTTGACAGATGCTCTGAACTGGTGGATGTCATGGAGGAGAAAGGTTGCCATCTCAATACTCAAACATATTCGATGCTTATTGAGGGACTAAATGATAGAACAAATGAGATGTAAGATGTGTATTTGGATTTGTTCTTTTGGTGGTATTATTTGGTACTGTTTCTTTTTCCTTTTTCAATTTTTTATTGTTCTTGCTTTCATTATTCTTTTTTTTTATTTGACAAATCATTTTCTGTCTAGTTCAAAGGAATGCTTAAAGAGGAGTATCCTCGTAGACCATGGTTAAATCTCCTAAATCATTTATGGGACTAGTATTTCATTCCCGCACCAGCTTCTTCTGGTGTTTGAAGCACAATTCACATGATGGGAATTCATATACAAGCAAAGTGAATTACCAACACAGTTCAGGTATCTAAATTCATCCATTTCGTATGTTTCCTGCAATCAATTTGTGACCTCAGCAATTGTGAGTGCATGTTGAAACCAGATGATTTGCTTTGTTCCTTGGTAAATTAACCGGTTGATTGATTTGAAGTCTTACAA
This sequence comes from Ilex paraguariensis, assembly GCA_963454935.2. Classification (NCBI taxonomy): domain Eukaryota; kingdom Viridiplantae; phylum Streptophyta; class Magnoliopsida; order Aquifoliales; family Aquifoliaceae; genus Ilex; species Ilex paraguariensis. Next base: position 515,071 of record CAUOFW020003425.1, read on the forward strand.
TAGGATTATTATGATTTTTCCATTTGGCCTTGAAAAGTTAGTAATGAATTATGTGCCTGTTTGTTGATCATAAAGTCATTGATTCCTTTTGGTCGGAAGGCTTCTTGTTGTCTATTTGGTTTCAATTTGTGATAGCATTCAATTTATGCATTAGAATGACCGTTTGACATACTTGGAACATTAAAAAATGTATGCACTTGGATGCATATGTGGCAATCTAGGCCCAAGATTCACATTCCATGGTCACAACCAAAATAGTTGATTCTTCTGTATGTAGGGTCTGGTTTATTAGGTCATTCAGTTGATTCTAAAATATATACACCTGAACACACCTACATTCGAACATATACATACAAACTTGGTCTATTGAGCTGGCTTCATATTCGAACTATGTACATGAGAGATAGCAGTAATAAAATATCCTGTTAGAAGAGATGAGGTTGACTTTTAGTTTTTTATAATTATGCAGTTGGAGTTCTTTATATCCTGGACCTTTTGGTCTGTGAAGGAGATTTTGAAGAGGGTGAGCTGCCATCATGCCCCTTTGGAGATTGCAATGGAGAGCTTAGCTCAGTCCATACCGACAGTTTGAGGTCAAGTTCAGGTGTTCTGTTTACCTTTCCTGCTCTACATATTGCCATACTTCCAATAAACATGCATAATCTATTTCGTCCCACCTCTTGCCACAATTTTATGACTGGTTCTGTTGAAACTTGGTGGATGACCCGATTGTTTCCAAGTGGGGTTCTGTCCACTCTACATAGACACATAGTTTCATTGATTTTTGGTTTTAAATCCCTCAAGTTATGTCAAGGCCTATTGGTGGCCACTTGAACTTGAAAAATAAGCTGTCCCCATTGTTACCAAATCTCGTGTAAACTTATTTTATAGTCCATCTAGTATCTGTAAGAGTTCCCAATTTTTGGCAAGAAATCTTCTTGTTGTATTGTCAAGTTGCTTTGTTCTGCTGTCTTACAATATTTTTGACTGACACGCAACTTTATCGCGTAGTTTGGAGGGACATTGATTGCATGTTGCCTCTGTAGTTTGCCTTTAATAATTTGGTGTATCAGAATCTTAGACTTTCACTTCGCAGTGAAATTGATTTTTCTCACTATATGATCTATTGCCATTTCTATTTTATAAATAGGCTAGGCTTCCGTATTGATCAGTTGCAGTTAGCCACTCCAACCACCAGGAAAGTTGTCAGGGATATGGCATCCGTTACTCTCATTAGATAGTATAAGCCCGCAAATGTGGAGCAGGTGCCAAAGTTGGACAAACATGAGGAGAGAAATGATTGAGACAACATGTCGATAAAGGACATAATTATGCTAGAGAAATAAAAGGAAGAATTCTTTATATGAGTATTTGAGCAGGATGACCATTGTCTACCTGTCTGACTAGTTTTATTTTGAACTTTTCAAAAGGGACTGAATTTTGCTGATATCTGAGCTAAGGATGTGCTTCTCCTTTGCACATGAATGTATATCTGCAACTATAGGAAGCTCACCTTGACTGGAATGTTAAAAGACCTGCCAATCTGCGATGGTCAACCTAAAAGCTGATACATAAGGTAGAAAAATTTGTTCGGGATGGATTTAAATTGATACCCGCTATTTTTCAATACATGTACCTGATTCTGTAGCTTTTGTTAATATTTGGCAACATTCTAGTCCACAGTGATCTGTAACCCATACAGATTCAACTATATATTCCTACCAAGAAGAAAACTGCCTCCTATCAGCAGGCTGGTCTGTTTGTGTGACCATGATTCACTACTTCCCTTGGTTGTCCTTAATGAATTGATGCACGGGAAGTGATTCGGATTTAGGAGTCCATACAATATAATTGTCCATCTACCAAACTTACCTTGGGAACGTTTCGTTACCCTGCAAAATATTTTGCCCTCGAAACAGGATAGTTGCTGGATTCATAGATTTATTTTCAGATGATAAAGGTTTTATTTGATTTTATTTCAGAAACCATTTAAATTTAGAAACGCTGGCACTTGATTTTCTTTCTATTGGACCTGAACGGTGGAGGAAAGATATTCAGCTTGTATTCAAGTTTTCATCTGTTTCTTTTGTCACCGAAAGCTTTTCACCTGTTTGAATTGCCATTTTTCAAATGAATTGTTATCAGTCCTCTAACTTTCTTTTCTTTTGTTTATAATCCTCATTGGTCAGTATTTTATTGGGAACAAAAGGAGTAAGAGTCAGTTAGAAAGCGCTCCCAGGATTGTAAGGAGCAATAACACTGATCTTACAGGAAAGAAGGTAAGTCAAAATAAATTTCTCGTCTCTCGATACTTTATTCTTTTGTTTACACATCCGACTTTGTGAAAATTTGCCATGTCACTTTAATATAAGAAATAAAGGTCTTTTTTCTTGCAATTATTGAGATTAAAATCAATAATAACAGAAAGAAGACGGCAGAAATTTAAGATTTTTGGGCTTTTACTTTGTTCCGGTTGGGAAGTGAAGATTCTTTTCAATGCTACCTATGTTGTAGATTGATTCTTCTTTTACTATTTGTTGAAATGGAAGAAGATTATAAAGTAGGATACCCTTAACCTTAATATATGCAAACAGAAGATGCATGGTGAGATCGCATATGAATTTATAAATCTTTTTCATTTTAAAACTATCTAGTTAGAAACTCTTTCAGCTTGGGTTTCTGGTTTGATTGTCTCTAGAAACAGCAGATGTAAAACTTCTTTGCATTTAATGANAAAGATGCATGGTGAGATCGCATATGAATTTATAAATCTTTTTCATTTTAAAACTATCTAGTTAGAAACTCTTTCAGCTTGGATTTCTGGTTTGATTGTCTCTAGAAACAGCAGATGTAAAACTTCTTTGCATTTAATGAATAGCAGATCGAGCAACAATGCGCTATGGGAGATTTACAAGGAAGTTCTGCAACTATTCAAGCAACAATTGATGGTTTTGCAAGTTCATTCTAGTGGTTGAATGATGCATAGAAAGGAACAAAAAAGCAGAGTGCTGGGTATGTCACTTTTGGGCTTTCTAAANAAAGTTCTGCAACTATTCAAGCAACAATTGATGGTTTTGCAAGTTCATTCTAGTGGTTGCATGATGCATAGAAAGGAACAAAAAAGCAGAGTGCTGGGTATGTCACTTTTGGGCTTTCTAAATACAATTAGTCTGCCCATTTTCTATATGACTCAGATATGTTGCACCAAAATAAAACTAGCCAATACATATTGATAAGCGCAGAGTAATAAGTACATTGCAAATTGTCAATGTTAATTGATATGCTTTGAATAGCTTATGAATAAGAACCCACATTCTCTGATTTTGCTGTTGCTCCAACTTTCAAGCAAGCCAGTTATTAAATTTCCTAGGAATTCCAATTGTTTCCTTTATTAAACAGTTAGCACCTTCAGGAGACAATTTGGTTGATTGTGTAGTCTCATATTTCTTCTCTTGCATTCACATATTTTCCTAAGNCTTGCTCCAACTTTCAAGCAAGCCAGTTATTAAATTTCCTAGGAAATCCAATTGTTTCCTTTATTAAACAGTTAGCACCTTCAGGAGACAATTTGGTTGATTGTGTAGTCTCATATTTCTTCTCTTGCATTCACATATTTTCCTAAGATAATTCCCATTTTCTAGCTTCTTTTATCTTGTTCTTTTTATTTGCAGCACAATTTAGATAGACTTCAAGATCAAATGTTTTGGTCAATATATTACCACTATGTGGCTTAACTATCAAAATTTTAGATTGCAAATAGATGAGCTCATTGGGTTAGCAAAATGTTTCCTTACCAATCCACTATTGCTGTTAGATCCTTTTCAATATTGGGAAATGCACTGCTAATTAACTCTAACCGTGAATTTAGTCAGCAAATTGTGATAGTGAATTGGATTTAAGTATCCAAGTGGCATTACTTTTATTTCAATGGTGGCTCATTTGTTCGGTAAAAGCTTGTAGTATGGGGACTCTTCCTTTTAACTGGAACTCAATTATTCCTGGTGGTTTATTATAATCCCATGTTACAAGATTGTCAAGGCCTAAGTCATTGAAAAGATCGTTTCAAAGTTAAACCCACCGGGGTAGCTCACTGGTGTGGGGTTGAACTTGGGGCGAATGGGAAGTTGAGATGTCCTAAGTTCCGGGTTTAAACGATACCTGTGGGTGAGTGCAAGTATTTGGGAATTACTTTGCATGAGTAAAGTCTAATGTGGCCCTGCCAGAGGCNGAGTCAGCAAATTGTGATAGTGAATTGGATTTAAGTATCCAAGTGGCATTACTTTTATTTCAACGGTGGCTCATTTGTTCGGTAAAAGCTTGTAGTATGGGGACTCTTCCTTTTAACTGGAACTCAATTATTCCTGGTGGTTTATTATAATCCCATGTTACAAGATTGTCAAGGCCTAAGTCATTGAAAAGATCGTTTCAAAGTTAAACCCACCGGGGTAGCTCACTGGTGTGGGGTTGAACTTGGGGCGAATGGGAAGTTGAGATGTCCTAAGTTCCGGGTTTAAACGATACCTGTGGGTGAGTGCAAGTATTTGGGAATTACTTTGCATGAGTAAAGTCTAATGTGGCCCTGCCAGAGGCATTCCTCGTTATAAGAAAAAGTTGTTTTAAAGTTTGAAACCCTGGTAGCTTGTAACATGTTAAAATGCAATACCTCCTTTCTCCTGGGAAATTATCCTAATTTTCTGGTTGAAGTCATTAGTCTTATGGTAAAAGTAACTTTAGATTGGTTTGATTTGTGTATGAATTTGTCACTGCACCCCCCCCCCCCCCCCCCCC
>CAUOFW020003425.1:519896-532572 GCA_963454935.2 Ilex paraguariensis
AACCCCCCCCTCCCCCCCCCCCCCCCCCCTCTCTTTCTTTCTTCCTGTCTTTTTTTTTTCCCTTGTGTCTGGAATTTATACCCTTTTCCAAACTAACACATCTATAGTATCACATGTATAGATGTATGATGCATGAAGATCACATTTGCAATTTTGATATTATTTCACGTAAGTCTTCTATTTAGGTAATTAGTTAATGGTCACCATTACGCAATGCATGGAAAATGTAAATACATATATTATTCTTGTTGCCATTGTCTGGTGGGGATGAAGAACATGACTTTATCATTTTATACATGCATTATATTTGTTATGCCCAATTCTTTTATAAATGCATCAGAGAAGAGAGACAGAGAGAGAGAGTCCATGGTTAAAGCTGACAAGCTACACGTAGTTGTGTTCCCATGGTTAGCCTTTGGTCATATTATCCCATTCTTAGAGCTTTCCAAGCTCATAGCTGGGAAGTGTCACAAAGTCTCCTTCATATCAACCCCTAGAAACATTGATCAACTGCCAAAATTTCCTCCAAACTCAGCTCCTCTACTGAGTTTAGTGAAGCTCCCTGTATCCCAAGTCGACAACTTCCCTGAACATGCAGAGGCCACCATTGACGTGCCCTATGACAAGGTCCAATATTTGAAAAAAGCCTTCGACGGTCTCCAAACTGAGTTGACTCAGTTCCTCAAGATCTCAAACCCCGATTGGATCATCTATGACTTTACCTCTCACTGGTTGCCCCAAATTGCAAGTCAACTTGGCATTGCACTTGCCTTCTTTAGTACAGTAAATGCATGGTCCGGGGCTTTCTTTGGATCGGCGATCACCATGGCGAACTCCGCTGATTATCGTACGAAGCTGGAGGACTTCACCGTCGCACCGAAATGGGTTCCATTTCCATCTTTTATCGCTTTTCGGCTCCATGAGATAAAGAGATTGTACAACAGTGTTGATGACAATATTTCTGGCATTTTGGACGCGTCGCATTTTGGGAAGACTGTAATGGGATGCGACGTGTTTCTCATAAGGAGCTGTACAGAGCTTGAACCTAACTGGTTGGACCTCTTGCAAGAGCTCCAACATAAGCCAGTTGTACCAGTAGGTTTATTGCCACCCTCGTTCAAAGGCGACTAGGGTGGCAAGGATGATACTTGGCACACAATCAGTGTATGGCTGGACATACAAGAGAAAGAGTCTGTTGTATATGTAGCACTCGGGAGCGAGGTGACACCGAGTCAAGCTGAACTCACAGAGTTGGCTCTAGGGTTAGAGCTTTGTGGTTTGCTCTTCTTTTGGGCTCTAAGGAAGCAGCATGACTTGGCCAACTCGTTTGAGTTACCAGATGGGTTCCTAGAGTGAACCGAAGGTTGTGGTCGTGAAGGTTGTGGTCGTGGAGTTGTATGGACGAGTTGGGTGCCTCAACTCAGGATACTAGCACATGACTCGGTGGGTGTTTTCGTGACTCACTGTGGTTGGAGTTCAGTCATTGAAGGACTGCAATTTGGGCGGCCATTGATCATGCTGCCTTACTTGGGAGACCAAGGGTTGATTGCTAGCGCTATGGAAGAGAAGAAAGTTGGAATAGAGATACCAAGAAACGAAGAAGATGGCTCGTTTACTCGGAACTCGGTAGCTGAGTCACTGAGTTTGGTGGTGGTTAATGTTGAAGGAAGGACTTATAGGGAGAAAGCAAAGGAGATGAAGACAACATTTGGAGACAAAGATCTTCATAGCCAATACATAGACAAACTGGTCGAGTACCTTAAAAAACATAGGCATCTTCCCACCGACGATTAATGCATCATATGAATACAAAACTGCCTAAATAATGCACAATATATAATGGATAGTTTTGTGTATTTTACGTTATCTTGCCATGTAAGCATGATATATACTTTATAATATAAATGTAATGTCCTTGTTAAATGTGTTTTTTTTTTTTCTTAATCTTTCTCTCCCTGTGGTCGAACCTGTTTTTACTTCTTCTACTCGTCAGACTTGTTACGTTTATCACTTTACTCGTTGATCCTAATCTGATTTTGAACTCATCACCCCAAGCAAATGAATAGTTTAGTACTCTTAGAAAATATCATATTGTACTCTTAGAAATGTAATAATAAAGGGCAGGACGGAGCCAGAAATTTTGTTCAGAGTGGACACTTTAATTATATATTTTAATTTTTTCCTTTCTAACCAATCACACTATATAACATATTTATATTTATTCTATTATATTTAATATATGAAGTCTATTTAACATAAAAAATTTCTAAAAAAAAAATGTATATTGTCAGGGACGGAGCTATGAATATCTATGATAAGGCAAAATATAACTGGTATAAAAAAATATTTAGCCAAAATTAATACAAAAAAATTCAGTTCAAGAAAAAAAAAGAAAGTAAGAATGAACACTAAATTATTGTGAAATAGTAAATTTAATTTTTATTTAGTCGAAACAAAATCTTAACAAAATGACACAAAATAAGTTTTTTAGTACATTTTAACCTAATTATATATTTCAATAAAATATAAAAAATTTTAAAATTTCTAAAATTTTGTATATGAATTAAATGTAAATTAATGTTTCAATAATTTTCTATCAATGCGTACAATCACAAGTACGTAGTAAAATTATTCTTTATTTAGTTACAAAATTTAGTTGAGATCATTATCAATTTTATAGGGAAATTTATTATTCAAAATAGTTTAAAATATTTTTGGGTCACAACCTTTTATTTTTTGTATATAATCGTATTTTATTAAGTTATAGACTATTATTACTAAAAAAAAAGGTAAATAAAAACTAAAATTATTGTTAAAAAGTGACGAACATTGTGTTAGATAAAGAGAAATATTGTACTTTCGTCAATATACAAATAGAACATTGACTTAATCCAAAATTAACATATTTATTTTAGAGGGTTAGTGGTCCACTAATTTATTAAAAAAAAAAAGGACTAGAATCACTATTAAAATTTTCAAAAATTTAGGGGGTAAATATAATGTATAAAATAATTTTATAAGTTGGTGCAAAGAAGGACAAAAAACTCAAGGAATTGAACTTCTCTGTTTCTTCTCTTTTTCTTGTGGCTAGGCAGTGGGCAATGGACAGTTGGCAGTGAGCTATACAGAGAGAGAAAAAAAAAAAGGAAAGATAAGATAGATTTTAGTCAAGTGGGCCAAAAGTTTTGTTTTATAATTATGGTGGACCAAAAATTTTGCTTTTGGGCCAACATTTTTTTTGTTTTTAATGTTAGGCTAAAAGTTTTGTTTTTTCAATAGGTTTGAGTGGATTATGATAGATCAAATATTTTATTTTGTAATAAATTTGGGTAGATAATAGTGAGTTTAATTTTTTTTTTGTTTTAAATGGACTTAATTTTTTTATTATTTTAGGTAAATAATGTGAGTCTAATATAAATTAGGGGTATATATATATATATAATATATATCTAACTAATAAAAAAAAAAAAAAATTGAGGGGCGGGGGAGGGACATGCCCACCTGCCCCTGCCTCCCTCCGGCTATGATAAAGGTTTAGGCGATTGACCAATCTCAAAATGATAGAAAAGTAATAAAAATACTATATCAAAAAGCTTTGCCAAACGGTAATCGAAGAAATTGGAAATAAGTTGGACAAGGATAGGGAAAGAAGTGTTTAACAAAATTTGTTTGTTTGTGGTCTCCTTCGTATCCTTATCATCTGAAAGGTGTTATGATTGAATTTAATGGCGCAAATAATCATTTAGAAGGACCTTTCACTACTTTTTATTTTTATTTTTATTTTTGAATTAATGATGACATAACACTTAATATTTTCTCGTCTTGAAGTTGGTAGTAAGCTCTGCAAGAAAAGACAAAACAGTGGGTACCAAGTCTATTTCAAAGTTTGGTCTTACTTCATATTCGTACCTTAATAATATTGATACTAAGGATGACACTCCACACAAAAATGAGTATTCATTCAAATTAATTCTATTCGGATAAAAGATAGATCATATATATTGGATAATAGATGTATACAAAAATATACATATAAACTCATGTGAGAATGAAAACAGAGATGGACTAACACTTACTCCTACCCTGTCCCTCCTTGCTCCGCCTTACCCATTATTATCTATATATATGTGTGTGTGCGCGCGCGCGCGCGTGTTGGGAATATAAATCTACATATTATTAAATTTTTTTTTTTTTAAAAAAATTATTTTATTTTATTTTTTGATATTTTTAACTCGTAAAAGTATAAATCTTTATGTTTTTAGGTTTTTTTTATATTGGATTATATTACGTTACATTATATTGTGTTGCATGATGTTGTGTTAGATTTATATGAAATATAAACTTTTAATTATATTATGTTGGAATATGTTAGATTATTTAGAATGTTATATTTATTTAAAATTTTAGATTATGTTGGCTTAGGTTGGGACGGGTAAAGTGGATGCGGGCGGGGCCGGGGGTGAAGGTGAGGGACACGACAGGGGCATGGATTAAAAATTTATCGACGAACGGAGATAGAGATGAAAATTATACTCGTTAACGATGGTAGGTCAGATATGGACGATTTTTTTTTAAGTGGGTATAAGAATGGAAACTATACTTTCAACTCCTGCTTCGGTCCACTACCATCCTTAAACAATACGTTATGATTAAAAGTGGCACAATTATCATTATTATATGATATTACTAATTAATAGTAATAAATTAATATCAAGTGGATCCTAAATAATTTAACAACTATCACATTCATATAAAACAATAATTATTGTGTATAAAAAATTATTAATTTTTTGGGTTAATTATAAATTATACTTCGAAAGATCTCTCGAATCTCAATTTACACTTTCAAAAATATAAATTTATATCAATGCGTATCTAAAGTTAACAGATGTCAATTTGTTGTCTAAACTGGTTAGGTAAGTTACACTTAAACTCCCTCAAGATTGTAATTTAATCATTTGATTCCCTTCATATTACTCTTATACCTCTTGATAGTTGTGCACATGTAACATATAACCCTTTATCGTTGACATCTGTTAATATAATCCTTAAAAAACACCATTCATTATAATAAAAAATTATAATTTTTATACTACATATTATTTTGTGAATCCATTATATTCTAAAGTTCAAAATTAAGCTTACTATTTAATTGTCTAATATAATATAAATATTTATATAATATTTTTTATATCCAATACAATAATACATCACTTAAACAGAATTATTTGAATGCTCAATTAAGAGAACATTTTTAGTCATATTTAAATTTTTAAGAAATCTATATGTAATATTTTAAATGTGAGAGGTTTAAATGATTAAGTGACAATCATAAGGGGTTTAAGTATAATTTATCTATTTAATTTTAGACGATAAATTGACGAATTGTTAATTTCAGCTATATATTAACATAAATTTATATTTTAAGGATACAAATTGAGATTCGAATAATTTTTTAAATTCCAATTTATGATTAACCTTTATTTTTGTTTTTTTGCTTATTTATAAATTTATTATTAAATGATGTAATTTCCTTTATAAAGAGTAAGAGCGTCTCCCACGTAAGGAAACCCTTTGTTTCATAGTCTCTCAGTCGGTCATACCAGCCCCACAAACAAAGCTTCTGCGCACCTCTCACCGCCATGGCCAGCGAATCCAAGCTTCACGTAGTGATGTTCCCATGGCTAGCTTTCGGTCACATGATCCCATTCCTTGATCTCTCCAAGTTCATTGCCCAAAAGGGTCACAAAGTCTCCTTCATCTCCACCCCAAGAAATATCAAACGCCTCCCAAAACTTCCTCCAAACTTAGCCTCCCTCATAAACCTAGTTCACCTTCCTCTACCTCGAATCCACAATCTCCCTGAACATGCAGAGGCCACCATTGATGTCTGTGCAGAGGACATCGTCTTCCTCAAGAAAGCCTTTGATGGTCTCGAAAATGATTTCTCTCAATTTCTCGAAAACTCTTCAGCGGATTGGGTTATTTATGACTTTGCCCTTCATTGGTTACCCCCAATAGCTGCAAAGCTGGGCATTTCGTGTGCATTCTTCTCCATCGTCAGCGCTTGGTTTATCCCCACCTTTGGACGATCAGCTTCTATGATGATCGACGGATCAGATCCACGGAAGTCGCCGGAGGATTTTACAGTGCCACCTGAATGGATACCTTTTCCGACGAACCTAGCGTATCGGCGATATGAGAGCAACTGGATCCAGAGCGCAATTGAAAACACTGATTCAGGGGTTTCGGATGCTTATCGTTTGGGCTCGACGATTATGGGGTGTGACGTCATTCTTATCCGAGACTGTAACGAGCTCGAACCTGCTTGGTTGAAGCTTCTCGAAGAGCTTTACCAGAAGCCTGTAATTCCAGTAGGTTTAATGCCTCCGTCGGTGAAAGATTCCGGCGATGAGAAAGATGAGAAATGGGTCTCTATCAGAAATTGGCTTGAAAGCAAAAACAAAGGGTCTGTGGTGTATGTTGCACTGGGGAGCGAGGTGACACTGAGTCAAAATGATGTCACTGAGTTGGCTCTGGGGTTGGAGCTATCTGGGTTACCTTTCATCTGGGCTTTAAGAAAGCCCCCGGGTTCAACCGAGTCTGACTCGGTTGAGTTGCCAAATGGGTTCTTGGAGCGAATCAAAGGGCGTGGGCTTGTTTGGACGAGTTGGGTGCCTCAACTCAGGATATTGTCTCATGACTCAATTGGCGGGTTCTTGACACACTGTGGTTGGAGTTCAATTGTAGAGGGTTTAATGTTTGGGCACCCACTCATTATGTTGCCGTTCTTTGTGGGCCAAGGGTTGAATGCTGTGGTTCTTGTGGAGAAGAAGGTGGGGATACAAATACTGAGAAATGAAGAAGATGGGTCGTTTGCGAGGAACTCGGTGGCTGAGTCTCTGAGGTTGGTAATGGCGGAGAACGAAGGAAGGATTTACAGGGAGAAAGCAAAGGAACTGAGTGAATTATTATTCACAGACAAGAATGGAGAAGACCGATATCTGAATCAGTTTGCTGAGTATCTTGAAAGCCATGGTCGTCTTCACAAGAGCTGACGTACTGTACAGTAAACTTGTTTATGGAAGTTTAATAGTTTACGATTACGTCGTTTTATAGTTTTTTTTTGTTTAAGCATTTAAAAATAAAACTTAATAATTAAATTTGATAATTATAATCATTGATTTCATTGTGGGTCTTAGTATTTATTGGAACCCACTATCTATTTAATTGTTAAAATTATCAAATTTAGTTTTTAAATTTAATTTTTAATTCCATATAATATTACTTTTATTTATTTATTTATCAGAATATCGTTTTATCTTCTATGTTAATAAGATAAATCTCAATTTAAATCTTTAAGTTGGGAAAACACAAGAATGATTCAGATTTATTTAAGAATATTGATCCAACCGTTTAAAATTACTCCCACAAAATTTTCCCCTCATATATGTCACATTTAAATCCAAATGAACAATACTATATGGACTTAAAAAATAGACTTGATAATATAAATCATTGATTTCACTATGGGTCTCAGTATTTATTGAGACCTACTACCTATTCAATGGTTGAGATTATCAAGTCCAATTTTTAAATCTACTTTTTAAGTTCATCTAGCATTACTCAACCTAAATTTCAAAGGTCTAAAATTGATCCAAAAGTTAAAATCACTCTCAATCCTTCTCTCACGTGTCATCTCTCTCTTCCCTCACCCCTCTCAGCTTCAACTATCTCTGCCCAGCATACCCAGCTTCAACTATCTCTGTCCAGCATACCAAACATCCCTCTGCCCCATCTCCCTCATATCTCTCCCCATCTTTGCCTATTCTCTTACTCTTTCTTTGCTCTGTTCTCTGACCCCATCTCAGTTGAAGTAAACCATCGCCACCACCAGTAGCAACAATGACGGCGATGCGTACAAGGTGTTCGATCAAATGCACACATCGCATTCTTTTGGTTATTATCGAAGAAGGCCAGCCCCACCACCGTAACCCCGGTGTCTCTCTGAGGTTGTTTTTTTTTCTCCCCTCCCCTCCCTTCTCCTTATTTCTGTTTGTGCGCGTTGATTTTTACACAATCGATGAAAGAACAAATCTCTCCCTTGGTGAACTCGTATTTGTCTTGAAAGTCGATAATTCCGGGACAAAGGGAAAATCCAAAATGGCCAAAGAGGCCTAAGGAGTGGTGATGAATTGCTTCAAGTGCTGCTCGATTGAATACGGTGGGTCGTAAGCGGTTCCTAGCACACAGAAAACGGGTTAGAAGGGCACCAAAGTATTTTTCGGCGTATTTACTCCGATGATCAAGTCAGTTCTTTGAGAGAAAGGAAAAAGAAAACATTGTATTGTTCTTGGAGAGTGATTTTGCATACCTAGGCATTACATTTTTTGGAGCTATTTATACCTCCAAAGACCTATCATTACTGATGGTCTAGTCAGTAGGCAGTACCCAGACATGGGACAATATGCCTCCTATTTTACATGGGGGAGACCCCATTATTAATTGTCCATGCTCCCATGTATTTAATATTTTTTCTTCGATGTAAAGACTTTAAATGCTCGGACCCCGGAGCATTTAATGCTTCGTATCCTCGGTTTCTCAAGTTACTGTGGATGTCCCATCGCTGAGGTTTCATTAAATGTTTGCTTGAGATTATTATATGTCAACAGAAATATTTTTGTCTATTTACCCCTCATTTTGCACTTTGTGCCACGTGTTTGACTCTTCTTGGTTGAGTATCTTGTTGGTTCTGCTATTCTGACCTCGTCGTACAAAACACCCTCATGATTCTTAATCTAGTTTAGACTGATTAACTGTCAATCAATGGCCTCTCCAGAAACCGAAGACACGTGGCAAGATTAGAGTTTCAGTAAGTACCCTTGAAGCTGAAGACACGTGGCTGCCCCGGAGTGGGAGTACCCTTGGAGCCAAGGACACATGTCTGTCATAGAATGGGGGGAACCTCGATGCCAAGCAAACGTGCTTGTGGCATAGCAACAGGTGCCTTCGAAGCCGAGGATACGTGTTTTCGTTAGAGCAAAGATATGTCTTTGGCGCTGAGGACATGTGTCTTTTTCAGAACAAAAGACGTACCTCAGTGGTGAAAACACGTGTCGGTGATCTACTCCCTTTCTCAAAAGTGTCCCATCACTGTCATCTTTTCTGCGCACAAACCACCCTCATAGATGTCCTAATTTGTGTCTCCTCTCTTCTTAATTCTCACATTTTCTCTTCTTTCCCTTCCCGTTTATATTATCTCCATCTCTCTCTAACACCGACAATCACACGAGTCTCTGTTTATCTTTGTCTCCCTCTCTGCACAACACACACCTCGCGTGCAAGGTGTTCGACCAAATACACACAATGTGTTCGATCAAATGACCTTAACTCTCAACGCACACATATAGCATGCACAACACACACGCCACACGTCGTACAACCCACCCACCCACACAACAGTACACACGTCACAAAGCTCACATACATGCACAGTAGAACACATAACACACACGTACATTACCCTTAACTATTTGAAAATTATTGTTTTTATGCTTAAGAAATCTGAAATGGGTTTTGAAATTGAAATTTGGATATAATGTTCAATGGTAGAATGGTCATCAAATTTTGGAAGGGCATATTTTTAAATATTTTTAAGAGTTGTAAGTTGTTTTATGTGGTTTGACCTTACCAATTTTGATTAGATTATTGATTCTCTGTTTTAATTAGGTTATTGATCCCGTTAAAAAACTTTTCACTGTGAAAATCCTTTTTTTTGTTTGTTGGGTATGGGAATTGAGTTGTCGGTTGCGGTAGAAAGGGCGAAGGTAGAATACATGTGTGTATGCTATGTTCCAGGCTATGTTCTAGCCTTAAAATTTCCTTAATTTCTTTTAGATCAACCTTTGCATTCCTTTGTTTTGTATTCTTTGTCAACCAATGACACATACAATCAGATTTGAGCATGCAGGACTATTGCAATGGAGGTTATTAGAAAATTTCAATTATACGTTTGTATTTTGTGTATATGATTTCAAACTATTGGGTTTTGCCAAGATATAAATTTAGAGTTGGGAATTTAGCATGTCGATTGCTTTCGTCAATTGGCATTCTTAGAAGTCATGTAGTTTCATAAATTATAAGAATTACATCATTGGTTTGGCAACATAAATTTCCATATTTTCCTATGCATCAAGTTCAAAATTTCAATTTAAGAAACAAAATCTGAAAAATATTTTTGATAGCTCTTGGCATTGGCAAAATATTTTATTTCACCTTTTTTGTTTTCCAACTTTTCTTTCTTTTAAAATTGGCCATCGTATAATGTTATAACAATACTTAATAAATAGCTACAAGTTTAAGTGGGATTACAATTCAATAATGTTGTCTCATTAGCATATCCTAAGTCAAATTTTGACCCATAATCATTCATTTAGAACATAGCCAATAATTTTTTTCCTGATGAGTAGCTCCTAAAATATAAAGTTAAGAAACAAAATTTTGAAAACCTTTCTAAAAGCTCTTAAAATTAGCAAAATATTTTATTTCGTCTTTTCTGTTTCCCAACTTTTCTTTTTCAGATGTCTTGCTTTCAAAATTGTTCAAGTTTTTTGCGTGCTGCCTTATTTCCTCTATACTTTTGTCATTGACTAACTAAAATACATCTACCACCATCGATTTTTTGGGATGATCAATTTTTTTATTACATCATGCCTTCAAACACAGATTATTACTAGTAGTTCAATATATAGTGATATGGGTCGATAAACAAGTGGTGAGTTAAAGATTCTGTTCGTGGTTGAAACCAAGTTCAATAAAAGTTTTTAGAGCAACTCCAAAGGGAGTGGCATCAGGGTGATAACCCTATAACCACCAAAATATCACTTTAAATTCAAAATTTTTTATTCCAACGGGATGACATCAAGAGTTGAAAAATGGCATCAATGCTCTTGCCTCTTGGAGTGACAATTTTGACAACTCTGGAGAGAAAAAGAGAGAGATTACAAATGGGTTTAATTATATTTTTTAAGAGCAACTCCAAGAAGATACTCGTTAAAATATATTAAAATATTTTGACAGTAATAAAAAATATTAAAAATATTAAAATGACACTGCATTTTATTACTCATCATTAAAACAAATTTATAATTTAGAGATGTCAAAATACTGTTTAAAATTACAAATGGGTGATTTGANGCATTTTATTACTCATCATTAAAACAAATTTATAATTTAGAGATGTCAAAATACTGTTTAAAATTACAAATGGGTGATTTGACACCCCAAAATGACAACTCTCTTTAGAGTTGCTCTTAGTTTGAGTGTTCAATCACATTCTTCATTTCCATTGTATTTCTAGAACAAAATGGTATCAAAGACAAACTACCATTAAAGCAGATTTTTTTTTTTTTTTTTACAGGTGTCGACTATTCTACTAACTCTGAATCAATCATCATAACTCGAGTTAATTTAAAGACATGAACAAAAATGTCTGACCCTTAAGGGATTGTAGAAAATATCAAATCTAAAACTCCTTACTTACAAGATGACAAACTTAACCACACTAAACAAAATTATATCAGAACCAATAATTTATGATATTTGATAGACTTGACCACACTAAACAAAATGTTATGAGAACCAATATTGATGATATTTGATGTACTCTCCACGCAATGGCGTGGTATGCGAGCAGGAACAGAAATTAGAGCATCTCTAAGAAATGAGTTAAAATACACAAATTTTAAATTTTAGTTATTTTACCCTAAAATTTAACTCTAATAGAACATCTCAAAAGAATCTAAAAATTAACATTTTTGCACTGGTAAATTCTTTCAATAAGTTGAGATAGTGACCCATCAAATAATCCAGAGTGATGAACCTGAAAACCACCAAATGATTAGGAAATGGACCGGGTGTGTACTCAGTTAATCCCTTCCGAAACTCAAGTCAATCGCCATAACAGTCATAATGCACAGTATATTCCTCATTTTAGATTGCATACCTTGGTCTAGCCTTTGTAAGAGTTATTTATAAGTGGGTTTGCAATGATGGTCCTGTCCTTGAGTCCCATCTTAGAACTTAACGGGTTGTGCTCATATTCTAGCACAATGAGTGTCATTCCATCAAGTTTCATTAAAATTAATCCTCTCGAGCGAGTGGACTTTTGCTTGGGAACTGTCGAGCATTCATAGCCCAATATCCGATCATTAAATATCTTATATCGACGCTTGAAACCTACACTCGAACTTTCATGAGGAGGGATAAACTATCTTCGGTCTGTCCCGAAGCCTTTATGTTGGTATGATGGTCATTAATGCCTCCTAATAAAGACCGTCTCTACATGCTTTGAGGATCTGAATATTCATTAATGGCTCTATCAAACCACTCGAGACCCACATTATTGAGTTGTTAGATCCTATTTAATGCTAAGCTCCGAGGGCCATATTCAGCTCTATATGACATAACTCCTCGACTTCTCTCTCAAGCGTGCTTTGCACGTTCTAAAGGTTGTATCTATCCATGTGTCCACTTTTTACTAGTGAACCGCCTAATGTCCCATCAATTTTGATTTAGTGATACTTGATATTTATAGTGTCATTGTAGCAATATATATAAACACTTTATAATATTTTTTCTCTCCTCCTTTCTTTTCCTCCATTCTCTTTTTTTTTTT
>CAUOFW020003425.1:536940-547124 GCA_963454935.2 Ilex paraguariensis
GCACCCCCTTCCCCTTTTTCCTTTTCCTGTCTTTTTTTTTTTAGCTTTTTTAAGGATATATTTTTAACTAGTGTTTGTTTTGCAATTTTGATATTGTATCAAATGTATAGATATATGATGCATGGAGATCACATTTGCAATTTTGATATTATTTCACTTAAGTCTTCTATTTCGGTAATTAATTAATGGTCACCAACTTGCTCTTCCTTTATACCCTCTGGGATATTCTCATATTGATCATCCCCAAGAAAATAGAAAAATGATATTTGAACCTAAAAATCTGACATAATTTGTTAATTTAATAACGTGGCTTCATTGGAACTATTAGATAAACACCAAGTTCTAATATTTGATGGAGCCCACAATTAATCCAAAAGTCATATTAAATTAAATCAGCAAATTATGTCAGTAAATTAGGTCTCAATAGCATTGTTCAAGACAATATAGTGTGGATCTCCGGTATCTCCATTACGCATTGCATGGGAAATGTAAGTTCATAAATTATACTTGTTGCCATTGTCTAGTAGGGATGAAGAACACGACTTTATCATTTTATACATGCATTATCTTTTATAAATGCATCAGAGAAGAGAGAGAGTCCATGGCTGAAGCTGATAAGCTACACGTAGTTTTGTTCCCATGGCTAGCCTTTCGTCACATTATCCCATTCTTAGAGCTTTCCAAGCCCATAGCTGGAAAGGGTCACAAAGTCTCCTTCATATCAACCCCTAGAAACATTGATCGATTGCCAAAATTTCCTCCAAACTCAGCTCCTCTACTGAGTTTAGTGAAGCTCCCTTTACCCCGAGTCGACAACCTCCCTGAACACGCAGAGGCCACCATTGACGTGCCCTACGACAAGGTCCAATATTTGAAAAAAGCCTTCGATGGTCTCCAAACTGAGTTGACTCAGTTCCTCAAGATCTCAAACCTCGATTGGATCATCTATGACTTTCCCCCTCACTGGTTGCCCCAAATTGCAAGTCAACTTGGGATTTCACTTGCCTTCTTTAGTACAGTCAATGCATGGTCCGGGGCTTTCTTTGGATCGGCGATCACCATGGCGAACTCCGCTGATTATCGTACGAAGCTGGAGGACTTTACCGTAGCACCGAAATGGGTTCCATTTCCATCTTGTATCGCTTTTTGGCTCCATGAGATAAAGAGATTGTACAACCGTGTTGATGATAATATTTTTGGCATTTCAGACGCGTTGCGTTTTGGGAAGACTGTAATGGGATGCGACGTGTTTCTCATAAGGAGCTATACAGAGCTTGAACCTAGCTGGTTGCACCTCTTGCAAGAGCTCCAACAAAAGCCAGTTGTTGCAGTAGGTTTATTGCCACCCTCATTCCAAGGCGACAAGGGTGGCAAGGATGATACTTGGCACACAATCAATGTATGGCTGGACATACAAGAGAAAGAGTCTGTTGTATACATAGCACTCGGNGTACAGAGCTTGAACCTAACTGGTTGCACCTCTTGCAAGAGCTCCAACAAAAGCCAGTTGTTGCAGTAGGTTTATTGCCACCCTCGTTCCAAGGCGACAAGGGTGGCAAGGATGATACTTGGCACACAATCAATGTATGGCTGGACATACAAGAGAAAGAGTCTGTTGTATACATAGCACTCGGGAGCGAGGTGACACCGAGTCAAGCTGAACTCACAGAGTTGGCTCTAGTGTTAGAGCTTTGTGGTCTGCCCTTCTTTTGGGCTCTAAGGAAGCAGCATGACTCGGCCAACTCATTTGAGTTACCAGATGGGTTCCTAGAGCGAACCGAAGGTCGTGGAGTTGTATGGACTAGTTNAAGCTTTGTGGTCTGCCCTTCTTTTGGGCTCTAAGGAAGTAACATGACTCGGCCAACTCATTTAAGTTACCAGATGGGTTCCTAGAGCGAACCGAAGGTCGTGGAGTTGTATGGACTAGTTGGGTGCCTCAACTCAGGATACTAGCACATGACTCGGTGGGTGGTTTCGTGACTCGTTGCGATTGGAGTTCAGTCATTGAAGGACTCCAATTTGGGCGGCCATTGATTATGCTGCCTTACTTGGGAGACCAAGGGTTGATTGCTAGGGTTTTGGAGGAGAAGAGAGTGGGAATAGGGATACCAAGTGATGGCGTTAACGCACTTTTACAAAAGATGAGCTGGGATTACGTTAGGTTGNAAGTGGGAATAGGGATACCAAGTGATGGCGTTAACGCACTTTTACAAAAGATGAGCTGTGATTACGTTAGGTTGCTAAGATGATGCAATAATATCTAGGGCTTTGGATGTTAAGACAACAAAATTATAGTGGTTCACCAGCTTGAGAGTTCGGCTAGTCCACTCTGGAATAGAGGCTCTTGCTCCTTTTGTTTTATTCACGGTGATTACAAGGTTGCTGTGGCTTCTTTTTGCCACTAGGGTTCCCCCCCTATTAGGGGGTGTTACCTTGCATTTATAAGGCCCTTCCCTGCTAAGAAGGATCTTAGCTGAGATTATTGCCCTTATTTCCTGGGTTTCTCCTTAATTCTAGGAGAAGATCTTGGTTGGTTGAGATAGGGTGCCTTAATTACAGTTTCCTAACGCTTTAGATCCTCTCATGGTTATCCAGTTATTATCTTGCCTTAAGAGACACTCGGCCCTTAGCCTCTGACCTCTGCTAATGTGTCTGACCTCCTGGTCCGAGCTGACCTCCTGAGCTTAGCACTTGGAATTTATTTTAGATATCATCAGTTGCCTCCCAGCCCTTGGTTCAAGCGAGCTTGGGCATGGGCTGAGCTGCTTTCTCATTGGACCAGGCCTGCACCTAGCTGACCTTAGTTCGCATGTGAGATGCACGTGGGGGGCTCTTTGACGGCTTACAACAATCATGACTTCCTCGATTTTTGTGCATGTTTCAGCCCACGTCACTCAAGCATTAAATCCTCAAACGGCTACCCAAAAATCGCTCAAAATTCTCTGTTCATCTTCTACGATGTTCACCTTTGCCTCTGCCCCTTTTCCTCTACAATTTCTGGGCTTTCCTACACACGATTCACTCATTCTCTGCTCAAGACTTCATTTTTTGGGTACCCCTCGAAGTCTTGCTTTGCTTCTTCTCTCCAATTTCATCCTCGGTTGCTATTCGCTGATCTCTTCCCTGTCTAGGTACGCCCTTTCTGCCCCCTTCTCTTTCTCTTACCTTTCCCTACTCTGGAGCCCTTGAATTCGAGGTGGCCGTTTTGTTTCTGGGTTTTTCGGTTCTTTTACTTTTGAAACCGAGATTGTTGTTTATCTCCTATTCCCCGCTTTGTGGATAGGAACTCCACTGTGCGAATTCTTACCATTAGGGGGTACAGTGCTGATCCTAGGATTATTAGGGGGTGTTTGATTAGTATTCCTCCTCTTCATCATTCTTTCAATCTGTCTTTCTCTCTACCAATCATGTCTGCCTTCTCTGGAGCAACTCCTTCCTCTATTTCCCTATTAGGTGATAGGTCTGCCGAAAGAGATTTTGATTTAGGGGATGTAGGTGACGAGATTGACAACTTTCCTGGTGTAGATTCTGCCGAGGTAGAGGTGAAAATTGAGGAGGCCCCCTCCACCTCTTCTCCCATTCCTGATACACCTGATAAGGGCAAAGGCAAAGTAAGTGGTGTGGGAGTTATTGTTTCAGGCGCAGGGGCTACCTTTAGGAACGCTAAACTTGTAGGTCCCAACGGACTTACCCTTTCTGACCTGAAGGTTCTCAGTGCTCACTTTCGTTTCCCCCCAGGGGTTCAGCTCTGGAGTCCTGATACGTACACCACATATGTTCACCATGTCCACAAGAAGGTCTGTTTCTTCCTGACAGCTTTTGATAACGGACTTCGCTTCCCTATTCATCCCTTTATCAAAGGTGTCTTTCAACACTTCAATGTATGCCCTGCTCAGCTCTCCCCAAACTTCTGGGGTGTTCTTGTGGGTTTACTAGTCTTCTTTAAGGACCATAAGCTTGGGGTCCCTAATGTTTCCATACTTATGGAGCTGTTCAATGTCAAGCATACCTCCTATGACAATTTTTTTTTTATATTTCCAAGAGAACTAAGGCCAAACAGGTCATCTTTGACCACCCAAGCTCCCATAAGGGCTGGAAAAAATAATTTTTCTTTGTAGAGGGTACACAGTGGGAGTTCAACTCAGAGGATAAAATTGATACCCTCCCCATCCCTACAGAGTGGTCTGCCCCCGATAATTTAGGTATGTTTCTGCCCAGACCGTATTTAATCCAAGCCTGGCTATTTTGTTAACTTATTTCTTGTTTTCCTTGGTTTTCTAGGTATCCGACCTGAGCTCAGCGCTGAAGATGAGTGAGTATTGCAGAAATTGAAAAAGTGAAAACCAGAGAAATACTCTAAGCTCATCCAACCTTGGACTCTCGTAGAACGCGGGTTCTGCTTGCCTGAGGTGAGGGTTGAAGCTCCCCTTCCACTTTTCGTTGCTGGCCCCACCTCGCTTTCTGCCGAAGATATATTAGGTAACACTTTCCTCCTGCCTTTGATTCCTCTATCTTCTTTTCTCCGCTAAAGAACGAGGCTTAGCTATTTTTAGGTCTCCCAGGTTCATCCTCAATGGAGTCCACTACTGCTGAACTCAAGGCCAAGCTTTCTCTAATGAAGAAGATCAAGAGTAGCGGCAAGAGCAGTGGTAAGCGCAAGTCAGAAATTAGCTCTGGCGATGGCTCCATACGTCCTGCCAAGGTGCCCAGGATTGGCATGTCACATACTTCCTCTACCCCAGCTGTCCCAGATCTCCCCTCTCAAGGTGTTTCACTTTCTACTCCAAGCGTTNAGAACCTAGCTCTGGCGATGGCTCCATACCTCCTACTAAGGTGCCCAGGACTGGCATGTCACATACTTCCTCTGCCCCAGTTATCCCAGATCTCCCCTCTCAAGGTGTTTCACTTTCTGCTCCAAGCGCCGCTGCTTTAGGACAGGTATCTCCTTCAGTCTCTGAGGTTAAGAGAGCTCTGGAGGAGACCACCCAAATCCTGACCTCTCTCGATCCCCCCTCTGCATCATTTTCTCGACCCCTTCCTAAAAGCTCCAAGGCTTTGAAGAAGGAGCATCTCAAGGTAGAAAAGAGTGAAGGATCTTTTCTCGATAGCCCTGACCTCGCTGCTGAAGCCCTTTTTTCTATTCTTCCCAACTCAGATGTAAAAAGGGCTCTCTTAATGTCCTTTGAGGATTCAATAAGCTCCATTTTTTTTTACCCGAACTTCACTAACTTTTATCTGTTTCCCTCTTGTCCCCAGTCTGCTATTTATGCAAAGAGCTTGATGAACAGGGTCCTTTTCACAAAAAATTTTGTCAAAATGGTGAAAGCTTAAGAAATTAAGGTATCCAAGCTATCTTTTGAGAATGATGACCTGCAAGCTCAATTGCAAGAACTTCAAGACAAAATGGAGAAACAGACTTCCACCATTGAGGGCTTAATAGCTGCGAAGGCCAAGGCTGAGGAGGGGGAGAAAAAGGCTAGGGATACCTAGGCCAAGGCTAACAAGGAGGCTTCTGCTGCTCAGAGCTCCTTTGCAAGCTTAACCCAAGATTTTTTTCTCTATCTAAGGCAAGCGGAGCCCTTTGCAGCGAGCTTGAAGGGTTTAAGGCTGATGTATCTGCAAGGGACAAAGACATTGCCAAGCTGTGAGATGATGTCACCACAAAATGGGCTTTTGGGTGGTTGGCCTTTCAGGAAAGAGCTGAGGAGACCTACCTTGACCTCGATTTCAACTTTGATATCCCTGATGATGAGGGCCTAGAGATGGTTGAAGCAGAAGGTGAGGGTGCCCCCTGAAGGTACAGAGGCGGTTACAGCAGGAAGAGAAAGTGCCCCCCCGGCTCTTCAGAGGACCCTGTTGCCGAGCTCCCTCCTTTTGCTGACCTTGCTGCTGAAGCTTCAGCTCTTCCAACTACTACAGAGGCCCCACATTTAGAAGCTCCCATTTTTGGATCTTGCCCAAACTCTGTTAATTTGCCCATCTCTTCTACTGAGCTTCCCGCTCCTGAACCTGCTTCTGTCCCAGCTCCAGCAACTAACCAACAGAGTTCTAGCCTTACTCCCCCATCAGAAATTTAGGATGTAGAGAAATTTTTTTTTTTTTGTAACTTCAAATCTATTAACTTATGGTTGTACCTCCTTTGATTTGGAATGTAACTTCACAAGTTTGCTTTTTAACAACTTTTCTTAGATATAACATTCCTCAACTCTTCAAACACTCCTCAACTCTCCCCCCTTGCTTCAAAAGGTCATTTAGACCTCTTTGAGGCAAAAAGGGATAGGAATAGCTGCTGACGTGCCTAGCTGAGCCTCCATCTTCTCAACCTAGCTGAGCTTCTAGCTTCTCAACCTGCGTCTGCCCAAACTCTTTGGAGGCCTGCTTGTTTTATCCCGGGGTGTCATTGATGTCTGCTTTCGATGCATAACCTTCTTACCAAAAAGATTCATGCTCCCTTAATTTGGAAACCAAGAGACTCACCGACTTAAGGTTTCGTGTAATTAACAACTTCCTAAAAATCTGGGGTCTTCAAAAGATTCCTATAAGTACTGGCTATCACTTTCCTCCGGGTATCCCTTTGTTATTCTTGAGGGTTTAACGTCTTCTATTTCCTTTTCTTCTCTTTCTTGCTTGAATCCACTATGTATGTTCCCTTTTCTGCTTTGTTTCAAGAGCGAACCTCCTTTGGGGTTGAGTGGATGTGGCATACTTGCTACTTTGTTCCCTTAGTGGTTACGTCCTCTAATTTAGGGAGGATAAGGAAGAAATTCTTTCTTGATTTAGAGTTACCTCTACGTGCTTCAAGCTTCGACAAACCTTGTAATTACCTTCCTCCTGCCGAGACATGCTTCTTTGAAGCAGCTTTGGAGTTAGGTCNTTGCTTCAAGCTTCGACGAACCTTGTAATTACCTTCCTCCTGGCAAGACATGCTTCTTTGAAGCAGCTTTGGAGTTAGGTCTGCGCCTTCCCATTTATCCCTCTATTGGGTTTATTTTAGCCTATTGTAACTTGTGTCCCTCTCGTCTTTCACCCATGGGATGGGCTGTCATGACCAGTTTCTTCCTCTTCTGGCGTCTATGAGGTAATGACGAGTTTTCTACGGTTACAAAATTTCTTTACTATTTTAACCTTGAGGAGGATGAAGTTCCATGCTTCATCTGCTTTCGGTGGAGAGACTTCAGGCTACATCGCTTAGTGTTTGATCTCCCCTCTCCTCCTTCGGGATGGGCCCAACGCTTCTTCTTTGCTTCTAGAGACTCGTGAAGGTTTTCCGAGGTGGGCACTAGGGAGTGTAGAGTCCCTCGGTCCTGGAAGAGCTACTCTTACCCAAGTGGGAGTGACGAAGGTCTCTTTCTTAGGATCAAATTTTTATGACGCTATCTACTTATCTTATTTTTTGGTGTGCAGGTGTTCCTAACCTGAACTTGCTTGAATTGATGAGGATAGAACTAATGACCCAAGCTGAGCCCATGTCCTTTTCTAAGGTCATGACATCAGGAAATTTGTTATTGTTTAGTGCTGCTGCGACTGAATGAGACTTTTCTTTTTTCCTTGAACCCGACTCTTTTTCTTCAGAGTTTGATAAAAGCGAAGACACTGGAGCTCCTTCGAAGAGGCGCAAGAGGGATGGTTCTTCCTCCCCTACCTCTGACTCTGGCCTGGGGGAAGTTCTGTTCTCCACTGCTAGGCAAAAGCTGATGGATCTTCTGTCTTCAGCTGAGAAGGAAAGGGATGAGATAAAAGAGGAGAACCTTCGTCTGAAGGAGAGGATAACTGAGTTGGAGAGACAACTAGGAATTTTGCTTTGATTGATTCCTTGTAACTGCTGATGTTCTGAAAACCTCAATTTTCCCATATTTGCTGCACATCATGAACGATTTGTGATTTGAAGAAGTCATGACTCTTTTGATGAATTCATCACGAACCCTAAGGTTTTTACCATGAACCAATGAGTTCATCATTCTTGTTATGAGTTAGTAAGTTCATTCCGAGCTCTTGAGCTCTTCTTACGAATCGACAAGTTCATCGTGAGCTCAGGGCTCTCTTTATGAACAGGTGAGTTCTTCGTGAGCTCTAAGGCTCTTTTTACAAATTAATGAGTTCATCGTGAGCTCTAAAGCTTTTTTTGTGAACTGATGAGTTCATCGTGAGCTCTNCCATTCTTGTTATGAGTTAGTAAGTTCATTCCGAGCTCTTGAGCTCTTCTTACGAACCGACAAGTTTATCGTGAGCTCAGGGCTCTCTTTATGAACAGATGAGTTCTTCGTGAGCTCTAAGGCTCTTTTTACAAATTAATGAGTTCATCGTGAGCTCTAAAGCTTTTTTTGTGAACTGATGAGTTCATCGTGAGCTCTAAGGCTCTTTTTATGAATTAATGAGTTCATCATGAGCTCTAAAGCCCTTTTTATGAACTGATGAGTTCTCCGTGAGCTCCAGGGCTCTTTTTATGAACTGACGAGTTCATCGTGAGCTCTAAAGCTCTTTTTATGAACTAATGAGTTCATCGTGAGCTCTAAAGCCCTTTTTATGAACTGATGAGTTCATCGTGAGCTTTAAGGCTCTTTTTATGAACTGACGAGTTCATCGTGAGCTCTAGGGCTCTTTTTATGAACTGACGAGTTCATCGTGAGCTCTAAAGCTCTTTTTATAAACTAATGAGTTCATCGTGAGCTCTAAAGCTCTTTTTGTGAACTGATAAATTCATCGTGAGCTTTAAGGCTCTTTTTATGAACTGACGAGTTCATCGTGAGCTCTAGGGCTCTTTTTATGAACTGACGAGTTCATCGTGAGCTCTAAAGCTCTTTTTATAAACTAATGAGTTCATCGTGAGCTCTAAAGCTCTTTTTGTGAACTGATAAATTCATCGTGAGCTTTAAGGCTCTTTTTATGAACTGACGAGTTCATCGTGAGCTCTAGGGCTCTTTTTATGAACTGACGAGTTCATCGTGAGCTCTAAAGCTCTTTTTATAAACTAATGAGTTCATCGTGAGCTCTAAAGCTCTTTTTGTGAACTGATAAATTCATCGTGAGCTTTAAGGCTCTTTTTATGAACTAATGAGTTTATCGTGAGCTCTAAAGCCCTTTTTATGAACTGATGAGTTCATCGTGAGCTCTAAGGCTCTTTTTTTTTATTTGCGTGCTCATAAGGATAGATGAATCACAGACTTGCTACTTTTTTAACAATGGTTCATAATACAAGATAAACTTACTGAAAAATTTTTCTAAGATGTTCTACATTCCATGAATGAGATAGGACTTTCCCTTCTTCTGTTTGTAACTCATAATTTTTCGGTCTAATTACTCGAGAGACTATGTATGGACCTTCCCAGTTAGGCTCCAGTTTCCTATGAGTGGGATCCTTTCTTGCCAGCAGAAGCTTTCTCAGCATCAGATCTTCAACCTTGAAACTCCTATGTTTGACCTTCCTGTCGTAGTACCTAATTGTTTTCCTTTGGTAGTTCTTTATGTTGTTCCGTGCTGCCTCCCTCTTTTCTTCCAACAGATCCAAACTTAGCAGAAGAGAATTATCATTGTTTTTCTCGTTTGCTAATTTTGTTCTAAGTGAAGGGAGCCCAACTTCGACAAGAGACACTGCCTCAGAACCGAAAGCCAAAGCAAATGGAGTCTCTTGTATTCCCGACCTAGTGGTTGTCCTATAAGCCCACAGTACTTCTGGGAGGTGTTCCACCCATTTGCCCTTCAGATTTTTCAGCTTGGTCTTTACGGCGGACTTTATAGTCCTGATGGTGACTTTTGCTTGTCCATTAGACTGAGGATGAGCTAGGGCAGAAAAGTAATTCCTTATTCCGAGCTCGAAGCAGAATTTTTTGAACTTTGGGTTGTTGAACTGCTTGTCATTATTTGACGCAATTGCTCTGGGGATCCTAAATCGACAAATTACAGATTTTCAAGTAAAATTCTGAACTTTTTGTTCTGTAATGGTTGCCAAAGGTTTTACCTCTGCCCACTTGGTAAAGTAATNAGGGCAGAAAAGTAATTCCTTATTCCGAGCTCGAAGCAGAATTTTTTGAACTTTGGGTTGTTGAACTGCTTGTCATTATTTGACGCAATTGCTCTGGGGATCCTAAATCGACAAATTACAGATTTTCAAGTAAAATTCTGAACTTTTTGTTCTGTAATGGTTGCCAAAGGTTTTACCTCTGCCCACTTGGTAAAGTAATCTACCC
>CAUOFW020003425.1:558599-620012 GCA_963454935.2 Ilex paraguariensis
TTATTATTATTATTATTATTATTATTATTATTATTATTATTATTATATGTTACTGTGAATATAAATCTATATATTATTGAATGATTTTTATTTTTAAATTTTTATTTTTTTTATTTTTCATATTTTTAGCTTGTAAAAGTATAATTTTCGTGTTTTTATGTTGGATTATGTTATATTACATTATGTTATGTTATATAATGTTGTGTTGAATTTACATGAGAGACAAACTTTTAATTATATTACGTTGGATTATGTTGTAGATGACAAACTTTTAACTATAATTATTCATAATTATTTAGAATATTAGATTTATTTAAAATTTTGAATTATGTTAACTTGGACTGAGGTGGGTAAAGTGGATGGGAATGGGGGTGGGGGTGAAGGCGGGGGACACGACAAGAACAAGGATTACAAATTTATCCGCAGATGAGAATGAAGATGAAAACTATACTTGTTAACGGAGGTGGACCGAAGATGGACAAATTTTTTTTAAGTGGGTACGAGAATGANATTAAAATTGGGACATAATTTACTAAAACGTTAAAATATACAAAATTTTAAATAGTGAATTTCATCTAATATTAATGTCTCAAACAGTAAAAATATTGTTTAGGTCATTAAAATCGAGGCTTAATTTTATTAGAATTGAATAAACATTGATTGGATTCTACTTCTTTGCATAATGAGATTAAAAATATGATTAAATTGGATTCGAGGATTATTTTTAAAAAATATTTAATTAAAATAAATTAGAGGATGGAAAAGTATGCTTAACTTTATCCTTATGATTGAATTTAATGGCGTAAACAAGGAACATTCACTAATTCTTATTTTTATTTTTGAATTAATGATGATATGACACTCAATATTTTCTCGTCTTAAAGTGGGGGAGAGTCTATCGTACCATTCAAGGAAAAAGCGGTATTGTACCGCCAAAAAAGAGTGACCATCAATTTTTTGTCATTAAACAACCACACATTTTTGGTGATACGGTACTACTTTTTTCCTAGGTGGTACCATAAACTCTCCCTAACAAGGCCTACACGAAATGACGAAACTGTGGATACAAAGTCTACTTCAAATTTTGGTCCTACTTCATATTCGTACCTTAATGATATCTAATGTTGTGCACCAGGTAAAATTAGATATTTGTTCAAACCCGTTCTATTTGGATTAGAGATGAATTAAATATATTAGACGATGAATGTAAATGAAGATATCCGTATAAACTCGTGCAGGAATAAAGACAGAGATTTATTGACACTTACCCTTGCCTCGTCCCACCCCGCCCCTCCCCGCTTTATTCGTTATTATTATTATTATTATTATTATTATTATTATTATTATTATTATATGTTACTGTGAATATAAATCTATATATTATTGAATGATTTTTATTTTTAAATTTTTATTTTTTTTATTTTTCATATTTTTAGCTTGTAAAGGTATAATTTTCGTGTTTTTATGTTGGATTATGTTATATTACATTATGTTATGTTATATAATGTTGTGTTGAATTTACATGAGAGACAAACTTTTAATTATATTACGTTGGATTATGTTGTAGATGACAAACTTTTAACTATAATTATTCATAATTATTTAGAATATTAGATTTATTTAAAATTTTGAATTATGTTAACTTGGACTGAGGTGGGTAAAGTGGATGGGAATGGGGGTGGGGGTGAAGGCGGGGGACACGACAAGAACAAGGATTACAAATTTATCCGCAGATGAGAATGAAGATGAAAACTATACTTGTTAACGGAGGTGGACCGAAGATGGACAAATTTTTTTTAAGTGGGTACGAGAATGAAGACTATATCCCTCGCCATGCTTTGATCCACTTTCATCTCTGAACGATACGTTATAGTTAAAAGTGGCATAATTATCATTATTATATGATATTACTAATTAATAATAAATTAATATCAAGTAGATCCTAAATAATTTAACAACAATTACATTCATATAAAAAAGTAATTATTATGTATAAAAAATATTATTATTTTGGGTTAATTATTGTAACGCCCCGATTTTTGGAATGCGTCATTTGATTAAATCAATTGATCAACAATAAACTACAAATAAATCTCCGAGTATAGCGTCAGGGCTCTAATTGCCTCAATAAATTTATAATCACAGTTTTGATCTCCAAATACCAATAAAATAATCTCTTCAATATAAAAATAAATTTGTTCAAATTATATATCACCCCAATAAACCTATAAAGTTAAAAATTATATAAAGATTCGTCTGTTTTCGATTCTCCAAATATCAACCCTGATCCTTCCCTCCGAAATAATCCTGAAAAATATTAAAGGCGGGGAAGTATACAATATGACAAGAAACAATATGTTCAACGAGAAAAGAATATGAATGATCAAATACCAAATAATTCAATTAATAGACAATCATAGATAAAAGAATCAAGAATTCAATTCGATAAGTCACATGACTCAATATCTATCAAACCTAGTCTCATACTCGGGTCCTACTGGTGACATGACAAGTGACATCTAGGCATTTAAAATTCATACTTATGTCGAACCAGTACACTCCTCAGGGCTATAATTACAATCGCACTCCGCAGGGCCATAATCACATTTCATTAATTATGCCCTCAAGTACACTTCGTACATGTACCAATCAATCCCAAAGTATTTAACCCAACGTACACGTACAGGTCAACCAATAATATTGACAGAATTTCATATAAATCAAAATAATCAATAAGAATACAAAATTTTAGATAATAAAAGGACACTCTTTGTAAAGAGATTTAAAAGACAGGAGCATATTGTATACTACAATTTACTTCAAATTCATCAATGACTTCAATAGATGCGAATTTCGAAATACTGCGAATAAAATAGTCAAATTTAATAACAATCTAAAATAAAATCACTGCTCAATTTTTGACCCCAAGATCTCATAATTTTTTTTTCTTTTATTCCATCTATCTCTCTCTTACTTTCTCTCTCTATCTCCTTCTCTTCCCCTCTCTTTTTTTCCTTCTCTTTGTGCTGATCAAATAGCCCGGGCTTGGCTATTTATAGCAAAATCTTGTTTGGTTTTCAAGCATCTTATGGACACTTGTCCACATTATTATTATTTTTTTCCTTTCTTTAATGCACGTTTTTCAAATCTTTGCAAATCTTATAAATCTTGTAAAAATCTAGAATATGATCTTTCACACACACACACACACACACACACACACACACACACACATATATATATATATGTGTGAAAATATTTATTTATTATATGGTTATGATATTTGACCTAACTTATAGTCATTTGACTTGTTTTCACGTAAAAAATTCATATTTGAAATCAATTTATTTATTTGAATTTTTTAAAAATCACCCCTAATTATATGGAATCATAAGTGATGACCTAATTATCATTTTAGTGATTATTTTATATACGGGTTGTCATAATTATAAATTACACCTCAAAAGATATCTCGAATCTCAATTTATAACTCAAATATATAAATTTTTATCAATGTGCACCTAAAGCTAACAATTGTCAATTTGTCGTCAAAACTGGTTAGATAAGTTACACATAAACCCCCACAAGTTCGTCACTTAATTATTTGAATCTCCTCACATTTAAAATATTACTCTTATATCTCTTGACATATGTGCACATGTAATACGTAACCTTTTACCGTTGAAATCTATTAATATAATCGTTAAACAAATGATTCATTCTAATAAAAAATTATAATTTTTATATTACGTTTTATTTTGTGAACTCATTATACTTTAAAGTTCAAAATTGAACTTACTATTTAACTGTCCAATATAATGCAGGTATTTATATAATATTTTTTATATTTAATACAGTATATCACTTAAACAGAATTATTTGGATGTTCAATTAGGAAAATATTTTAAGTCATATTTGAATTTTTAAAGAATGTAGATATAATATTTTAAATGTGAGAGATTTAAATGATTAAGTGATAAACATTACAGGTTTAGGTATAATTTTTAATTTAATTTTAGACGNCCTACTGGTGACATGACAAGTGACATCTAGGCATTTAAAATTCATACTTATGTCGAACCAGTACACTCCTCAGGGCTATAATTACAATCGCACTCCGCAGGGCCATAATCACATTTCATTAATTATGCCCTCAAGTACACTTCGTACATGTACCAATCAATCCCAAAGTATTTAACCCAACGTACACGTACAGGTCAACCAATAATATTGACAGAATTTCATATAAATCAAAATAATCAATAAGAATACAAAATTTTAGATAATAAAAGGACACTCTTTGTAAAGAGATTTAAAAGACAGGAGCATATTGTATACTACAATTTACTTCAAATTCATCAATGACTTCAATAGATGCGAATTTCGAAATACTGCGAATAAAATAGTCAAATTTAATAACAATCTAAAATAAAATCACTGCTCAATTTTTGACCCCAAGATCTCATAATTTTTTTTTCTTTTATTCCATCTATCTCTCTCTTACTTTCTCTCTCTATCTCCTTCTCTTCCCCTCTCTTTTTTTCCTTCTCTTTGTGCTGATCAAATAGCCCGGGCTTGGCTATTTATAGCAAAATCTTGTTTGGTTTTCAAGCATCTTATGGACACTTGTCCACATTATTATTATTTTTTTCCTTTCTTTAATGCACGTTTTTCAAATCTTTGCAAATCTTATAAATCTTGTAAAAATCTAGAATATGATCTTTCACACACACACACACACACACACACACACACACACACACATATATATATATATGTGTGAAAATATTTATTTATTATATGGTTATGATATTTGACCTAACTTATAGTCATTTGACTTGTTTTCACGTAAAAAATTCATATTTGAAATCAATTTATTTATTTGAATTTTTTAAAAATCACCCCTAATTATATGGAATCATAAGTGATGACCTAATTATCATTTTAGTGATTATTTTATATACGGGTTGTCATAATTATAAATTACACCTCAAAAGATATCTCGAATCTCAATTTATAACTCAAATATATAAATTTTTATCAATGTGCACCTAAAGCTAACAATTGTCAATTTGTCGTCAAAACTGGTTAGATAAGTTACACATAAACCCCCACAAGTTCGTCACTTAATTATTTGAATCTCCTCACATTTAAAATATTACTCTTATATCTCTTGACATATGTGCACATGTAACACGTAACCCTTTACCGTTGAAATCTATTAATATAATCGTTAAACAAATGATTCATTCTAATAAAAAATTATAATTTTTATATTACGTTTTATTTTGTGAACTCATTATACTTTAAAGTTCAAAATTGAACTTACTATTTAACTGTCCAATATAATGCAGGTATTTATATAATATTTTTTATATTTAATACAGTATATCACTTAAACAGAATTATTTGGATGTTCAATTAGGAAAATATTTTAAGTCATATTTGAATTTTTAAAGAATGTAGATATAATATTTTAAATGTGAGAGATTTAAATGATTAAGTGATAAACATTACAGGTTTAGGTATAATTTTTAATTTAATTTTAGACGGTAAATTGACGAATTGTTAGTTTCAGGTAGGAATAATTTTTTAAATTACAATTTACGTTTAACATTTATTATTATTATTTTTTGTTTATTTATAAATTTATTATTAAATGATGTAATTTAACCGGTAGCTCCGATATTTTCTTCATAAAGAGCAACAGTGTCTCCCACACAAGGAAACGCTTTCGTTTCAGAGTCTCTCAGTCGGTCACACCAACCACACGCAAAGCTTCTGCGCCCCTTTCACCGCCATGGCCAGCGAATCCAAGCTACACGTTGTGATATTCCCATGGCTAGCTTTCGGTCACATGATTCCATTCCTTGATCTCTCCAAGTTCATTGCCCAAAAGGGTCACAAAGTCTCCTTCATCTCCACCCCAAGAAATATCAAACGCCTCCCAAAACTTCCTCCAAACTTAGCCCCCCTCATAAACCTAGTTGACCTTCCTCTACCTCGAATCCACAATCTCCCTGAACATGCAGAGGCCACTATTGATGTCTGTGCAGAGGACGTCGTCTTCCTCAAGAAGGCCTTTGATGGTCTCGAAAATGATTTCTCTCGATTTCTCGAAAACTCATCAGCGGATTGGGTTATTTATGACTTTGCCCCTCACTGGTTACCCCCAATTGCTTCAAAGCTCGGCATTTCGTGTGCCTTCTTCTCCATCTTCAGCGCTTGGTTGATCACCTTCGCTGGACGATCAGCTTCTATGATGATCGACGGATCAGATCCACGGAAGTCGCCGGAGGATTTTACAGTGCCACCTGAATGGGTACCTTTTCCGACGAACCTAGCGTATCGGCAATACGAGACCAACTGGATCCAGAGCGCAATTGAAAACACCGATTCAGGGTTTTCGGATGTTTATCGTTTGGGCTCGGCGATTATGGGGTGTGATGTCATTCTTATCCGAGACTGTAACGAGCTCGAACCTGCTTGGTTGAAGCTTTTCGAAGAGCTTTACCAGAAGCCTGTAATTCCAGTAGGCTTAATGCCTCCGTCGGTGAAAGATTCCGGCGATGAGAAAGATGAGAAATGGGTCTCTATCAGAAACTGGCTTGAAAGCAAAACCAAAGGGTCTGTGGTGTATGTTGCATTGGGGAGCGAGGTGACACTGAGTCAAAATGATGTCACTGAGTTGGCTCTGGGGTTGGAGCTATCTGGGTTACCTTTCATCTGGGCTTTAAGAAAGCCCCCGGGTTCAACCGAGTCTGACTCGGTGGAGTTGCCACATGGGTTCTTGGAGCGAATTAAAGGGCGTGGGCTTGTTTGGACGAGTTGGGTGCCTCAACTCAGGATATTGTCTCATGACTCAATTGGCGGGTTCTTGACTCACTGTGGTTGCAGTTCAACTGTAGAGGGTTTAATGTTTGGGCATCCACTCATTATGTTGCCGTTCTTTGTGGGCCAAGGGTTGAATGCTCTGGTTCTTGTGGAGAAGAAGGTGGGGATACAAATACAGAGAAATGAAGAAGATGGGTCGTTTACGAGGAACTCGGTGGCTGAGTCTCTGATACTGGTAATGGCGGAGAACGAAGGAAGGATTTACAGGGAGAAAGCAAAGGGACTGAGTGAATTATTATTCACAGACAATAATGGAGAAGACCGATATCTGAATCAGTTTGCTGAGTATCTTGAAAGCCATGGACGTCTTCACAAGAGCTGAAGTACTGTACAGTAAACTTGTTTATGGGAGTTTAATAGTTTACAAGTACGTCGTTTTATAGTTCAATATGGGTCAATGGAAAAGTAGTGATATGGGCCAATAAATAAGTGGTGAGCTAAAGATTGTGTCCAAGTTCAATAAAAATTCTTAGTTTGAGTGTTCAATCACATTCTTCATTTCCATCGTATTTTTGGAACAAAGTGATATCAAAGACAAATTACTATTGAAGTAGAATTTTTTTTTTTTGTTATAGGTGTCGATTATTCTTCTAACTCTAAATCAATCATCTTAATTTGAATTAATTTAAAAACATATATTTTGATGAACAAACAAAAGGGCGCGACTCTTAGGAGAGTGTGGAAAATATTAAATCTAATATCTCTTATGTACTCGGATTTGATCATAGTTAACAAAGTGATATTTTTTTTATTTTTTGATCAGATATAAACTATAATATTTTTACTTAAAAATACAAATGTCATAGCCGTCATATAACCCACATACACACTCAAAGGCTATCCGAAACAAAGTGATATCAAAACCAATAATTGGTGAACTCTCCAAACATGGCATGGTATGCCGGTAAACAATGGCGTGGTACGCCAGTAGTAACAGAACTTAGAGCATCTCTAAGAGAGGAGTTAAAATACACAAATTTTAAAAATTAGTTATTTTACTTTAATAAAATAACTAAATAGAACAAAAAAAGTTATTTTACTTTAAAATTTAACTCCAATAGAACATCTCAAAAGAATCTAAAAATAACTATGCATGCTGAATTTTGCACAATAGTCGAGATGATGACAGATCTCTTCCACAACGAACTCTGGTCTTCTTGAGTAGGCGATTCTGACGGAATGAGAATAAATTGAGAGGGTCAAAGGAGGCTTTAAAGGTTGTAATGGTTTGTTCGTGGGAGTACTCAATCGATCCCGTGTGAGGTTCGAACTGTCGGAACAATAAATCCGACCACGAAGAACAGGGTAAGAGGGTCAAAGTGGTTCTAAGGAGTGGTGCTATATTGCTTCTGATGACATCATACCGATTTCAGAGGTTCACAAGAGATTCTTGAAACACAGAGAAAGGTTAGAGGGACGCCGGAGTGTTTTTCGGTATATCCCCTTCAACGATCAAGTCAGTTCTTTTTAGAGGAAGAAGAAAACACAGATTTTTCAAGGATGATTTTTCACGTACCATTGTAATGTGTTTTTTAGGGATATTCATACCTTCATCAACTCATCATTGTTATTGACTTAGGCTACTGATAGCCTTCAGAGATGGGGCAGTGTGCCCCTATTCCGCATGGGAAACGTTCCAACATTAAATACTCGGGCCGCCGAGTATTTAATACCCTTTTTTCGATGAGAATACTTAATGCTCGAACCTAGGCGCTTTTAATTCCTTTACTCCTTGGCTCTCGAAACCATAGCACATATCCCATCAATTGAAGATCCATTAAATGCCTGCCTAAGATAGTCGCATGTTAGCAAGGGTAACCCTGTCTTTTGACCCCTTATCCTGTGCTTTATGCCACGTGTCTGGTTCCCTTTAGTTGGATGTCCATCTCAACCTGACAGCCTGACTTCCTTGCAATATCATCATGGTTAGTAGCCTAGTGAAGGTCGCGTCGATTGTCAGCAACCAGCTTTTTTAGGGTTTTAAAGGCTCATCATGAGACTAATGAACACCCTTAGGTTTGAGGGAGTCTAATTACTTCGGGGTCGAAGGAGATCTCCTCGGCGTCAAGGAACCACTCAGTCTGAGAAGGGTGAACTTAAGGGCGAGGACACGTGGACTTCTCAAAGCCGAGAGGGGTCACTCGGGGGTGAAGACAGGTGTAATCGTTTCAGGCCCTTTCTGGAAATGTTCCATCTACTGCCCCCCAGCCCTTTGATCTCCATACGAAGAGGCCACGTGTCGTTTTGGAACANATACTCGGGCCGCCGAGTATTTAATACCCTTTTTTCGATGAGAATACTTAATGCTCGAACCTAGGCGCTTTTAATTCCTTTACTCCTTGGCTCTCGAAACCATAGCACATATCCCATCAACTGAAGATCCATTAAATGCCTGCCTAAGATAGCCGCATGTTAGCAAGGGTAACCCTGTCTTTTTACCCCTTATCATGTGCTTTATGCCACGTGTCTGGTTCCCTTTAGCTGGACGTCCATCTCAACCTGATAGCCTGACTTCCTTGCAGTATCATCATGGTTAGTAGCCTAGTAAAGGTCGCGTCAATTGTCAACAACCATCTTTTTTAGGGTTTTAAATGCTCATCATGAGACTAATGAACACCCTTAGGTTTGAGGGAGTCTAATCACTTCGGGGTCGAAGGAGATCTCCTCGGCGTCAAGGAACCACTCAGTCGGAGAAGGGTGAACTTAAGGGCGAGGACACGTGGACTTCTCAAAGCCGAGAGGGGTCACTCAGGGGTGAAGACACGTGTAATCGTTTCAGGCCCTTTCTGGAAATGTTCCATCTACTGCCCCCCAGCCCTTTGATCTCCATACGAATAGGCCACGTGTCGTTTTGGAAGATGGAAGGGTTCATAACCTGTCTCATCATCGTTTCAACTATCAGCCATTTTTCTATCGTTTCGAGGATTGTGCGCATTAAATGCGCCCTTTCGTGTTTCGTGCGCAATAATGGGTCTGAGAGCCTATATAAATGAAGCCTTCGCTCCCCTTTGCCATTTTCGAACTTTCTGAATCTTGTCCAGAGAACTTTCACCGGCGAGTTCATTGGAGATCCTAACTCTAACCATTACCAGGGCCTTCTAGCGTCAGAAAAAAGCAACGGAGCACCATTTCTTGAGTTACCGCCACCTTCCTAGTTACTTTCAAAGGTGAAAACGTCCCTCAAGTCCCTAGTTCTTCCTCTTCAATCTACCTCCGGTGAGTTTTTTGCCTTTTCTTTGTCTGTTCTTTTCGTTTTTCCTTTGGCGACGTTCCCCCCAGGTCCTATTTCCTTTCTCTTTTCTAGTGATTGGTGAACTTCCAGGTCATTGTTTCCCGCCTTTTTTATGAAAACAGGGATTTTGGGAGTAGTTTCCTGAAATTTTCTCGTCATTCCTTGTTTCGTAGTGAATCTTAGGACTTTCATCCCAAGCGGGAAGAAGACCTTTTGAATTCCCTTTTTTTTGTTCGAGAAGATGCCTAGGCGTCAATCTGTCCCCGAGGCCGAGGAGGTTGGAACTTCTAGGTCGAGGAGGTGGATCGTAAAAGGGAGAGAATAAATAACAGATTTTAAGACACTCTATGCCATTCCCCGTAATGTAGAGGTTGACGACTTCAACCCAGCCCGTCATCATCATAATGCCAGCACCAAGGCCGCTATGCCTTTCTATACTAAGGAAATCATGGAAGGCAGAATCAGGTTTCCTCTTCCGCCATTACTTCTGCAATTCTTATCTAGGTTTCGCCTCTTTCCGGGGCAGTGTGCCCTTAATACCTTTAGTATCATAATGGGTGTCTTGGAGCTTAACAGACGTCTCAGGGTCAATTTAAGCCTCGAGGATATTTTATTTTGTTACACACTGATGAGAGTGTCAGCCCAACAAACCTTCTACCTCAAAGCCCGAGACCCCTCCATGTACCTTGTTACCCATCTCCCTGATTCTAATAAGGGGTGCAAGGATGACTTGTTGATTTTTGGTGGTTCCTAGGAGAGGGGAGTCGGCCCTGGGTATGATGGTTTGTCATGCCCTAAAGAGTGGCGAACAACAAGTACGTCAGCTTCTCTATCTCTTCTCGGCTTTTCCTCAATTTTTCCTGTATTTGCATCTGGTCCTGACATTCATTCTTTTTTGTGCAGACGTCTCTCGCCAAGAAGCTGCCCCTCCATCCCATCATTTGGTAAACTTCAACCACCTTATGGTCATCTGGGAATATCTTGGAGACGGATTTCGTCAAGTAGGCCACGTCCTTCTAGGCTATAATCCCGGATACAAAAAGTTTTCTCAACTCCCTCAGCCCTTCAACTCTTCACAGTGATCTAATCATTTTGAGCAAGCAGTAGAGCAAGACCTCGAACCTAACTTAGAGGGGGATCCTGATAAGGCCATCGAAGCTGAAGTAGAGGGGGTTGAGGAAAATTTGACTGAAGCCCGTGAACCTTCTTCCCACATCCATCCAGAAACCAGTAAGACCGGGAGAGAGGCCTGGCCTGACTTTAACATCTTGCAGAGCCTAGACCAAGAGGATGCGTTCGAGGTCACGATATCACGCCAACCATGCATCGACCTCTGTCTTCTGAATAGGAGGGCCGCCCTAAGAGGTCAGGGATCGGGCAACGTCCCCCCCCCCCCAAGAGCTAGCGTCAATGTACCTTCTTCTTTTGTACCTCCAAGACCAACAGGAAGGGGCCTGATCCGTGACCGGGACCCCCTGCCAAAAGAGGATAAGAGAAGAACAAAGCAAAGGCAAGATAGCCTGGGCCGAGGGAGGGGCACTCTGCCTCCTCAACGACAGCAGCAACAACAGCGACAGGGAGAACAAACTCCTCCCCCTCTGCCTTCGGATGTCGCCGAAGAGTGGCGTCCCCAGGCTTGAGACCAAAATAACAAGGTGATTCGAATGAATGACTCCATTGTCCAAGATCCTTATGTGGCCTTTGCTGTGAGCGAGACTTTTCACTTTGGAGCTAACATGGAGGTGCATCATGCCCGTGCGACCAATNAGCAAGACCTCGAACCTAACTTAGAGGGGGATCCTGATAGGGCCATCAAAGCTGAAGTAGAGGGGGTTGAGGAAAATTTGACTGAAGCCCGTGAACCTTCTTCCCACATCCATCCAGAAACCAGTAAGACCGGGAGAGAGGCCTGGCCTGACTTTAACATCTTGCAGAGCCTAGACCAAGAGGATGCGTTCGAGGTCACGATATCACGCCAACCATGCATCGACCTCTGTCTTCTGAATAGGAGGGCCGCCCTAAGAGGTCAGGGATCGGGCAACGTCCCCCCCCCCCAAGAGCTAGCGTCAATGTACCTTCTTCTTTTGTACCTCCAAGACCAACAGGAAGGGGCCTGATCCGTGACCGGGACCCCCTGCCAAAAGAGGATAAGAGAAGAACAAAGCAAAGGCAAGATAGCCTGGGCCGAGGGAGGGGCACTCTGCCTCCTCAACGACAGCAGCAACAACAGCGACAGGGAGAACAAACTCCTCCCCCTCTGCCTTCGGATGTCGCCGAAGAGTGGCGTCCCCAGGCTTGAGACCAAAATAACAAGGTGATTCGAATGAATGACTCCATTGTCCAAGATCCTTATGTGGCCTTTGCTGTGAGCGAGACTTTTCACTTTGGAGCTAACATGGAGGTGCATCGTGCCCGTGCGACCAATGTCCTCTTCCGCTCTATCATCCAGAACTCCTTGGTGGTAAGATTGATTTCTGTTTTCCCTCTGAGTACCCCTGACCTTAGCATAACTTCTATATTTTCTTGGCAGTCCTCTCAACAAATATCAATTATTGTTGCATGCTACCATGCTCAAAGGGCCAGTCTTCGATAAGCTGAAAGGGCGAGGGACGAGGCCAAGGCAGCACTCGCAACCATAGTTGTTAGTATCGTACGATACGCGATACGTAACGTACGATACGTTACGATACATGCCTAAAATGATATGGATCGTAGTTATGTATCGTTCTTGTGTTGTATCGTCTGATACACGATACATTTTTACGATACGATACGTGCAAATATATTTTTTTTTTGTTTTTTTCTGAAACGACGTTGTTTTGTGCCAAGTTTTTATTTTTTTTTAATCCCTATAACCACTGAAACGACGTCATTTCAGTGGCTAGGGTTGCAAAAATAAAAATAAAATCCCTAATTTTTCATATTCATCGTTCGCTCATCGCTAGTCAGAGCCTCAAAGGTCTCTGGTTTTCCCTTCAGCCATCGACGACGAGTGTGGGTGATAGTTGTGGGATTTCGACTATGGGATTTCGCTGTGGGTGATCGATTGGGGGTGATCGACTATGGGTTTGACATTTCGACTGTGGATGATCGCTGTAGATGATCAACTGTGGGTGATCGTTGGTCTTCGACTATGGGTGATCGTTGGTCTTCGACTGTGGGTGATTGGTGATCACTGGTCTTCGATGTTGCCTCCATCGAAGCTGCATCTCTTTCATCTAAGCTACCTCCATCAAAGCCCAGGCTCCATTGAAGCTCCTTTCTTCCTTCTCCAAGTACTCCATTGAAGCTCCTTTCTTCTTCTTCCCAGTCTCCATCGACCTGTGGTCCTGTGCAGCAAAAAATGATGTTAATTTATTTACAAAGCCAAATATATATATATATATATATATTTTATAAATATTTCTGAATCTTGATTAATTTTAAACAGTGGTTGAATTAGTGAACTATGGTTGTGAACTTTACATTATAATAGTAGTGGATTATATTGATGACTTGAATAGTTGGTGGAGTATTAATGAAATGCTATATTTTTTATGAGTGTGTGATTTTTTTTCAAAGGTATTTATATTTTTTTATTTTTTATTTAAAATTGCACCGTATCTTACGATACACGATACGATACGCTATTTTTAAAATACGATACGCCCTTCGATACACGATTTGATAACTATGCTCGCAACTGTTAGAGAGGAAGTGGTTGCGCGGGATGCGACTTTGTCGGCCCAAGCATCTCAGATCATGCAACTCCTTAAGGACACAGAATCCGCAAAGGCCAGTGCTTAAAAGCTGAGTGCAGCTGTGGAGGATGCTGAGAGGAGAATTATGGGGTCTACACAACAACTGTTGGCGGTGGACTTTAGGGCTGAGGAGTCGGAGCAGACGTGATCGGCCCTTACTCAGGAACTGGATAGGATTAGGGCCGAGGCAGTTGCTGCTCGAAGGTTTGAGGAGCAAATCAGGGACGAATGTGTCAAGGATGTCCTTGTGGCCCTTGAAGAGAACAAGAGAGAATTTTTCAAGAAGGGCTAGGACGCGACGCTTCAGGAAGCGGGGGTCCCTCCAGAGTCTTCATTATTGTTAATGCATGAGTATGTGCCCTCAGAGGAGATGTTTCGCGCTACAGCTGAGATTGCCGCTGAGGAAGCTGTTCGGACACAAGTGCAGGATCCCGGGGAACCTTCTAGTGTTGTGGCCCCGGCCTCCACTGCTTTCATAGCCCCTGAGGTTGAATTCCCAGCTCTAGACCATGCAATACCTTTAGTGCCTCTTGTTGCTTCTCCTATCCCTGCCTCTCCAAGTATTGAAGAACTGTTCAGTGAAGCCCCTCTTACCGACACTAGCAAAGTCGTTAGCTCTATTCCCCTATCAGTTTAAGAATGTATTTCCCCCTTTTCTTTTCTTTTTTTTGGTTATAGCCTCGGGGACGAAAAGCCCCATTTTCTCCTTTTTGAAATGTTAACGTTGCTTCTCTTTTGATGGTATTTTGTTGTCGACATAATTACTGCATGATTTCTGACTTTGTAAAAATGGTTGGACAGCTTTTAACCTCTCAACTCCCAACCTCTGTTTAAACCTCGGGGTCGATGGACATATGATAAGTTGCCGAACTCAAATGAGTCCAAAATTTGAATGGAAGCTTCGAGTTCTATCGGGGCCGAGAGCATCACATCTACGATGCTTGTGGCCATGTACTTGTATGATCCTTCTAACGGTCTAATTCAACCTTTTCCCGGTGGTCCCTCCTTTGGGAACCCCAAATGAGATAGTTTTTCTTGAAGACTCATTAACTGGATACCGCACGGCAGAACACTCTAGCTTCATCTAACCGTAGCCGACCACTTGGTGAAGTGTCATTTTCCATTCGGGAGTCATGTTCTCGTATAATATTTGAAATTTTTTCAAGCCTTTGAGTCCCAGGGTCATGCTCCTCTGAAGAGGATGGCTCCTGTTCTTATTCGGAAGCAAGAGTCTTGGACTCTACTTCCAGGGACATGCCCTTGCAAGGAGGCTGGCTCCTGTTCTTATTTAGAAGCAAGAGTCTTGGACTCTGCTTCCAGGGCCATGCCCTTGTGAGGAGGCTGGCTCCTGTTCTTATTCGGAAACAAGAGTCTTGGACTCTGCTTCCAGGGCCATGCCCTTCTGTAGAAAAACCTTTCATATAAGACCGAGCCTTTATTCATCAAAAGTAGTATTTCTTCAAATTTATTATATTCTAAGGTCATATTACAACATTTCCTGCCTTGTCTTCTAGGTGGTATGACCCGGAGCTTCCCACCGATGTGACGTTATAAGGTCCCTCCCAGTTAGGTCCCATTTTTTCGTCCGTCGGGTCTCGGGTGTTTGCTACAACCCTTCTGAGTACTAGGTCTCCTATTTGGAATTCTCAGAGTTTGACTCTTTTATTGTAAAGCTTGGATATCCCTTCTTGGTACTTGGCCAGTCTTAAAGCGGCCATTTCCCTTCGTTCTTCTGCCAAATCTAGATCCAAACCGAGCTGGCGATTGTTGTCGCCAGCATTGAAGGCTTGTGTTCTTATAGTGGGGAGGCCCACCTCTAAAGGGATCACCGCCTCTACCCCATAGGTGAGGGCATAAGGTGTTTCTCTTGTAGAGGTTCGAGGAGTGGTTCTGTATACCCATAGGACATTTAGAAGCTCGTCCACCCATTTCCCCTTGGCCTTCTCTAGCCTTTTCTTGATTCCACTAATGATAGTCTTGTTTGAGGACTCTGCTTGTTCGTTGGCTTGTGGATAGGCGAGGGTGGAATAATAATTTCTGATCCCGAGATGTTCGCAGAAAGACTTGAATGGTCCGCTGTTGAATTGGGTTCCATTATCTGATACTAGAGCATGTGGGACCCTAAACCTTGTCACTATATTTCTCCAGAAAAATCTCTTCGTGTCTATGTCCCTGATATGGGTCCGTGGCTCGGCCTCCACCCATTTGGTGAAATAATCAGTTCCTACTATCAAGAACCTCTTATCTCCTAGAGCCCTCGGAAGAGGTCCGACCAGGTCCAGTCCCCACTGAGCAAATGGCCAAGGACTGGTTAGCGGATGTAAGTCACCTGTTGGCTGCTTGATGACTGGAGAGAATCTTTGGCACTGATCACATCTTCTAACATATGCTTGTGCGGCCTTCTGCATCCGTGGCCACGAGTATCCCTGAGACATGACACAGTGGGCCATGGTTCTTCCACCTGAATGCCCCCCACATATTCCCTCATGTACTTCAAATAAGAGGGGTTCGACCTTTTCTTCCTGGACACACAACAGGTATGGTTCGGAGAACGACCTTCGGTAAAGTTTCTTATCCGAGGAGACCCAGAATCTTGGAGCCTTCAACCTCACCTTTCTAACCTCCTTAGGACATTTGGGGAGTTCCTTGGAAGAGAGGAACTTTAGTAGTGGATTGATC
The DNA here is from genome assembly GCA_963454935.2 of Ilex paraguariensis. Classification (NCBI taxonomy): domain Eukaryota; kingdom Viridiplantae; phylum Streptophyta; class Magnoliopsida; order Aquifoliales; family Aquifoliaceae; genus Ilex; species Ilex paraguariensis. The sequence goes on from CAUOFW020003425.1 coordinate 575,145, forward strand.
CAGTTGGGTGGCTCCTCCCTTTCTTGGATAGCCTGTACCCCAGGGGTCTCTTCTATGCTGGACATGGGGAGGTATTCCATGGTGATCCTTCGCGTTGTGGTGGAGTCAAGGGCCGATGCGAGGTAGGCAAGGGCATCGATGTGGACATTGTTGTCCCGAGGGACTTGTTTAACTTCAATCTTCTTAAACTTACAGAACAAAGCAATCGCTTCGTGATGATAAGCCTTCATCCTGGTATCTCTCGTTTCAAATTCTCCGTTGACTTGGTTAACTACTAGCATAGAGTCGTAGTGAACCATCAACTTTGTTACTCCTACCGCGTCAGCCAGCTTAAGCCCAGANCTGGTATCTCTCGTTTCAAATTCTCCGTTGACTTGGTTAACTACTAGCATAGAGTCACAGTGAACCATCAACTTTGTTACTCCTACCGCGTCAGCCAGCTTAAGCCCAGAGATAAGGGCTTCATATTCAGCCTCATTGTTAGAAGCTTTAAAACCTAGCCGAACGGCCTGTTCCATCGCCACTCCCTCCGGGGAAACCAATAGAATCCCGATACCAGAACCATTGCTATTGGAGGATCCATCGACATAGAGACTCCATGGCTTCTGGACATCAGTCAAGAACTCTCCTCCGAGAGGCAAACCTTCAAGCAGCGGGGTGTCTCCTTGGATGGGCAATTCACCGAAAAACTCTACTATGAAGTCGGCTAATACTTGGCCCTTTATGGCAGTGCGGGGTTTGAAATGGATGTCGTGCTCCCCCATCTCCACCGCCCATTTGGCAATTCTCCCCGATAGGTCGGCCTTCCGGAGTATGGTCTTTAAAGGTTGGTCTGTTAGGACAGTAATTGAGTGTGCTTGAAAATAATGCCTTAGCTTTCTTGTAGCCGTGACCAGANGCAGTGCGGGGTTTGAAATGGATGTCGTGCTCCCCCATCTCCACCGCCCATTTGGCGATTCTCCCCGATAGGTCGGCCTTCCGGAGTATGGTCTTTAAAGGTTGGTCTGTTGGGACAGTAATTGAGTGTGCTTGAAAATAATGCCTTAGTTTTCTTGTAGCCGTGACCAAAGCCAACGCTAGCTTCTCGAGGGGCAGGTACCTTTTTTTAGCATCTAACAGAACTTTGCTCACATAATATATGGGCTTCTGCTCGCACTCATATTCACAGACCAGTACTCCACTTACAGAGAATTCTGATATGACCAAGTATAGGAGCAACATTTACCCCTGGACTGAGACGGATAGGGTCGGTAGGACCCTAAGGTACTCTTTGATCCCTCCTAGGGCATCCTCACATTGTTGGTTCCAAGTGCCCTTCCCGGCCTTTCTGATGGCTTCGAAGAAGGGCCTACACTTGTCTGACGAGCGGGAGATGAAACGGTTGAATGTTGCCAACATCCCTGTGAGCTTCTGAACTTCCCAAATTATTTTGGGACTTCGCACGTCTAGGATGGCTTGTATATATTCTGGACTGACTTCAACCCCACGACGACTCACCAAATACCTGAGGAACTTACCAGACCCGACTCTGAAGACGCACTTTGCCGCATTCAATTTTAGGTCGTATTCTCAAAGGGTCGAGAAGGTATCCTTCAGGTTTGCCAGGTGGTCTTCGCTTTTCTCACTTTTCACCAACATGTCTTCAATGTAGACCTCCATGGTGTTCCCCAACTGTCATTTGAACATTCGATTCATGAGCCTCTAGTAAGTGGCCCCCGCGTTCTTTAAGCCGAAGGACATGAATTTATAACAATAGACCCCTCTAGGAGTAATGAAGGCTGTCTTGTCCTGGTCAGATGGATGGAGAGGAATTTGATGGTAGCCAGCTCTGGCGTCCAGGAAGGTTATGCGCCGATATCCCACCATGGCATCCACTAGCTGGTCCACTTTTGGAAGGGGAAAGTCATCCTTAGGACAAGCTTTGTTTAAACCAGTAAAGTCCATGCAAACGCGCCACTTTCCTCCTTTTTTCTTTGTGCATACCGTATTTGACAGCCACTCTGGGAACTGTACGTCCCGAATGGTTTTTGCCTCCAGGAGTCTGTCAACCTCCTCATTTACAGCCTGAGCATGATGAGGCGTCGTACGCCGAGGCTTCTGCTTTATAGGTTTGCAAGCTGGGTCAACATGAAGTCTATGGGTAATAACATCTGGACTTATCCCCTTTATTTCCATGGCGTCCCATGCGAACACATCTGTATTCCTTCTCAAGAAATTNTGTTTAAACCAGTAAAGTCCATGCAAACGCGCCACTTTCCTCCTTTTTTCTTTGTGTATACCGTATTTGACAGCCACTCTGGGAACTGTACATCCCGAATGGTTTTTGCCTCCAGGAGTCTGTCAACCTCCTCATTTACAGCCTGAGCATGATGAGGCGCCGTACGCCGAGGCTTCTGCTTTATAGGTTTGCAAGCTGGGTCAACATGAAGTCTATGGGTAATGACATCTGGACTTATCCCCTTTATTTCCATGGCGTCCCATGCGAACACATCTGTATTCCTTCTCAAGAAAATTTTCATCTCTTTTTGCTCGATCGGGGTCATGGTGGAGTCGATCAGGAAATATCTCTCTTCATCTCCTTCGGTCAGAAATATCTTCAGGAGATCCTCCACTGAGCGATCTGTCAGATCTATCCTAGGGTCGTCTACTCTTAGACGCTTGGACTGTAGTTGCTATTTGTTTAGAATCTCTTCTGATGCACGCTCTCTTTCCTTAGAGGCAGCCCTTGCTTTTACCGCAGAATAGAAACAATTTCTGGCAGACGCCTGCTCCCCACGAATCTCCATAACTCCCTTCGGGTTGGTGAATTTTAATTTCTAGTGATACGTCGAATGTATAGCCCCCAGTGTATGCAGCCAGGCTCGTCCCATAAAAATATTATAGGGTGAATCAGAATCAATCACCACGAATTTCGCATTGGTTGTGACGGGGCCGGTAGTAACTGGTAGTGTGATTTTCCCCAAAGGTAGGGCAAATGAACCATTGAATCGTATGAGGGGTGTACTGACTTTGTCGAGGTCTTGCATGCTGAGTCCCATGCGCCTCAAGACTTCGAGGTACATTACTTCAGAGGAACTCCCAGAATCCACCAGGACTCTTTTAACATCAAAGCTCCTGATCTTCAAGGTCAGGATTAGGGCGTCTTCATGGGGAAGGACCACGCCTTCTAAGTCGGCATTGGAGAAGGTGATGTCCTTACGATACGAGGCCTCTTATCCGGTCGGTTATCACCCCTCTCGTCTACTCTCCTCTTGAAAGCTATCTTCTTCAGATCGGATCTGAGAATCTTGGACGTTGGGCGTTCCATCGGGCAGACGTGAATGATGTCAATCATGTTGCCCTGGACAGTCTGGTTATCGGCGCCACGGACCTCCTGCAGAGTTGTTTCAATAAACTCTTTCAAATGCCCATCCTATACCAGTGTTTCCAAGAAGGACTTGTATGTCCTATAGTCTTTGGTGCGATGCCCAAAATCTTGGTGGTAAGAACATCTCATATTTTTGTTTCGGGTGGACATANCTCTCCTCTTGAAAGCTATCTTCTTCAGATCGGATCTGAGAATCTTGGACGTTGGGCGTTCCATCGGGCAGACGTGAATGATGTCAATCATGTTGCCCTGGACAGTTTGGTTATCGGCCCCACGGACCTCTTGCAGAGTTGTTTCAATAAACTCTTTCAAATGCCCATCCTATACCAGTGTTTCCAAGAAGGACTTGTATGTCCTGTAGTCTTTGGTGCGATGCCCAAAATCTTGGTGGTAAGAACATCTCATATTTTTGTTTCGGGTGGACAGATCACCTGGCATCTTGGGTGACCACTTAAAGAAGGCTTCCTTCTTGATTTTATAAAGTAATTTGTAGATGGTTTTTTTGAACACAGTGTAAACTCCTTTGAAAGAAATCCTTGTAGAGGGTATTAGTCCCTTCTGGGGAGGGGCATCCTCTCTCTCCTTCTTCTTTGGGGTTGGAGCCCTACCTCTGCTTCCCACCATCTCATCTTCAATCCGAGAACACTTGTTTATCCAGGCCATCAATTCTTCCATGTCGCCTAGCATTTTCTTGGTCAAAGATTGATAGAGCTCGGTGTCCTGAGACAGACCGAGCCTAAAAGAGGCGGCTGCCATAACTTCGGAGCATCCTTCCATCTCGTTCACCTCCTCCTAGTAACGAGTCGCATACTGGCGAAGAGTCTCTCCCTCTTTTCGTCTCAGGTTCAGCAATGATCCGACATCTTTAGGTCGCCTACTTCCCATGATAAACCTGGCGGAGAATCATNCATCTCATCTTCAATCCGAGAACACTTGTTTATCCAGGCCATCAATTCTTCCATGTTGCCTAGCCTTTTCTTGGTCAAAGATTGATAGAGCTCGGTGTCCTGAGACAGACCGAGCCTAAAAGAGGCAGCTGCCATAACTTCGGAGCATCCTTCCACCTCGTTCACCTCCTCCTCGTAGCGAGTCGCATACTGGCGAAGAGTCTCTCCCTCTTTTCACCTCAGGTTCAGCAATGATCTGACATCTTTAGGTCGCCTACTTCCCATGATAAACCTGGCGGAGAATCGTTTGGTCAGCTCCCCCCAAGACCCTATGTTGTTCGATGAGAGGGTCTCAAACCATTTCATGGCAGAATCTCCCAGACTCATTGAAAATACTCAGCACAGCGGTCGATGATCTAAATGGTATAAAGACATCATTTGCTTGTATTGTCTGAGATGGGCTTTGGGGTCAGATCGCCCGTCATAAGTTTTGAACCGCGGTACCGTAAATTTCTTTGGTATATCCATTCCCGTGATATCTCTTGTGAAAGGCGATTGGATGGCTTCATCTTCAGTGTCATTCTCCTGCAGGTCCTTCCCCCTTCTCCTAGAGTTCAGTCGTGTTATGAGGTCATCTCCCAGCCTGGGGAGTACATTTTTCTGCCCTTGATTATGGACGGTCCGATCTGTCGACCCACGGCGAATGGAGAGCGTCGACCCCTCCTCAGACTCCTCNCTTCAGTGTCATTCTCCTGCAGGTCCTTCCCCCTTCTCCTAGAGTTCAGTCGTGTTCTGAGGTCATCTCCCAGCCTGGGGAGTACATTTTTCTGCCCTTGATTATGGACGGTCCGATCTGTCGGCCCACGGCGAATGGAGAGCGTCGACCCCTCCTCAGACTCCTCTACGCCCCCTCGCCCGAATAAACTCCTACGAAGGTCATCCTAAGCCAACGGCTTGGGCCGTTTGACTGGAGTGTCCGGGAACCGTCCTTGGGCGCTTCGGTGCCTTGGAGATCCCCGCTCTGCTACTAAGTTGATTTCTCAAATCCTCGGGTTCTGCCCCCTAGTAGAGGGTTCCCAGGACCGGAGTGATTTTTGCGATCCTCATCCAGAAGCCGTGAATCCACCAAGGCAATTGAGGATGCTAACGTTATCCTTCTCCAATTATCGTAACCGGTCCCCAAATTTTTCTTCTATTATTTCAGCCAATTGACAGGCCAGCAGCGCGGACCCTCCTAACCCAATATTCATGCTCATTTGATGGGTTTGCTCCCTCGTATGAATGGTGAGCCCCTTGTTGGCACTCTCAACGCAGTGCCTTGTTTTTTAACACAAAGGAACTAGTAAATCAATATTTCTTTATTGAGCGCCCTTTTCCTTTTGTCGAGTATTCACCGTAGTCACTGTTCTTTTGGAAACTCTAGTCATTTTCCACAGACAGTGTCAGATTGTGCGTGCTGGATTTTGCACAATAGTCGAGATAATGACAGATCTCTTTCACAGTGAACTCTAGTCTCATTGAGTAGGCGGTTCTGACGGAATGGGAATAGATTGAGAGGGCCAAATGCGGCTTCAAAGGTTGTAATGATCTATTCTTGGGAGTACTCGATCGATCCCGAGTGAGGTTTGAACCGTCGGAACAATAAATTCGGCCACGAAGAATAGGGTAAGAGGGTCAAAGTGGTTCTAAGGAGTGGTGATGAATTACTTCTGATGACATCATATTGATTTCAGAGGTTCACAAGAGATTCCTGAAACACAGAGAAAGGTTAGAGGGACTCCGAAGTATTTTTCGGCATATCCCCTCCAACGATCAAGTCAGTTCTTTTTAAGGGAAAAAGAAAACACAGATTTTTCAAGGATGATTTTTCACGTACCATTGTAATGTGTTTTTTAGGGCTATTTATACCATCATCGACTCATCATTATTGTTGACTTAGGCTACTAATAGCCTTCAGATATGGGGCAGTGTGCCCCCTATTCCGCGTGGGGAATGTCCCAATATTAAATACTCGAGCCACCGAGTATTTAATACCCTTTTTTTGATGAGGATACTTAATGCTCGAACCCAGGCACTTTTAATGCCTTTACTCCTTGGCTCTCGAAACCATAGCACATATCCCGTCAACCGAAGATCCATTAAATGCCTGCCTAAGATAGCCGCATGTTANTTCAAGGATGATTTTTCACGTACCATTGTAATGTGTTTTTTAGGGCTATTTATACCTTCATCGACTCATCATTGTTGTTGACTTAGGCTACTAATAGCCTTCAGAGATGGGGCAGTGTGCCCCCTATTCCGCGTGGGGAATGTCCCAATATTAAATACTCGAGCCACCGAGTATTTAATACCCTTTTTTTTATGAGGATACTTAATGCTCGAACCCAAGCGCTTTTAATGCCTTTACTCCTTGGCTCTCGAAACCATAGCACATATCTCGTCAACCGAAGATCCATTAAATGTCTGCCTAAGATAGCCGCATGTCAGAATGGGTAACCCTGTCTTTTTACCCCTTATCCTGCGCTTTATGCCACGTGCCTGGTCCCCTTTAGCTGGACGTCCATCTTAACCTAACAGCCTGACTTCCTTGCAGTATCATCATGGTTAGTAGCCTAGTGAAGGTCGCGTCGATTGTCAGCGACTAGCCTTTTTTAGGGTTTTAAAGGCTCATCATGAGACTGATGAACACCTTTAGGTCTGATGGAGTCTAATTACTTCGGGGTCGAAGGAGATCTCCTCGGCGTCAAGGAATCACTCAGTCGGAGAAGGGTGAACTTAAGGCCGAGAGGGATCACTCGGGGGCGAGGACACGTGTAATCGTTTCAGGCCCTTTCTGGAAATGTCCCATCAATAACATTTTGATATAGTAATACTCTATATTTATATTGTCGTTGTAATAATATGTATAAATATTTTATAATATTTTTTCTCTCCTCTTTTCTTTTCTTTCATTCTCTCTTTTTCTCTTTCTATCTTTCACGATTCTCAAAAAAAAATATTTAAAAAAAATAATTAAAAATATAAAAAATTTGTTGAAGTATATATTAAAAAAATGAGTAACTAAAATAAAAAATATTATTCTCAAGCCATTGACGTCTCATATTATTTTGATCCGACGTACCACATTAATTCTTTTGAAATATTTTTACTGCTCAAAATTTATAGTTTTTAAAATTGATATTCCAAAATTTAATTCCCCCAAATCTTTTCCTTATATCAAGCAAATCTCTCTCTCTCTCTCATTCCTCTGTATCTTTTCCTCACGTCCAATTCGCGCAAAAAGTATCAATTTTTTACAATATTTTCTCTGTATCTCACAAAAATATTAGATAGTATTTGATTCAAGCAAATACTACATCTCTCTATAGATAGTGTCTGATTCAAGCAAATACTNATCTCACAAAAATATTAGATAGTATTTGATTCAAGCAAATACTACATCTCTCTATAGATAGTGTTTGATTCAAGCAAATACTATATCTCTCTACAGATAGATAGTATATATCACAAAAAGAGATAATATATTATAAAAATATTTCTCTGTATCTCTCTATGAAGGAAAATTATGTAATAAATATTAGATAGATAGTATATGTCACGAAAATATTCCTCTGTATCTCTCTCTTTCATTCAAGCAATACTACAAACACGAATCATACAAATTCAATATTCCATTTTATTTTTTCCATAATCAATAAAAAATAACTTGTAAAAAATCTAATTTAATAAAGAAAATATGTTTAACATATAAAATATACAAGATTAAATCCAAGTTATTGGACAACTCAGATATCAAGAGATATATTAAAGAAAATATGCTTAACATTTAAAATGTACAAGATTAAATTTATATACAAATACGAATCACACAAATTCAATATTTAGTGAACAACACAAAACAATAATATTTACTACATAATCCAAATCTAAATACATGTGTTGTGTGTTACATGTGCATAAATGTCAAGAGGTATAAGAACAATATTTTAAATGAAAGAAATCCAAATGATTAAATGACAAATTGCCGACTCTTACCTTCATATATGTATTGATACAAATTTATATCTTTAAGAGTATAAATTAAAATTTTTTATTTTTAAGAGTACAAATATAAATTCGAAAAATTTTCAAGGTGTAATTTTTAACTAACCTTATTATTTATTTAGTTGTTCTAATATGTCAATTATTGTAATACTATTAATAATAATAATAAATTGAATCGTGTCAAAATTTATTCAATTAACAATTCATTTTTTCCTTAGGCTTGGGCTCAAGTTCAGGCTGAGGCTTAACTCTCATGTGACAAAATGGCCGACATATGGGCCCACAAATTTATTAGCTGAAAATGTCTACTCAAAATAAATATGGTACCGTGTATTAAAGTTAAAAAAATTGTCGGCATTTTAATCACTACAGGCGGAAAAGCATGATGCTTCATGTTTTACGAATGAAACTAAACAAAATTTAATTCTATTAATTTAAATATTGAGATTTATTATTTATTTAATAATTATGATGAAAAAATTTGTGTCAATATTTTTTATTCAAATAATATTTCTCTAAGAATATTCCACTAAGATACCCATTAACTCATCTTTAACGTACATGTTTTGTCTTCGCCACGAAGAAGACTTGCAAAAGAGAAATACTATATAGCTCAAATTCAGAATTCAAATTTAGTGCCCCATGCTCCACCAATATCAAAAAGACTAACCTTGAAGGGGAATTCACAACCCCAGAAACTACCTAGTTTTGAGGTTTACATNCCCATTAACTCATCTTTAACGTACATGTTTTGTCTTCGCCACGAAGAAGACTTGCAAAAGAGAAATACTATATAGCTCAAATTCAGAATTCAAATTTAGTGCCCCATGCTCCACCAATATCAAAAAGAATAACCTTGAAGGGGAATTCACAACCCCAGAAACTACCTAGTTTTGAGGTTTACGTGACCTAAATGGGGGAATCATTCGTACCAGTGTGAGTTCCGCACTCACAAAACCTAAAAAATTATCTACAAAATGTAATGATGCTCACGCTTGATTGTGGAAGAATTGATTAATGTGAAAAGGCAAGGGTTTGATTAGCGGGGCTATACCTGTAGTTTTGTTGGTGGCTAGTGGGTTGGTCGTGCTAGTGGCAACTGCAATTGGCTCTTACGCCGCTGGCTATGGATGGGCTGCAAGGACTGGTTAGGAGAAAGAAAGAACAGAGAGATAGAGGGAGAGGGAGAGACATATATGTTAGAATTTTTCCTATATTAGACTGCCATTAATTGATAGTTAATTTTAGTTTGTGAAAAAACAGGCTGAATTTATGGTCCAATGAGATGAGCCCAATATTATTAAATGATCTATTTTGATGGACTTATTTATATCTTTTAATTGGTGTAGTTGAGGCAGTTAAGTGTAAGCCTTAATCTAATTATGGTCGGTACTGGGAGAGCCCATTAGATTTCATTATAAATAGCAGGTTAGGTCCCCTCTTCACTTCATAATCCTAATTTAGNATTTTTCCTATATTAGACTGCCATTAATTGATAGTTAATTTTAGTTTGTGAAAAAATAGGCTGAATTTATGGTCCAATGAGATGAGCCCAATATTATTAAATGATCTATTTTGATGGACTTATTTACATCTTTTAATTGGTGTAGTTGAGGCAGTTAAGTGTAAGCCTTAATCTAATTGTGATCGGTACTGGGAGAGCCCATTAGATTTCATTATAAATAGCAGGTTAGGTCCCCTCTTCACTTCATAATCCTAATTTAGCGTGTCTCATTGAGAGCCACCTATTGCTTTGAAGAAGGAGAGGAAGACCTTGCCCTTCTACGAAAGAAACCTGAAGATCGAATATCATAGGTCATACAGGTATGTTCTAAATCTTTAATTTAGAATCTAAATCTTGTAATTTATGTGTTCTTAATTTTATATACAAATCATTAAAATTTCTTACATGTGGTATCAGAGCCTATCGTATATGAATTTAGAACTCAAATTATTTCATTATTATTATTACTTTTTTATTTGTATAATTTGGGATCTCAAAATATTTTGTGACGGCCAGTCATCGAATTCACATCACCATCAATGGTTTGAAAACCAGGTTAATTCAGTTGCTTTTCTTTACTTCTTTTTTTTTATCANTTAATTTAGAATCTAAATCTTGTAATTTATGTGTTCTTAATTTTATATACAAATCATTAAAATTTCTTACATGTGGTATCAGAGCCTATCGTATATGAATTTAGAACTCAAATTATTTCATTATTATTATTACTTTTTTATTTGTATAATTTGGGATCTCAAAATATTTTGTGACGGTCAGTCATCGAATTCACATCACCGTCAATGGTTTGAAAACCAGGTTAATTCAGTTGCTTTTCTTTACTTCTTTTTTTTTTATCAAGGCTATTGTTCTTACTTTCAAAGCAATTGTTTGGTCGAAGAATTTCAAGCCGTCAATGGTTTGGGCAATTATGCTTTGACAGCTATAATTGATTTGAAATATATATTTATGCTTTGGCGACTATGATTTATATATATATTTAGTTTAGTTGATGGTTATATGGGATTTTAATCCAATTATATATACAAATATAATTTGATTAAGGGATTTAATTTGAATTGGATCTGTGTATCAAAAAAATTTGTATCCACGACCTCTATAAGTTTTTTTTTTTTTTTAATTTTAATGTTGTTAGGTTGGGGTTGCTATTTTATTTGATTATGTCATATCCNAGAATTTCAAGCCGTCAATGGTTTGGGCAATTATGCTTTGACAGCTATAATTGATTTGAAATATATATTTATGCTTTGGCGACTATGATTTATATATATATTTAGTTTAGTTGATGGTTATATGGGATTTTAATCCAATTATATATACAAATATAATTTGATTAAGGGATTTAATTTGAATTGGATCTGTGTATCAAAAACATTTGTATCCACGACCTCTATAAGTTTTTTTTTTTTTTAAGTTTAATGTTGTTAGGGTGGGGTTGCTATTTTATTTGATTATGTCATATCCGGTCAGCTTACTAAATTTTTATTAATTATTTATTGGTCTTGTTGACAAATAGACATGTGATTTATCCATACAAATTATTTTCTCTTATTGATTCAACTTTGATTGAATTACTATAATTTGTAGAGGGTGTTTGTATAATTCTAAATTTAGTTCCTAGTGATTTAAATGATGAAATTTTTTTTTATGATCTACATATTATTCATTCAATGTTGATAGATGTGAATTTAAATTATTTAATTTTAATAGTAAAAATAGAATTGAGACTTGAATGCAACGATTGATAATGGGTGATCTATAGAGGTATATATTGGTTAATATCTCATATTGATTGATCACATGATATTTAATTATGGGCAATTTGTTATAATATCCTAGTTTGAGAAATTCTATGAGTTAAGATGAATGGTTACCACCAAAGTGGTCTATTCATTAAAATTTATAGGTTTTCTCATGCTTTTGTTACGGGATGGTCTCTAAATTATAATATATAATTACCTACCCAAAGGAGGTTATTGTGTATTATAATTTGGAGATGTCATGAAACATTGTGGTCGATGTGCAATAATCTAGAAAATTTATCTGCCCAAAGGGAATAAAATTTTTGAAACTTGAGCATTCTCATTGGTTAGTTTTATGAAAGAGAGTACATATAGCATATTGCATTATCTGCCCAAAGGGGAGTTTGTATTGATGTATTTGGATTCTTTTAATAAAATATTACTTATTTTTTTCCAAACTTATTTTATTTATTTATTGCTCAATTTTGCTAATTGTTTATATTCTCGTTGCCTTAAACAGTCTCTTTTGTTATGAATAATAATAATTCCAACATTGAAATCTTGTCTGGTTCTAATTATAAGAGATGGAAGCAAAATATTAAGTTTACCCTGAGAATTGCTGATATAGACTTTGTCTTGAAAGAGAATGAACCCCCTAAACCTGATAGTGAAAGTTCCCCTAAAGTAAAAGAACTTTATACAAAGTAGGAGAAATCTAATAGGCTGAGTATGATTGCCATGAAAAGGTCTATTTCTGAACATTTTATGAGTGGCTTGCTTAAAACCAAGAATGTCAAGAAGTTCTTTACCTCTGTATGATAGAGATACAAAGTATCCAACAAGACTGAAGTTGGGAGCCTAATGAATGAATTAACGAGCANTGAGTATGATTGCCATGAAAAGGTCTATTTCTGAACATTTTATGAGTGGCTTGCTTGAAACCAAGAATGCCAAGAAGTTCTTTACCTCTGTATGATAGAGATACAAAGTATCCAACAAGACTGAAGTTGGGGGCCTAATGAATGAATTAATGAGTATGAAATATGACAATGTAGGTGGTGTTAGGGAATATATCCTTAGAAAAGTCCATGTTCAAACTAAGCTCAAAACCTTCAAAATTGTTTTTCCTAAGATTTCATTGTTCATCACACTCTTAACTCTTTGCCTCCTGAGTTTAGTCAAATCAAAACTACCTAGAATATCCAAAATGAGTCCTAGACAATAAATGACCTCATCTCCAAGTGTGATTCTGAGGGAAAAAAAAAAAGAGTGAAATTGTCTTGTTTGTTTTCCAACCTAAATCTAGTTTCGAAGATGAGTATGAAGAAAATAATAGAAACCCTAATCATAATGCTTCAAAGAATGTTTAGGATTTCAAAAGGCATGGTCCTGATCAGAATGTGGGAGGTCCTAAGGCTGTCGTTTGAAAAGATATCAAGTGTTACTTTTACAAGAAACGAGGTCATAAGAAAAGTGAGTGCACATAAAGAAGAAGTGATTCATAAGCAAACAGAGGCCAAGTGAAGGAGAAGCCAAGCATAAAGTAGTAAATAAGAATGAAGTCTATGTTGAGTTCATAGGAACTGTTAGGTTGAATTTAGACACTGGTTTTTAACTTGTTTTAGAAAATACTTTTTATTTGCCGTCATTTTGGCGAAATTTGATTTCAATTTTCTTGCTTGATAAAATTAGATATTATTTTAATTTTAGTAATGGTGAAACTCAGTTGTTTTTAAATTCTAAAATTGTTGTTCATTGTTTTTTATCATATGGTCTATATAATATATGTTTGGCTATCAATAACAAATATGGTTCTTCAAATATTGTTAATGTTGTATCTAAGAGACCTCTCAATAAAGGAAAATATTTACAGTTGTAGCATAAAAGTTTGGGTTACAGTTCTAGAGAAATTGGAAAGATTAATTAATAATGATATTCTTCCTCCCCTTGATTTTGAAGATCTTGAAACTTGTGTTGACTGCATTAGGGGTAATTGACCAAGACTAATAAGAAAAGTACAACTCGCAGTCTAGATCTTTTAGAAATCATTTACACTGACATCAGTGGACCTTACTCACGTACCTTGTGTGGTAATAAATATTTTATTACATTTATTGATAATTTCTCTCGTTATGGATATATTTATTTAATTAATAAAAAAAATTGATACTCTTGAAAAGTTTAAAATTTTCAAGACTGAGATAGAGAAACAATTAGGAAAAGTCATCAAAATTGTTAGGTCTGACCATGGTGGTGAGTATAATGGCAAACATGACGTGTCTAGGCAGCATTGGGGTGTCAAGTACTTGCAAGATTGTGGGATTGTTGCCCAATATACCATGTCTGATAGTCTCGAGCAGAATGGTGTAGCTAAAAGGCGTAGCTGAAAAGCGAAATTGCACCTTTAACGACATGATCAGGAGAATGATAAGTAGGTATAACTTACCTGATTATCTTTGGGGAGAAGCCATTAAAACGGTTTCATACATTCTTAATAGAGTTCTTAGTAAATTTGTTCCAAAAACACCTTTTAAATTATGAACCAATAGGAAACCAAGTCTTAACTATTTTCAAGTCTAGGGTTGTCCTACTGAAGTCAAAATCTACAACCCTTTTGAGAAAAAGACTGATTCTAGAACTACTCATTGTTTCTTCATAGGTTACCCAAAATATTTTAAAGGATACCGGTTCTATTGTCCTTCACGTGGTACTAAAATTGTTGAGTCCTTAACAGCAAAATTTATGAAGCTTGATGTTGCTGATATTGGTTGCTCACAGCCTATTAGTGAGCATGAGCAAGATAATATTATACATGTTCTTGTTGTCAATTTTCCTGCTCCAATTGTTGATCCTCCTGTTCCTGCAATTGAACCTTATGTTTCTATTGAGGCTCCTCAGCCTTTAGAGCCTACTACTAAAATTTTCTTGAGAAGGTCTACAAGACTGAGACGAGTTATTTCTGATGAAGATTTTGTATACCTAGGAGAAAGTGATTATGATATTGGTGATATTATTGATCTTGTAACATACTATGATGTTATTACTTGTTCTCAGTCTGATATGTGGGTTGGTTCCATGCAAGATGAGATAGTAAGTTCTCTTGGTTTTGTTGAACATAAGATGGATCAATGCATATATCTTAAGGCCAATGGGAGTAAATTAATATTTCTTATTCTCTATGTTGATGATATTTTGCTTGCAAGCAGTGATTTGGGCTTACTTTATAAGATTAAGCAATTGTTGTGCAAAATATTTGACATGAAATATCTTGGGGAAATATCTTGTGTTAGGCATTCAAATTTATCGGGATAGGAGTCGTAGATTGTTGGAACTTTCTCAAAGGACATATATAAATCGTGTATTTGAAAGATTTAATATGCATAATTGTAAGTTTGGGGATATACTTATTGTGTAAAGGTGATAAATTCAGTCTAAGTCAATACCCCAAGAATGATCTTGAAGAGGAGTATATGAAGAATATATCTTATGCGAGTGTTGTTGGCAATTTAATGTGTACACAGGTTTGTACCAAGCCTAACATTGCTTTTGCAGTTAGTGTTCTTAGTAGATATCTTTCCAAACCAGGATTAGATCATTGGGTGACAGCTAAGAAAGTTATGAGATACTTGCAAAGAACAAAAAATTATATACTTTTTTATAGGAGAGTTGATAGTCTTGAGGTGATTGGTTACTCAGATTCAGATTTTACTGGGTGTCAGGATGATTTAAAATCCACTTCAGGATATATTTTTATGTTAGCTGGAGGAGCAATATCATAGAAGAGTGTTAAACAAACTCTCACAGTTTTTTCTACTATGCAAGCTGAATTTGTAGCTTGTTATGGAGTTGCAACATAAGCTATATGACTAAGGAATTTTATTTCAAAACTTATGATCGTTGATTCCATCTCTAAACCACTAACAATTTATTGTGATAATAGTGCAGCTGTGTTCTTTTCAAAGAATAACAAACATTTTAGTGGGTCTAAACATATGAAAATTAAATATCTTTCTGTTAGGGATCTTGTGAAAAAATGTGACATTGTGATTGAACATATTGATACAAAATCAATGTCTGCTGATCCTTTAACCAAGGGACTGAGACCTGTAATTTTTAACAAACATGTTGACAATATGGGCATTTTGGGGTCTTTTGATATACTTGGTTAGTAGGAGTTTATTTATGTGTTAAGAACTTTATTATTGATTTAATTTTATATGTGATATTTGATACTCATTATGGTTGAGATAAATCTATTTAATGAATAATAAATATTTGGATGATTATTCTTATTGTTAGCATGATATTTTTACTATGTTATATGTGTGCACATTTATGACATGTCATTTTATATAAAATCTGAAGGCTTAATGTATGTTTTAAGTATGACTATTTTGTGAATGGAGTATGTCTCTGATTACACCATTTGAGAAAATCTTGAGATTTTAAGTTGGAGACATACTAGCTTATTGTTGAAGCTAATGAATTTTTTTAGCTTATTGTTGAAGCATGTTGTTAAAAAGAAATCATTTGGAGGATTGACAATGAAAATAACATGTTTATCAGATCATATTTTGAGATGTTATTTTCTTGCTACACTATCACATCTTGATCCATGTCAATAGAATTATTATTTGTTGTAATCATGGATTGGTCCTATGTCAATAAAGGATGTAAATGCCGCTATGATTCGAAAATAGTAGTTTTATTGGACTGAGTCGTGTTTGAGATGTTGTGTCAGGACCATATTATTTTTTATTGTGGCCACATTGAGTTTTGTTTGATTAGCCCGAGATTTGTTTTCAATATATATATATATATATATATATATATATTATTTTAATTTATTTCTAAATGACTACAATTAATGTTGTCCAAGTGGGAGAATGTTGAAATTTTTCCTATATTGGACTGCCATTAATTGATAGTTAATTTTAGTTTGTGAAAAACGAGCTGAATTTATGGTCCAATGAGATGAGCCCAATATTATTAAGTGATCTATTTTGATGGGCTTATGTACATCTTTTAATTGATGTGGTTGAGGCAGTTAAGTATAGACCTTAATCTAATTGTGGCCCATAATGGGAGAGCCCATTAAATTTTATTATAAATAGTAGGTTAGGTCCCCTCTCCATTTCATAACCCTAATTTGGCTTGTCCCATTGAGAGCCGTCTATTGCTTTAAAGAAAAAGAGAGGAAGACTTTCCCCTTCTGAGAAAGAAACCTGAACATCGAATATTATGGGTTATACAGGTATGTTCTAAATCTTGAATTTCGAATCTAAATCTTGTAATTTAGGTGTTCTAAATTTCATATACAAATCATTTAAATTTCTTACAATATATGCACCTGGGCAATAGTGATTGGCTCTAGGGTTGGTTGGGCTATGACGTCGCTGGCGATGGATAAGTAGCAGCACAAAGAGAAGATGGAGATGTGGTTGTGGCTATGGTTGTGTTTGGGCAACGATGACAAACAAAGGGATCATTGTGGGATGCAGTTTGGAAGAGGAGAGAGAGAGAGACAGAGCATTTTGGAAAGAAGAGGAAGTTAGAGGCGTGTATTCGAGGGAAGTTAGGGGCGTGAACTTCATCCGTCAAAAAAAAATTTTGGGGGGAGCTTGATCTGTCGGATCAACATTTTCTAAACGGATTTGAACCACAAAAAGCTAAAAATAATTTCATCTGTAAAATTTTTCCTCTTTTTTGCTCAGAATTGAAGTGAACTATGAAAAAATTGAGGTAAATTTTGGGATTTCAATTTAGCTTTATTTTATTATATACATTTTTTACTTTGAAAAATAAAATTACAAGCAAAGAAAACTAATCAAGATATTTATGTGACTTGATTAACAAGTCAACATTCTATGTTATTGATTATCAATTAGTGTTTTTTTTTTTACTTTCGTTACTATTTTATGTGGAGAAAGTGTATTATCCATTTCTTTATGTGATATACTCAATCATAACCTATGATTATTTTTTGTTTAATTGTTTGTCTTGTGTTAGAAAAATTAAATCTAGGATAATATTGTTTTTTATTTAAAACTTAACTAGGTTTATCTCTAATTAGGAACAGACAATCCTTTAAAATTGATGGCATTTACAAGTTGGTGGAGAAATTATACCCTAAAACTTCACAAGGAGGAGAGACTTCTGTTGAGCATGCAACTTTAGTTTTTTGAGCATGATATAATACTTATGCATGCCGATCTTTCGAAGTTGCTGAGTATTTCTAACTTAAATTATTGGTTAAGACTAAAAAATCAACCATGTATCCACTTCTCCATATATTGGTAAGACTTGTGTTTACACTTTTAATTTCTACTACCATAACAAAATGTGTTTTCCCAACTATGAATATTGTTAAAATTAGACTTTGCAAGAAGATGAAAGATAATTTTCTCACAGAACTTTTAATTGTGTATATAGAAAAGAAGCTGCTAAACAATTTAGTATGGATTCACTTATAGATGAATTTCATGATATAAAAGAATGTCTAGTTCCACATTGATAGGCATCTCAAGAATATGTAATAAAAAAACTATTCATTTGGATCATTTTCATTTTTGTCTACGTCTTTATTTATACTACATATGTCCATTAATTTTTCTAATTTATTTTTTGTAGATTGTGAATTTGTTAATGAGGTTTGGCTCACCCAATGATAAAATCCTGATTCCATTCCCGGTATGCTAGTATAATGATGGCCTTTAATTTGATTCCTGACCACTTACAATGTGGAGGGAATGGCTGTATGAACAGTTCAGCTCCCTAGCTTAAAAAGCTAGGGCAATGACTGTATGAATACCCACTAATTTATGTCACTCATATTGTTTGGCCAAGGGTTGAAATTTGAAAGCCAAAGTTTCTCAGGTAGAAGAGAATGGAATCAATTACTATAGTAACCAGCAGAGATACTCAACCGAAACAAAATGTCCAGAAGGGTTAGGAGAACAATTTCATTCTTTACTTGCATTCTTGACAAGTGTAACACCCTAACTGACTTGGGTGCATAATGGCGGTCTTGGTGGCACCTTGCACCAAGGCACGCCATGAGATTGAATCAAGGTGATGCGGCTAAGAAGTTCAATAGATTGGTGCGGACTGTGGCAGCATGAGACCACTCGGCTGAGCATGGTAGCACGTGGTAGGCTCAATTGAGGCAATATGGGTGCATAACTTTGAATTGCATGGCATGAGCTGAACCCAGCATGCACAATGGTTCATGAGGCAAGGCTGGCTGTTGAATGTGGGCACCTGACTGGCACATGGCTACTCAATGCATGTGACCAGGAGGATGTAGGTAGTTACAGATGCTAAGACTTAGTCAAGGCAGTTGCTGAACAAGGCTTAGTCTGTGGGAATCAATTCTGAGTGTCCCTAGCCTTAATCTAGTTCAGATGCACGATGATAAGGGCAGTTCCACACTAGTTACTGAATGGGTGAAACTGCCTGCCAAGTGTCACACAAAGATAAAACCTACTGACTAAGTCTGCTACGTAAAGCAGAATGTGTGTAACTACCCTTTGGCAGATGGGGGTGTCATTTGTCATACTCCTTGTATAAATAGGGGTGCTTGGGTATTCTGGTAGACATAGAATGTTCTTGCTGAGTTTCCTTTTAAATTGTATTGAGTTCAATATATAAGGTTTGGGAGTGTTGTCCAAGTAAATTTGTGTGTGCCTTTGTGCGTGAGTTTCTATCCCTGTTCTTGAGATTGTGCGTAGCCGATTGTAGTGGCAACGCCATCACAGGAAGTCTTGAAAGAAAAACAAAGTGTTACCCTATGACAGTTTGGTATCAAAGCATTGGTTTTAGCAAAAAGATCAACTATGGTTGGCAGAACGAATGCAGATCTGAGGGAAAGGGTGGCACATTTGGAGGAGTTGGTTGGTCCTCCATAGTCCGGTAATGTTGTGGCCCTTTCTGTGCAACTTGAGTTGTTGTATTAACGTTTCAAGGAGATGCATGTTGCATAAGAATAACTTCAAAAGACTGAATCTAATCACTTCATCCAGATGAAAAAATATAGTTGTCAATGTGCTGGCTACGGTTTCCACATGAACCGATGATATGGGGGAAAAATTGAGTTCTTTGGAGACAGACGTTTCAGTGATCAAGAAGGCACTGTAGAATGCTTCTTTGGCTTCTGGCAGTGAAAGCACTCAGAAAGCAAAGGTGTCTAACCCTGATCCTTTCACAAGCAGTCGTAATGGTAAAGAACTCAAGAACTTCTTGTAGGATATGGGGCACTACTTTAAAGCTCTCCGTACACCAGATGCTGAGAAAATGGATTTCACTAGCATGTACCTATCCAATGATGTGAAACTATGGTGGCGAACACAATCTGAGGACAAGTCTCGTCCTCAAATCACTACTTGGGATGCTCTATCCGCTGAAATGAAGGAGCAATTTCTTCCAAGCAACACGGCTTGACAAACCCGTGATGCTTTGAGAAAGCTTCGACATACAAGCACTGTAAGGGAGTACGTGAAGCAATTCTCATCTCTAATGCTTGATATCAAAAACATGTCAGAGGAAGATAAACTCTTCACCTTCTGGTCTGGCCTTCAGACTTGGGCACAGGCAGAACTTCGTCGGCAATAGGTGAAGGACTTACCTACTGCTATGTCCACAGCAGATGCGTTGGTTGACTACAAGATGTAGGCGAATCCTCCGGGGAAGGAGTCTAAAGGGAAAGCCAAGTTTCCCAAGAAGGACAAGCAGAAGAAAAATGTTGAGAAGTCTGGCAGCATAGAAAAACAGACTGACAAGCCCTCTTCATCAAAGGCAGGTGCTGACTCAGGCTGTTTTATCTGTAATGGCCCTCATCGTGCCAGAAATTACCTTAAGAAGAAAACACTCAGTGTCCTCGTGGCTGAGGATACTGACTGTTCTGACGAACCAACACGAGTCAATCTATTGCAACTCCTTAATGCAATTCGCAAAGAGGAGACAGTGGCAAAGAGAGGGTTGATGTTTTTGCAGATTCGCCTAAAAAATGTGGTTGTCTAGGCAATGGTTGATATAGGTGCAACTCATAATTTTGTTTCTGACCGTGAGGTGCAACAGCTTAATCTGGCTTTGGTGAAAGACAATAGTCAGATTAAGACCGTTAATTCAGAGGCAAAACCAGTAAGTGGCGTTGCTAGAGAAGTCCCTTTAAGAGTTGGTGATTGGCAAGGACTATGCGACTTTATGGCGGTCCCTCTCGATGATTTCCAAGTAATTCGTGGACTGGAATTTCTTACAAAGGCAAAGGTGTCAGTGATGCCTTATTTGTGTGAGATGTTCGTGATTGACATGCCCAGTCCCTGTTTTGTTCCCCTCACCAAGGCCAAGGCTTCAGGGGAAAATGTTGTCTGCCTTGCAAGTAAAAGATGGCTTGCGGAGAGGAGAAGCAACGTACTTGGTTGTTATGTTTGAGGAAGAGAAATCCAAAACATTACAAGTCCCTGAACCAGTGTAACACTTGCTAGCTGAATTCAAGGACGTGGCACCCAAAGAATTGCCAGCAAGATTACCACCAAGGCGGGAGATTGTCATGCCATTGAGTTGATTCTAGGGGCAAAAATCTCTGTCCAGCCTCCTTATCGAATGTCTCCATCAGAGTTGGTGGAGCTGAGGAGACATCTTGGTGGTCTATTGGACATTAGGTTCATTAGACCTTCCAAACCCCCCTATAGAACCCCTGTTCTATTTCAGAAAAAGAAGGATGGATCCTTACGACTTTGTGTAGATTATAGAGCCCTTAATAAAGTTACTGTCAAGAACAACTATCCAGTTTCGCTTGTTGACGAATTGTTTGATCGACTGGGGAAAGCAGTCTTTTTCACTAAGATGGACTTGCGACTAAGATATCATCAAGTCAGAATTGCGAAAGGAGATGAGGTGAAAACTACTTGTGTGATGAGGTACGGTTCATATGAGTTTTTAGTTATGTCTTTTGGCTTAACCAATGCCCCTACCACATTCTGTAATTTGATAACCAATGTATTTCGGGAATACTTGGACCACTTTATAGTTATTTATCAGGATGATATAGTTGTTTATAGCCAAACTCTTGAGGAACATGTTAAGCATCTCAAGTTGGCTTTGACAAAGTTAAGGGAAGCACAATTGTATCTGAAACTGAAAAAATGTGAGTTTGCCTAAAAGGAAATCTCATTCCTTGGGCACATTATTTCTACTAGCGTGGCGAAGATGGACCCAAAGAAAGTTGAGGTCATTTCTAATTGGTCTGTCCCTACTAAGGTTACTGAACTGCGTTCTTTCCTTGGTTTGGCAAACTATTACCGAAAATTTGTGAAGAATTATTCAAAGAAGGTCGCTGTGTAGACTGATCTTCTAAGGAAGGATAAGACATGGAACTGGTCCTACGAATGCCAGGAGGCATTTGATCGATTGAAGGCAGCGGTGACGTCTAGCCCAATTTTAAGGTTTCCTGACTTTGATTTGCCTTTTGAAGTCCATACAGACGCATCAGACTTTGCTTTTGGAGGGGTGCTGGTGCAAAATAGGCATCCTGTGGCGTTTGAAAGTAGGAAGCTGAACGATACCGAGAGGTGGTATTCAGTGCACAAGAAGGAGATGACAACAGTCATTCACTATATCAATGCATGGAGGCATTACCTATTGGGGAAGCATTTCCTTGTGCTGACAGACAATGTGGCTACCAACTGCTTTAATTCCATGAAAAATCTAACACCAAAGCAAGCAAGATGGTAGGACTTTCTTGCTCAGTTCCATTTCACGTTGCAGTACAAGTCTAGCAATACAAATCAGGTTGCTGATGCTCTTAGCTAGATCCTAGTTGCTGATAGGGCGATGACTGCACTTAGTCAGATTACTGGAGACATACTACAGAGAATTCAGGATCAAACAAAGGATTATCCCATGACCAGCTTACTGCTGAAGCAGGTCCAAGAAGGGGTGACTCAACGATTTTGGGTAGAGGATGGTGTGCTCTACGCCAAAGGAAGGAGGCCCTATGTCCCTAAGTTAGGTGGACTTTGACAAATATTGTTGAAAGAAACTCATGATGCTCGATGGTCAGGGCATCTATGGTAGGAACAAACCTTGCCTTGCTAGCGAAAAGTTATTATTGGCCTCGCATGGAAGTAGATGTTGAACTTTACATGTGCACTTGCCTGGTGTGTTGGTAAGACAAGACGGAAAGGAGAACGATGGCGGATACTTTGGAGCCTCTCCCTATTCCAAGCAGACCTTGGGAGAGTTTTTCCATAGATTTCATCAATGGTTTGCCTAAGGTGAATGACTTTACTTCAATATTTGTGGTTGTAGACAAATTTTTGAAGTATGCCGCCTTCATTGCAGTTCCAAAAGTATGCTCTGCTGAAGTTACTGCTCAGTTGTTCCTCAAGCATATAGTGAAGCTTTGGGGTCTTCCACTTGATATAGTCAGTGACAAAGACACATGTTTTACTAGTCGGTTCTTGACGGCCTTGTTCGAGCTGTTGGGCACACAGCTCAACCTTTCCACCAGCAATCATCCGTAGATAAATGGTCAGACTGATCGAGTTAATGCAATGCTAGAGGAATATCTCAGACACTATGTCATAGCGAACCAAGAGAATTAGGTGAATTTACTTGATGTTGCCCAATTCAGTTACAATTTGCAGCAAAGCTCTTCCACTGAAATGAGCCCATTTGAGTTGGCAACTGGCCAACAACCTCTTACTCCGAATGAAGTTGCCAAGCAGAAGTCTCAAGGGAGATATCCTGCAGCATACTGCTTAAATCGGGCCAATCAGGAGAAGGCCGACGAGGCAAAGGACTGCTTGACTAAGGCAGTGAAGAGGATGAAGAAGTGGGCAAACGAGAAAAGAAGGGCAATAGAGTTCGAAGTAGGTGACAAAGTGATGCTAAAATTGACCCCACCAATCTGGAAGAAGATCACTCGAAGGTCTGCACATAAGGGACTGATCCAGCACTATGATGGCCTTTTCCTTATCACAAGAAGGATTGGCAAGTTGGCTTATAGGCTGTTTCTTCCCAGTCATCTCAAGCTTCATCCAATTTTTCATGTTGCCTTCTTGAAGCCATACGTTAAGGACCTAGAGGACCCTAGCAGATATGTTCGGCGTCGGACTCCTTTAACAATCAAGAAGCAATTTACAGAGATAGCTGAAGCTATCCTTAACCACAAGACTAAGGGAATGAGTAAGAANCTCAAGCTTCATCCAATTTTTCATGTTGCCTTCTTGAAGCCATACGTTGAGGACCTAGAGGACCCTAGCAGATATGTTCGACGTCGGGCTCCTTTAACAATCAAGAAGCAGTNGTCATCTCAAGCTTCATCCAATTTTTCATGTTGCCTTCTTGAAGCCATACGTTGAGGACCTAGAGGACCCTAGCAGATATGTTCGACGTCGGGCTCCTTTAACAATCAAGAAGCAGTTTACAGAGATAGCTGAAGCTATCCTTAACCACAAGACTAAGGGAATGAGTAAGAAAAATAGAAGAACTCATTACCTAGTCAAGTGGAAAGGGAAAGCACTAGATGAAGCTACTTGGGAGAAAAAGATGACATTGTGGCAGTTTGAGGATCTCATAAAGTAGTACCATGCCTCCATTCCAACAAGGTCGTTGGATACTTCAAGTGGGGGTGGCTTGTTACACCCTAACTGACTTGGGTGCATAATGACAATCTTTGTGGCACCTTGCACCAAGGCATGCCATGAGATTGAATCAAGGTGATGCGGCTAAGCAGTTCGACAAATTGGTGTGGACTGTGGCAGCATGAGACCACCCGGCTGAGCATGACAGTACATGGTGGGCTTAATTGAGGCAATGTGGGTGCATAACTTTGAATTGCATGGTATGGGCTAAACCCAGCGTGCAAAATGGTTCGTGAGGCAAGGCTGGCTGCTGAATATGGGCACATGACTGGCACATGGTTGCTCAATGCAAATGACCAGGAGGATGTAGGCAGTTATAGATGCTAAGACTTAGTCAAGGCAGTTACTAAACAAGGCTTAGTCCGTGAAAAGTAGTTCTGTGCGTCCCTAGCCTTAATCTGGTCCAGATGCATGATGATAAGGGGCAATTCCACACCAGTTATTGAATGGGTGGAACTGTCTACTAGGTGTCGCACAGAGATCAAGTCTGCTGACCAAGTTTGCTATAGAATAGCAGAATATGTGTAACTACCCTTTAGTAGATGGGGGTGTCATCTACCACACTCCTTGTATAAATAAGGGTGCTTGGGCATTTTGGTAGACAGAGAGTGTTCTTGCTGAGTTTCCTTGTAAATTGTATTGAGTTCAATATATAAAGTTTGAGAGTGTTGTCCAAGTAAATTCGTGTGTGCCTTTGTTTGTGAGTTTCTATCACTGTTCTTGAGATTGTGTGTGGCTGGTTACAGTGGCAACACCTTCTCAAGTAGCCTTGAAAGAAAAGCAAAGTGTTACCGCATGACACCAAGCATGACTTAACAAGAAAATATGCAGAAAGAAAATTATTATACAAAAAAAATAAAATGCAGCCAAATACATTAGACATACCTATTATATCCACCTGAGAATGTGTGTATTAGAAATTGGTCATCCCCTTGGCCATTACTTTGGAGGAGAGGTAAGGTTATTCTCCTCCGAATCATGCTTTGGTGTACCATCCCCACCCATCAATTCCTGAAAGCCTTCAACCTTCATTGGTGGAGCCCTAGCCATACCCATGTTCCTGTATGCAGACAAAAAATGTCTAAGAACTCTCATGAATGGCTTATTAATCCTGACTTCTCATTTAAATCCACTGCACAAATAGTTTTCCTTATGGTGTTTAAGGAATCTGAAGGGGACTCATTGGCCTAAACTAATTGCCTGATTGAGCTTAGAAAGATGGCATTGCAGCAAGTTGTTGCTATTGTCGATATTGTTGCAATTGAGGATGTGTGGTGTTGATTGTGCTGAAGGTATTGTTGTCCATTGGAAAATCATATGGGTTTTTGATCTTGACTTGTACCATGGGTCTTTCCTTATCCATATTCATATTCAAACTAGGACGAGGTGTGGAATGTTGGCGCCTTCACATTCTTTCCCATTGCTTCTGTTGTTGAAAAGCCAGATTCTGGGGATGAACCATCTGTTGCATCTGCTGCAACTGTGTATGCATTTGTCTTGGAATCTGTATAGTCACTAGAAGAAATAATCATTAACATCCTAAATCCTAATATCCGAGGGCTAACATGGAAAACTAAAAGATTTGAAAGGCCTCAAAGAAATCCAGATCTATTGGCAGGGAGGTTCACACACATACATATCTTCTTGTCCTCCCTTGGAAGGGCAGGTTCACAAAAGTCAAACAATTTCAGCATGAAATTCAAGCTGGGAGGTACACTCCAACAGGACTCCTAACCATTGGCAAAGGTATGATGTTTCCCAAACATCTCCACAAAAAATTCAAGAGCAAAGAAAGCTTACCTTTAGAGTTTTGAAGTAAAGTATAGCAAATTGAAAGGTAAGAGAAGTATAGATGGACATAAGTGTCATGGTCGCCGAATGGAGGCTTGGTGTTGTGATTGCAATTGTAACTGGTTTCGTTGCGCTTGTTGTTGAGATTGTTGTACAGAATTCCTGGTATTGTCTTTCACAAGCTTAGCCAAAGGCCCAAGATTGCTAGTGATAAAAAGGGCAAAATGGGTTAAATAACTGAGGCAGTGCAAAGGAAACATTACAATGATATTCACTACTATCGATGATTGTAAAAACAAAAAGATAATAGTTTTGTTTAGCAATAAACTTGAAGAACTAAAGAAAAGAACAAGAGTTATATTGAAGAGAATAAGGAGAGACTGAAAATCGGAAGCCATACAACTAATCAATCGAAGGCCCCTGACCGTCTTTCCCCCCTCCTTTCTTCTTCTCTTTTCCATAAAACAACATGAAAAAGAGCATAGTTCCTTCAGTTAAACTTGTACAAACCAGTAGGTTTTCTTGATTATGGTACCAACACTATAACCATTGGCATCCACACATGGTTTACATTGCAATTTCGGCAATTATGGTAAAGAAAAATATATTGCCTTCAGTTGTGTCAAAAACAGAGTAAGGAGAAAGCTTAAGAGGCAACACAAAAAACGTAACAACAAAGGATCAATAAGCTAGAAAAAAAATGGAAAAGAGTACGCTGGGCACTATAATATTTTATTTGTTAATGTGGTAGATGGAACAATGATAAATGTGATGAGAGTTGTTAGACACCATTCTATACGTAAAATAACAACTTTCTAGTGTATATGGTGCGTTCTACACTTCATAACCAAGTATCACCACCTTTGTGATATTATATATCATATTGACCAGTGAATCAGTTGTTTGGTTAACACGAAAATTTTTATCATATATGGCTAAAATCTCTCAGTTGGATGGTTGAATATCATTAGAGTGACTCTTAATTAGAGATTGCTTCCCTGATTGGATC
Source organism: Ilex paraguariensis (assembly GCA_963454935.2). NCBI lineage: Eukaryota > Viridiplantae > Streptophyta > Magnoliopsida > Aquifoliales > Aquifoliaceae > Ilex > Ilex paraguariensis. Next base: position 602,151 of record CAUOFW020003425.1, read on the forward strand.
CCTGAAAGACCCTTTTAAACTGGTTTATGCCCTTAAATTCCTCTTCCAATGCTCTGCAGGATGTCACTGACTTTATTTTCAAAAAACTCTTTCCTTCCATAAACATTGTAGCCAAAACCTAATAGATTTCGTATAATACCTGGATGGTCAAAGGGATAGAGAATAAAGTCAACCACTTATTTGCGCATACTCCTATTGCATTAACATTGTGGAATAAGCTGTTTGATTTGGCTGGGCTTGACATGGCATCTATATTTATTGTGAACATTAAGGGCTTGGGGGGAGATCGAAGAGGAACTATTCTTTACGATGGTGCATTTCTAACTATTGTTTCGGTTAAAAATTCTACCAAAGTCCAATTTTTGAAAGCATGGTGTGGGCAGGATTGGAGAAGATCATTGAATCTCTCCCAACATCGGTAAAATTTTTTCCCTTTTTTGACCAAACAATTCATGATTTGCCTTTTGAGCGCATTGGTACGGTGTAAGGAGAAAAACTTTCTGAAACATTCATTCTGTAATGCCTGTCAGTTAGGTATTGAATAAGCTTTCAAAGAGTTTAGCCATTGCTTAGCTTTGTCCTTTAAAGAGATAGGAAAAAGTTTCATCTTGGCCAGTTTAGAATTGTCTTGACATGTTCCTCATACTACCTCAAAATCTTTTATATGCAGATATGAGTTTTCGGTTTCGAATCCATGAAATTGAGGTAGTAGTTGCACTGTCCCTGTCTTTACAGTAAAGAGGGGTGCATCTGGAGGAAACACAAAATAAGAGGGGACACTATTTCTTGTGGGATTTAAGTAATCCTGCAAAGTTTGAATGTTAGACATATCCCCCTTTCTCAAAAGAACTTCTCCTTGTCTCTCATTATTTGTTATACTATTGACAAAAGAGTTTGCTATTAACCTAGGTGAAGATGGTTCAGACTGATTTATAGATCCAACAGATTCTACCGGCAAATTTTGAAAGTGAGGATCGTCCTCAAACATAAAAACTNTATCCCCCTTTCTCAAAAGAACTTCTCCTTGTCTCTCATTATTTGTTATACTATTGACAAAAGAGTTTGCTATTAACCTAGGTGAAGATGGTTCAGACTGATTTATAGATCCAACAGATTCTACCGGCAAATTTTGAAAGTGAGGATCGTCCTCAAACATAAAAACTATTAATTGTACACAGTAAATCAAAAATATATACAAAAAATGAGGTCTTTTTACCTTTTACCTTAAAACACCTTTTATGGTTCCCCAGCAATGGTGCCAAAAACTTAACTTGATCCGAAATGTGTAAACCCAAGTGTAGGCGGTCAAGTTGTAGTAATAATCCGGTTAAGTCCGGAGTCGAATCCACATGAAACTATTGTTGGTGTTTTGAAGTAAGCAGTGACAAAGACCATGTNAGGCGGTCAAGTTGTAGTAATAATCCGGTTAAGTCCGGAGTCGAATCCACATGAAACTATTGTTGGTGTTTTGAAGTAAGCAGTGACAAAGACCATGTGACTGTAACCCTTGAGATTTATAGTGATGATGTTTAGGGATTTTCCTGGGCTGAATATATAATTCTTTCTAAGAAGGTTTTCTAGACAAAATATAAGATAAGCTCAAATGTAAAAAGTCACTCTTTAGTTCGAGGATCTAGACATGTAATTAATCATCTGATTTATTATACTTGTGCTTGGTAACTCAATTAACCCCCGTGTCAACAACAAGTTAATCAGAAGATAAAGGTTGATTGTGAGAATTAAGAGCATGGTTCTGATGTCTGTCTAGAAGTTTATAAGAATTGTCTGTACCGAGACTCAATCCATCTACAAACAATCAAGTGTTTCTACAAGGCATCTAATTATGACATTAATATTCCATTCTTTAAATGAAGTACAATAATGGTGAAGATTGAAAGGTAGTCATGAAGATCTAGCCGGGGTACTTGTCTTGAACCAAGGNGAAGATCTAGCCGGGGTACTTGCCTTAAACCAATGAGTCTTTCTATGCAAGAGTTATCTATGTTATAGAAAGTACTCATGGTTATACAAAGTACCTTAGCTTTGCTACATGCAGTTAATCATTCAATAAGCAAGCAAAATATAAAGCATTTAATCATAAATGAAATGCACAAATATAACTTCTAGATAATTTATACATGTCTATCACATCTAACTAAAGAGTTAATAAGAAACTACTCACTCTTCATAGCTTTGGTAAAAGCTAAAAAAGTGAGTGATGCTCATCCCTCCAATTAGAGGAATTACAAAGTAAAACACAATAAGCGAGAAGTAGATCTTCGACGAAGAATGACTGAATCACGTTCTACCCTTCACGGCTTTTGTAAAGCTCTAGAAAAGTGGAAGAGTTTCACTCTTTTAAGGGAATAAGGAAGCTCAAGTAATGGAAGTGAAAGAAACTACCAATGAAAGTAGAAGAAAGCTAGTCACTTTTGGAGGGTTTTCACCCGCAACCAAAAGATGATCTATCTTTCTCTATTCAAGTAAAATATAAGTCTAAGTCTAAACTCTATGTCTACAACTTCTTCTACTAGCCTCTTTAAAGCTCCCACAATGGGAGTATGTATAGGCAAGGAAGAGGGGGCAAGGGAGTGTGAAAGAATAGTGCAAGGCTGCCAAAGTCCAAGTGAAAGCCAACCACTTTGCAGCCAGTCTGGGGATAATGTTAGAACACTGGCATTTGAACGTTCTTCCTATCTTTGCTTGATGGTCGTTCAAACGCCAGATGTAGTTTGAAGCTCCTACTCAAGTGGCCTCTACTCTCTGTGAGAGCTACTTCCATACGCCATGAACCACTGCCTATGCACTCATCAGCCTGGTCTTCAATAATTCAGGACAACGTTCAAACGTGGATTGGCATTCGAACGTTGTACTTAAGTACTTCTGTGTTTTTCTTCTTTTTTGCTATAACACGCCATGCATAGTACTTCAACATTCTAATCTTTAATAATTCAAGAGAACGTTCGAACTTGAATTGGTGTTCGAACGTTCTTGCCTTGGTCCAAGATTTTCTAATTTTGCTCTAGATTATGCTAGTGCTGCACTAAAGTTTGATATTCATTGCCTTTGGTCCCTTGTACAATTTATGTCCTGAATTGTTCTCATTTAAACTCCATCAAAGTATAATTAGTCTTAAAAAGACACAGTAGTATGTTGATTTTAACTACTAATCAAGTACTGGTACTTTCTAGTGGGCCTAGGTACTGGTACCAAGTAATGTAGGTACTGGTACCTGGTAAATAAAAGACACCTAGCCATTAGAAAGTGCTAGTATCGATACCACGTGCAAGAGGTAATGGTACCTCTTCCAAAAGTTTCAAAATTTAAATAAAACCTGGATAGGTCTTCAGATCTTGAGCCCTCTTAATTAAATGAAGTAATGCATTAAATATTAAGCCCTAATTGATGGGGATTATAACTTGGAATGATCATACAAATAATGTGTAACAGGTTATGTGTTGTGTAGAGCTCCCGTACGAAGAAGACTGTTGGAATTTTGTTTTGGTTATGATCCCGATGAAGGGGATGGTAACGACGTTGGATCAGGTTATACAATATTAATGGGTATTTTAGCGAGTTGATGGGTGGTCAACGAGTTGAGTAAGGACCCCAAGATTTTGGGGCATCACAGGGCTCACTCTATGAGCTCATCAAGCGGTCCCATGGTTTCTCAAGCGGTGCCTGGTCGCTCAAGTGGTTCTAGTATTTGGCTAGTTTGAGACGCTATTTTTCACTCTAGTGCCAACCGCCCCATCGATCGCCACCCCATCGATCGCCGCCCCATCGATCGAGCGGTCGTTCACGAATTTGAATTTTTTTATTTACTAAGACTACCTTTTATTCTAAGCCTATAAATAGGGAGTGCCTTTCCCAGACCTAAGTTAAGCCTCTGGTGAGATTTCTAGGAGAGAAAGCTATCTTTGTACCTTAAGAGCTTCCACTACAACCTAGATGCCTAAGATCCAAAGGCTAATACTAGTGATTCTACCCAATCTCATAAATTGGTGTTGAAGAACTTGTTGGTTGATCAAACCCATTGGTCTGGGCATACCGAGGATTGTTGGCATGCCCATGATCGCTCAAGACCTAGACGAGCTGTGCAATAGAGAGGTCCAAGTGAAGCTACACCAGACGTTAAAGACAGAGTTTCGACGAAGAGACATAGCAAGGAAAGGAACATCTAACCATGGTATTGGTTAAGGTATAAGTGTCGAGTACTTGTATGTTGACTTAGAGAGTAATAGATTAGGCTGGTTTTTTCGCATCAAAAAATTGCTTGTGCTTCTTATTGATTACACACTTGCAAAATTGTGTATGGAATGCACACCCCAAATTAAGCTTTGCTAGTCTCTAGCACACAAAAAGCAGAAATAATTTTTTAACAAAAAAATTAGTTTCGTAGGTGATCTCAATTGCATTTGGCATATGCAATAAGCCGTTAAACCCCCAAGGATACTCCTAGTGGACGGTGATGAAACTCACAAGGCTTACCTGCCGTTGACTCGAATCTCCTTTTAAATTAGTACCGTTTGGGTCCCTGGCAATGTTGCCAAAAATGCTTGTCCATAGATATGGTTGCGTCTGAAACTGCTTCCCAATCGTAGGAAATTCTATCGCATAGTAACTCAAAAAATACCTAGGCCGTCTCCGCAGGGAAACAAGCAAAAAATTGAATTGTATTATGATTCAAGCGAATAAAACTTCTTTTGAATTCAAAGATGGTGATGGTTGGTAAATACTAAGAAAATAATATTAAGATAAATCGGCTAATCTTTGGATTTTATACCACTGTGAATAGGATTCTTGAGCTGATTTATAACTTATCCAAGATCGCAATCAAACTAGCTAAAAAAAAATATTCAATGAAATTTAGACTTTGGGAACTATGTGTTTTGATGGTAAAAGTAATTAATAAAGGACTTGGCATCATGCTTATTCCAGGGACTCCAAAGTATTACTCATGCAAAATTCAATTGTCAACAGGAAATCGAGAATGTTAAGAAATAACTCATAAGTTTAAAATTAATTACTTCAATCAACAAAATGTCACAAAGCATTGATACACACGTTAGGATAAAAATCACCCACTCAGGGATGAGAATTCATGCTCTGATTATGCTGCAATTAGACTACTTAGACATATCGCATGATGAATTTAAAACAACTATGAAAGCAACATCAATCGGTTTTTAAGAAGAAATGGAAGTTGGGAGATTTTGCCAATCTCTCAAAGATCCACTCCTTCCCTTTTCCGTTTATCACCCATCTAGAAAAAATATCTCCTAAGATTTGGGTAGTTGAAATTTTCAAATAAAATCCCGTTCCTTGTCCAGTTTACTAATTGTGCCGGTACAAAGACGAGGATGAATTGGTAGAAGACCTTTATGTTCACAATGAATCTGTACTGATTAACCTTAATTAGTATACAAATTATAATAGTTAAACAAATAAAATTAGTAAAATAAAATAACCAAAAACTATTAATTAGAGTCAATTAGGGTTTGTGCAGTAATTAGGGTATTATGTGTTATGTTTAAACTTTTCAGGGTTTGATGCTGAATTACTAGAGAATGCAAGGAGCAATGTACAAAAGCTTAAAACAACAAAGGCTAAAGTGTAATTTCAACAAGTAATGAGTCAGCATGCATGCAAGTGGAAATTCCAGCAAGATCCCACCGTCTGGACGATGGTGATGGCGTCCGAATGGTCCCTATTGGCGGCTGAAGTTGATCCTGAATCCTCCTGCTTCTTCCTCCTCTATATAAAGCATGTAAGCCTCCATTTCAATGGAGTTCAGATCCAAAGGGAGTCCAGAGAAGTTCAAGAGAGAAAAAAAAAAGAAAGAAGAAAAGAAAAAAAGAAAGAAAAACCTGCAACTCAATCCGGTCCATCATACACTTCAGTCCAAACTCTATAGTTCTACATTTCTATTGTATATTTCTATTCGGATAGCTGAACTGCCGTCACCTTTTTGTCTTAATTGATAATAAGGTGGTTGTGTTTCAGTTGTTCTTTGTGCAAAAAGTTTTAGAAGTTATATTTTAATTTCAGCTGTAATAAAAACTGCTCATACTCATTGCTTGTCTGTAGCAATGAGGCGTGAGTAGTTACTTAAATCCTCCAGTGGGAGGTAAACATATGTATAATACTAGTTAAATTCTAGAAATTCTAATATTTTATATATTTATATATCTATGTATTATATGCTTCATTCATGATACAGTGATGTACATAATTTCAGTGGTGTGCCTGAAATTATGTCATCAGTGCATCATCAACCTGCCAGTAAAATAACCACGGCATTCCTATCGGTATGGTTTATCCTCCACCAAAACGCTAAGAATGTTAATTGATGCATGGTACAAAACCTAAATGATCCTCATGAATGACTTGTCCTTCCAGATTATAGTGTTGTTTAACTACTATATGTAACTATCAGATTAATGATCTAAGTGATCCTCATGAAGGACTTGTCCTTCTGGATTACTAAGATCGTTTGATTGGTATAAATGATAATATTCCCAGTCAAATATCTACGGCATTCCTATTAGTATGGTTTATCCTCCACCGGAACGCTGAGGATGTTTAATTGGTGTATGTATCATAGATAGAGTTAAGTGAATAATTCTAGTATTCCTCATGAATGGTCTGTCGTTCTGGTTTGCTTGGATTAGTCAGTTGGCACATCTATAACCACCTAAGCTTAGAAGTTGGTGTGTTATGACTTAATACCACCAGTTAACCTAAGAAGTGGATGTGTTATGGTTTATTATTATTATGAAGTCAATTGAATAATACAAATATTCCTCATGAACGGCTTGTCCTTCCGGTTTACTTGGATTAATCAATTGTCATGGATACCACCATCTAACCTAAGAAGTCGATGTGTGATGGTTAATATACATCAGACCTTCCAGTTGACTTGCCAGTAACATGGAAGTTAATTGAGGTAAGGTAGCATTTCTAGTACCAAACCAGTATAACACATATGAGATCCTTAAACTGAAGGACACTTTTTATTGTTGTCTTAATCTATCTGCACATAAACGTTTACTTAGACTAGTTATCAATCTAAGCTCACATCACAAGCTATCACATATTGTCCTATTCGAATTAACAACTTAACTTTTTTTATTTCGTTTCCAAATTATTAAAACTTTTCATGGGATCGATACTTGGACTTAAAACCGAAAAAACTACAATTTCACCAGTTATACTTGGGTGTATAATATTAATCCTATCACGAAAAAGCGCAAATCATGTACAATCAAAGATTAACCAATAGAAAGACGTTCTATTTGGACAGAACCTCGATGAGCCGATACAAAAGATGAATGAACAAGTATAAACACATTCTATTCAATGATGAACCGATACAAGCTCTGTTTACTACCTGGTGAATCAGTACAAATCATGTTGGTACAATAAGGCTTTTTTTGCCTTTTTACCACGAGGATACTTGTTCGATGTTTACCTTCACCAGCTTACTTCCTAAGCACCCCCAGAGCATGCAAATGAGTTTAAAGTATCATTCTTACATTAGATTACCTGCAAACACAAAATTTCCCTATAATGCATTATCTCAGCTAAATCAAAACATATGATAAATGAGCAAAGCTAAACTGATTGGTTTCAGACATAAAATATGAAAAATTGTGTACGCAACACACACCCCCAAATTAAGTTTTGATAGGCTATAGCACACATAAAGCACAAATAATTTCTTAACACAAAAACTACTTTCATAGGTGATCTAGATTGCATTAAGCATATGCAATAAGCCGTTAAACCCCCAAGGTTACCACTAGTGGATGGTGATGAAAATCACAAGGCCCACAAGCCGTTGACTCAAATCTCCTTTTAAATTCATACCTTTTGGGTATCCAAAAATGTTGCAAAAAATGCTTGTCCTTAGATATGATTGTGTCTGAAATTGCTTCCCAAGTGTAGGAAATTCTATCGTGTAGTAACTCAAAAATACCTAGGCTGTCTCTATAGGGAAACAAGCAAATAATCAAATTGTGATATGATTCAATAGAGGGAAACCTCTTTTGATTTCGAAGATGGTGATGGTTGGTAAATACTAAGAAAATAATATTAAGATAAATCGGCTAATCTTTTGATTTTATCACATCATGAATAGGATTCTTGGCCTGATTTATAACTTATCAAAGATCGTAATCAAACTAGCTTAGAAAAATATATTCGACAAAATTTAGACTTTGGGAACTATTTGTTTTGATGGTAAAAGTAATTAATAGATGAATTGGCATCATGCTTATTCCATGGATTCCAAAGCATTACTCCTGCAAAATTCAATTGTCAACAGTTAAACGAGGATGTTAGGAAATAACTCACAAGTTCAAATTTAATTTCTTCAATCAACAAAATAACACTAAGCATTGATACCCACGTTAGGATAAAAATAACCCACTCAGGGATGAGAATTCTTCCTCCGATTATGCTGCAATTAGACTACTAAAACGTATCATGTGTTAAATTTAAAGCAACTACGAAATAGACATCAATTGCAAGGAAAAAATTTAAATCCAATAATTTTTATCCAAAAAAAAAATTAAAGATTATTATGAGAGTAAATACCAAAAGTACTCTATATTTGGGCTAGAAGAAAAACCCTACAAGAAAAAGAGGTAGAAAAGACAATGAAGACCCGATATGCGTAAGATGAGATGTATATGAAAATCCCCCCCCCCCTTTTCAGTTTTTAGAAAGAAATGGAAGTAGGGAGATTCGCCCAATCTCTCGAAGATCTACTCCTTTCTCTTTACATCTTTCACCCATCCAGGGAAAATATCTCCTAAGATTTGGGTAGTTGAAATTTCCAAATACAATCCTGTTCCTTATCATGCTTACTGATTGTGTCGATACAAAGATGAGGATGAAGGGGGTAGAAGACCTTTGTGTTCACAATGAATCAGTACAATCAAAGATTAATTGATAGAAAGACGTTCCATTTGGACAGAACCTCAATGAACCAGTACAAAAGATGAAAGAACTTGTATAACACATTCTGTTCAATGATGAACCGGTACAAGCCTTGTTTACTGCCAGGTGAATCGGTACAAATCCTACTGGTACAACAAGGCTTTCTCTACCTTTTTGCCAGGAGGCTCCTTGTTCGATGTCTAGCTTCACCAACTTACTTCCTAAGCACCCCCAAAAGCATCCAAATGTGTTTAAAGTATCATTCTTACATTAGATTACTTGCAAACACATAGTTTCCCCATAAAACATTAACTCGGCTAAATCAAAATATATAACTAACAAGCAAAGCTAAATTGGTTGGTTCCAAACATAAAATATGCAAAATTGTTTACACAACACACACCCCTAAATTAAGCTTTGCTAGTCTCTAGAATATAGAAAGCACAAATAATTTATTAACACAAAAACCACTTTTGTAGGTGATCTAGATTGCATTTAGCATGTGCAATAAGCCGTTAAATCCCCAAGGTTACCACTAGTGGACGGTGATGAAAATCACCAGGCTCACCAGCCTTTGACTTGAATCCCTTTTAAATTTGTATCGTTTGGGTCCCCAGCAATGTTGCCAAAAATGCTTGTTCTTCGATATGGTTGTGTCTGAAATTGCTTCCCAAGTGTAGGAAATTCTACCGTGTAGTAACTCGGAAAATACCTAGACCATCTCTATAGGGAAACAAGCAAAAAATTGAATTGTGATATGATTTAACAGAAGGAAACCTCTTTTGATTTCAAAGATGGTGATGGTTGGTAAATACTAAGAAAATTATAATACGATAAATCGGCTTATCTTTGGATTTTATCCCATTGTGAAAGGATTATTGACCTGATTTATAACTTATCAAAGATCGTAATCAAACTAGCTTAGAAAAAAATATTTAATGAAATTTAGACTTTGGGTACTATGTGTTTTGATGGTAAAAGTATTTAATAGATGATTGGCATCATGCTTATTCCACATACTCCAAAGCATTATTCCTATGACATTCAATTGTCAACTGTTAAACGAAGATGTTAGGAAATAATTCATAAGTTCAAAATTAATTTCTTCAATCAACAAAATAACACTAAGCATTGATACCCACATTAGGATAAAAATAACACACTCAAGGATGAGAATTCTACCTCTGATTATGTTGCAATTAGACTACTTAAACATATCATATGTTGAATTTAAAGCAACTATGAAAAAGACATCAATTGAATGGAAAAAAAATTAAATCCAATAATTTTTAGCCAAAAGAAAAAAAATAAAGATTATTACCAAAGTAAATATCGGACGTACACTATATTTGGGCTAGAAGAAAAACCCTACAAGATAAAGTGGTAGAAAAGACAATGAAGACCCGATATGCGGAGGATAAGATGTATATGAAAATCTCCCCCATTTCGATTTTTAGGAAGGAATGGAAGGTGGAAGATTCGGCCAACCTCTCAAAGATCCACTCCTTTGTCTTTACATCTATCACCAGTCTAGAGAAAATATCTGCTAAGATTTGGGTAGTTGAAATTTCCAAATATAATCCCGTTCCATGTCGTGCCTACTAATTGTACTGGTACAAAGATGACGATGAACTGGTAGAAGACCTTTGTGTTCACAAAGAATCAGTACAATCAAAGACTAATCGATAGAAAGATGTTCTATTTGGATAGAACCTGGATGAACCGGTACAAAAGATGAATGAACTGCTATAAACACATTATGTTCAACAATGAACCGGTACAAGCTCTATTTACTGCCAAGTGAATCAGTACAAATCTTGTTGTGACAACAAGGCTTTCTTTGCCTTTTTGCCATGAGGCTTCTTGTTCGATGTCTACCTTCACCAACTTACTTCTAAGCACCCCCAAAAGCATCCAAAAGAGTTTAGAGTATCATTCTTACATTAGATTACTTGCAAACACATGGTTTCCCTGTAAAACATTAACTCGGCTAAATCAAAGTATATAACTAATGAGCAAAGCTATAGTGATTGGTTCTGTGACGCCCCTAAAACCAGGGGTTCTTTTGTCAACCGTTGACCACCCGTCAACCCACAAAAATACCCATGATTGTCGTAGAACCCGACATCACGTCTATCACATCCCCTAATCGGGATTATAACCCATATGTTTAACTTGTGTACGTTTTACCATTTAGCCCGAGCGAGGTCCATTATAATTCAATTTATACTCATTTGATGTTAACTTATATCCTACGAGTGAGGGAACACATAGCCCAGAAGCCTGGCCAAGCTTTCTTAACATTTCAGATTATTGGAAAACCTTCCGAAAGGTTTTCTTGACCTTGCGAAAGGTTTAACTTACTGGAAAGTTCTTCCAGAAGGTTTTGCCTGCTGGATAAAAATTTACATTAACCTTCCGGAAGGTTGTCATCAACCTTCTATAAGGTTTTGCCTGTTTATCTGTAAATCCTTCCTTCTTCATTTCCAATCCATTCCAAATCACCACAATTCCTTCTCAAACATGTTTAACAATGTTTTCCACAAAAAATCTAATATATATACAAGTCATATTACAACAAATCCATACGATTACACTTCAGAATGGAATTTTAACAAAAGTTTTACAAAACTCGATTTCAAAAGCCACAAGTCGGCTCTTCTTCACCCTCGAGGCCCCGAATGAGTGTCATCCACAGGAATGTACCCCGCACCTAAAATGTGTTCCCGTATAGGGTGAGCTATGCCCAGTAGAGTATTTCCTATAGAGGCTACTCCCCAACCTAAGTGCATATGCAATGTTCACATGCAACATTTTCCAACAACAATCATTCCACCCAAGATTTAAGCAAATCAAAGTTGGAATCTAACATGTCATGCCATAAAATGAAATGATATCCATTCATACAATTTACCCAAACCCTTCTCGGCTCCACAACACATGCAATGCCAATGTGTATAAAATCGAGCTTTTCTAGCTCCGGCAGTTTACCTTCACCCCATGCTATGCAGTGAGTATCAAAACTAGGCTTTCCAAGCCCCCGCCATTTGTGTTACACACCCAATGACTATTTAAAATCTCTGGGTCTTTCTTGGGGTGGGTATTTATGGACATACACCAACTGTCACCCAACCGACACGGAATTCATAAACTTCCACCAACGGTTCTGCGTACATCGACACACTTTATGGGCTCTTATACCAACGAAAGTGCATATCCGAACACCTGGACTTTCACCCGAGGGATAGTCTAGCACTTCTTGCTACCTCGACCCAATTCTTTTTCATGTAACCGTGTGACTCAGTCGGATATTCAATCCAACTTTCTCGAGCCCACTCGTCAACCACCAAGTTTGATGTTTGACCAATCCATGCACTCATTCATGTCCACGCCCTTATCTCATGCCCAAGGATGTGATGCTCTCACGCAAATGCAATGTAATGCACCATTGCTATCTCAATGTCATGCCCACATGTAATGAATGTCATATAAGCAACTTTAACCACATGTATACATATATCACACAATTTTTCACCATTTTCATCACCAACAATAATTCACAAGCATGTTATTTCCTCATATATATCCCAATAACACACTTTTTTCATGAAGGCATAATTAAAACACATAGCATGCCCACATAATATCAAGTTCCATGGAATTACACAAGTAATTACCACATACCAAATCCAAGCTAGGAATTTAATTTAAATTAGGTCAATTTCCCATACCCAATTCACCAAATCAATCAATTCCATCAACTCCACATCCATAGGCAAGTGATATATATCTCTATCAACCTACCAATTACATAAAACACCCTAGGTTGTAAAATAAACCCGAGTAGAAAGGAACCCTACCTCTTGAAGCGTAAAGAACACGTTGGGAAGCTCCAAGAACTCGATTCAAGCTAGAATCTTCTCCTCCCAAAAATCTCATCCTTGGAATCTCACCCAAAATTGACCTCCTTGGTATGATTTTGTAGCCCACGTCGAGGAGAACAACTTTCCTTCTTGGCCCGAGTGGATTCGAGCACCGTGGAGTATTAGATCGTATAGAGAAGGTGGAGAACTTTCCCTATTTCCCTCTTTTCTTTATTGGCTAATGGCTGGACAAGAGAATGGGGGAAAAGTCTGATTTTTTCTTCCTATTTATACTTCTTAATACTTGGCCCACAACGTGCCACACAACCCTATTTTCCCTAGGTCCGTGTCACCCTGAAACGATTAAATTTCATCCCGATTTAAGTTCAAAATATTTTTATTTTAACTTACCTTAAATAATTTTTCAAATTTTGAAATTTTATCTAGAAATCTCGTTTTTGGGTCACCCGAGACTTGACCACCTCGTAAAACGTAAAAAATTCGACTATCTCAAAATTNGCCCTATTTTCCCCAGGTCCGTGTCACCTTGAAACGATTAAATTTCATCCCGGTTTAAGTTCAAAATATTTTTATTTTAACTTACCTTAAATAATTTTTCAAATTTTGAAATTTTATCTAGAAATCTCGTTTTTGGGTCACCCGAGACTTGACCACCTCGTAAAACGTAAAAAATTCGNTCGACACACTTTATGGGCTCTTATACCAACGAAAGTGCATATCCGAACACCTGGACTTTCACCCGAGGGATAGTCTAGCACTTCTTGCTACCTCGACCCAATTCTTTTTCATGTAACCGTGTGACTCAGTCGGATATTCAATCCAACTTTCTCGAGCCCACTCGTCAACCACCAAGTTTGATGTTTGACCAATCCATGCACTCATTCATGTCCACGCCCTTATCTCATGCCCAAGGATGTGATGCTCTCACGCAAATGCAATGTAATGCACCATTGCTATCTCAATGTCATGCCCACATGTAATGAATGTCATATAAGCAACTTTAACCACATGTATACATATATCACACAATTTTTCACCATTTTCATCACCAACAATAATTCACAAGCATGTTATTTCCTCATATATATCCCAATAACACACTTTTTTCATGAAGGCATAATTAAAACACATAGCATGCCCACATAATATCAAGTTCCATGGAATTACACAAGTAATTACCACATACCAAATCCAAGCTAGGAATTTAATTTAAATTAGGTCAATTTCCCATACCCAATTCACCAAATCAATCAATTCCATCAACTCCACATCCATAGGCAAGTGATATATATCTCTATCAACCTACCAATTACATAAAACACCCTAGGTTGTAAAATAAACCCGAGTAGAAAGGAACCCTACCTCTTGAAGCGTAAAGAACACGTTGGGAAGCTCCAAGAACTCGATTCAAGCTAGAATCTTCTCCTCCCAAAAATCTCATCCTTGGAATCTCACCCAAAATTGACCTCCTTGGTATGATTTTGTAGCCCACGTCGAGGAGAACAACTTTCCTTCTTGGCCCGAGTGGATTCGAGCACCGTGGAGTATTAGATCGTATAGAGAAGGTGGAGAACTTTCCCTATTTCCCTCTTTTCTTTATTGGCTAATGGCTGGACAAGAGAATGGGGGAAAAGTCTGATTTTTTCTTCCTATTTATACTTCTTAATACTTGGCCCACAACGTGCCACACAACCCTATTTTCCCCAGGTCCGTGTCACCTTGAAACGATTAAATTTCATCCCGGTTTAAGTTCAAAATATTTTTATTTTAACTTACCTTAAATAATTTTTCAAATTTTGAAATTTTATCTAGAAATCTCGTTTTTGGGTCACCCGAGACTTGACCACCTCGTAAAACGTAAAAAATTCGACTATCTCAAAATTCGATGAAATTTAATAGGGTAACTAGATTTCGCGAGATGAATCCAACAGTGAGGTTCGTTTCATCATCCAAAATCTAGAAAAATTTAGGTTTTCAACCCGTGCTGTAACAAAAAATTACCGTTTTACCCTTTTTGTAAAAAGTTTAAATTTATCAAGTTTTACATTTTTCCCCCCTTAAAAGAATTTTGTTCCCGAAATTCACACACACATAAACACTTAACCGCATACATATGCAACAACAACATTATACTTAAATTTATAAAACTTGTACCTTTATCCTCGAGCAGGAATGGATAGTTGATACGTATAGTGTTATCACGCTCCCATGTCGCCTCCTCCATGTCTCGGTGCTGCCACAACACCTTCACTAANACATACATATGCAACAATAACATTATACTTAAATTTATAAAACTTGTACCTTTATCCTCGAGCAGGAATGGATAGTTGATACGTATAGTGTCATCACGCTCCCATGTCGCCTCCTCCATGTCTCGGTGCTGCCACAACACCTTCACTAANGACTCTAGATGGCATGGACAGTTGATGGGTTGGCTTATAAGCCTTACCTTGGAGGACAAGGTGAGACAAGAGTTAGGCCTTCCTTGGGTTGTATGTGAGTATGAGGATGTTTTTCCGGATGAGCTATCGGGATTATCTCCATATAGGGATGTAGACTTCACCATTGAGTTGCATCCCGGTACATCGCCTATCTCTATGACTCCACACAGGATGACACCNGGGTCTTGCCTCCCAAAACCTACTCCCGGTTATCCATGGTGCGCACTGGTCCCTCCTCAAAAATCCCATCCGCATCAACAATCATCTCACCCTAATCCACCACATGTGTCGGATCTGAAGTATACTTCCGGAGCATAGAGACATAGAACACCGCGTGAACACTCGATTGTTTTGGCAGTAATGCCAATGGGTAAGCCACTGTACCCACCTTCTCGAGTACCTCAAAGGGCTCGATGAACCTCGGTGACAGCTTCCCTTGTTTTTCGAACCTGACCACTACCCTCTTAGGCATCACCTTCGAGAAGATGTGATCTCCTACTTCAAACTCTAAAGGTCGCCTCCATCTATCAGCGTAGCTCTTCTGTCGGCTCTGAGCCGTAAGAAGACACTTTCGAATCAAGTTCACCTTCTTTAAGGTGTCTCTAATCAAATTCGAACCCATAAAGGGTCTCTCTCCCACCTCCGTCAAAAAAATCAGAGAATGGCAAGGCCTGCCATAAAGTTCCTCACAAGATGCCATCTGTATGCTCGCCTAATGACTGTTATTGTAGGCAAATTTCACTAAGGGTAAGTGATCTTCCCAGTAACTCTTGAGATCTAGAACATATGCCCACAGCATATCCTCTAATATATGGATGGTCCTCTTTGACTGACCGTCCATCTGGGGGTGAAATGCTATACTCATCGTCAATTGAGTCCCCATAGCCTGTTGGAAGCTCTCCCAAAAGTGGGTAGTAAACTTGGGATCCCGATTTGATACTATAGATATGGGTACCCCATGCAACCTGACAATCTCCCGTATGCACAATCTGCAGAATTCCTCCAGTTGGAAAATCGTCTGCACTGCCAAAAAGTGAGCCAACTTTGGATTGGTTGGCAGCACATCGGGTAGTTATTGGTTGTGATCGAAAGAGGGTCACTGCTTATATGCCGGAGGGTATTTGTTCCAAGTTCTAGGGGGAAAAGCGTGATGTTTTACCTTAGGTCGTGTACGACTCTAGATGGCATGGACAGTTGATGGGTTGGCTTATAAGCCTTACCTTGGAGGACAAGGTGAGACAAGAGTTAGGCCTTCCTTGGGTTGTATGTGAGTATGAGGATGTTTTTCCGGATGAGCTATCGGGATTATCTCCATATAGGGATGTAGACTTCACCATTGAGTTGCATCCCGGTACATCGCCTATCTCTATGACTCCACACAGGATGACACCAACAGAGTTGCAAGAACTCAAGGTCCAGTTGCAAGAATTATTGGACAAGGGCTTTATTAGACCGAGCGCTTCACCTTGGGGTGCTCCGGCGTTGTTTGCCAAGAAGAAGGATAAAATCCTTCGATTGTGCATTGACTATCGGCAGTTAAATAGGGTTACTATCAAGAATAGGTACCCTTTGCCAAGGATTGATGACTTCTTTGATCAGCTGAGAGGGGCGCGGGTCTACTCCAAGATAGATCTCCGTATCGGTTACCATCAGTTGAGGGTTAAGGAGGTAGACATCCCTAAGACAGCATTCAGAATGCGGTATAGGCATTTCGAGTTCACAGTAATGCCATTTGGGTTGACGAATGCTGCAGCAGCATTCATAGATCTCATGCATAGGATATTCCAACCCTATTTAGATTAGTTTTTCGTGGTCTTCGTTGATGACAACTTGATATACTTCAAGCCTAAGGAGGAGCATGAGGGTCATTTAAGAATTGTTCTCCAGACATTGAGGGATTCTCAGTTGTACGCCAAGTTCAGCAAGTGTGAATTCTGGCTTACTCAGGAGAAATTTCTGGGACACGTGGTCTCGGCTTCGGGTGTATCCGTGGACCCAGAGAAGGTTGAGGTGGTTATGAATTGGGAGAAGGTGAAGTCAGTCTTTGAGATACATAATTTTTTGGGATTGGCAGGGTACTACAAGAGATTTATTGAGGACTTCTCCCAATTAGCTGTGTCTATGACTAAGTTGACTCAGAAAGAGGTCAAGTTTGAGTGGAATAAAGCTTGTAAGAAGACATTCCAGGAGTTGAAACGAAGGCTTACTTCAGCTCTGATCTTGATAGTCCCGGAATGGGGGCAAAGGTACACGATCTATTGTGATGCCTCGAAGGACGGGCTGGGATGTGTTTTGATGCAGTCCGAAAGGGTAATAGCTTATGGTTCTCGGTAGTTGAAGAATCACGAGCAGAATTATCCTACTCATGACATGGAATTGGCAGCCATTGTCTTTGCCTTGAAGGCTTGGCGCCACTACTTGTATGTGGAGCAGTTTGAAGTGTTTTCGGACCACAAGAGTCTGAAGTATATTTTCACACAGCGGGACCTCAACATGAGGCAACGCCGATGGATGGTGTATTTAGAGGACTATGACTTCACTTTGCATTACCATCCTGGTAAGGCAAACGTGGTGGCTGATGCACTTAG